>CAJGYO010000006.1:6453888-6836224 GCA_904845875.1 Miscanthus lutarioriparius | reverse complement strand
GGGATACATCTCGACCACGAGGCACATCATGAACTATCTTTTTCCTCTTCTTGTGATTCTGAACTTGCTTTAAGGGCACATAGGATGAGGTGGACTTTCCAAAGCGCGGGGTTCACATCTAATGACTTGGCCCGATGGGTGGGTCATATGGGCGTATCTAGGTGAGCATGATAGCTGATACCTCGGTGAATAGTTAACAGTCCATACCTAAGATGACATCTAGAGTTAGTGGAAAGAATACTTGAGGTTGGAGTCGGCTTTAAAAGTAAGACCCTCAATAGTAAGAACTCACTCCCTACGAGATGTGGAGGTGCATTTAGAGTCTCCTAAAGGTGAAATTTGGTGATGATAGGCTTTTCACGTGGGAGTTCCCAGGCCGGGTCATGCTCTCGTGTAAACTTGGATGATATGCTTATGAATAAGTTGCTCCAGAATCAATTGAGCTTGTTACGATGCGATGTGCCATTAACTAAAAACATACATTACACAATGTCGAGGCGGTCTGGCAGCAGTCCTCGGCGTCCAAATGGTTGGGGCGTCCATGATAGCGATCCCCTTGAGCTGAGACCACTGGCGAGTTACAGGGCATTGACGACTTTGTGACTGGTTGGCCTAAACCAAGCTTGAGTGAAAAGCGCCTGCCACTTTGTAGG
This sequence comes from Miscanthus lutarioriparius, assembly GCA_904845875.1. Taxonomy (NCBI): domain Eukaryota; kingdom Viridiplantae; phylum Streptophyta; class Magnoliopsida; order Poales; family Poaceae; genus Miscanthus; species Miscanthus lutarioriparius. The sequence continues at coordinate 6,835,571 of CAJGYO010000006.1, read as the reverse complement.
GGTTGGCGGCAGGTGCCTTCAGGTTTCAGTGCCTAGTCTAGTGGAGGCAGAGTTACATCTTTGGCGTTCATTCCACAGGCGAGAGCAGTTGATCCCGATCTGAAGTGTTGCAGTCCAAAGGCTTGCTCGGTCACAGGTGTAACAATCTGACGGGCGAGAGTATTTGTTGGTGTAGTCTCCACGCCCCCTACTCGATCTAGGTTTGTCATCCTGTTGTGGCGTGGCGTTCCACAGATGGTGCATCTCTGCTTGAACCTCTTGCGATCACGACACGAAGGACTCCTCGAACTTACGCTTTCTCTCCTCTACTCTTCTCCGACTTCAGCCTGAGTCTTTCTGATATCTGGATGCGGCGATCCACGAAGCTACGTGAGTGTGTTACTCTCAATACCATAAACTTGATTTGATGTGCGGATAAAGTCCCTGCGGTAATAAGTCAATGCAGCTTCTCTTTCTCGAGTTTCACAACATAGGAAGGGCATAAGCGTGAAAGGTTGGTGAAAGCGAGTAGTGTACTTTCGTTCACCTTGTCCTTTCCCATCTTCGTGTTGCGAGGAACTCCCTCGGCTTTAACCTCCATGATACCCTTAGGAATGTGATACTCGTTGAATGCTTGGCCCGAACTCATCCCACGAGATGTTGGCGGGGTCTCATGGGAGTCCTTTGAAGCCCCAATCCTGACCGGCGTCTTTGCACTTGTGGCTGGTGTCATGGCGGCTCCAACACTCTCATCGTGGTGAAAGTGGTGAGTCAGATTTCTTCTCCATTTCCTTGAAGCGATCCATCGGCCCTGGCGGGTCGAGTGCGGTACCATCATAGGTAGGTGGCCTTAACCCGGGAATCCTTCAGACTTCCTTTGGAAATCGATACTGGCGACCTCCACGATGATGGTTTGCTCCTTCAACAAAATTGCAAGCTGGGTCTATTATTGCCATCACTTACCCGAGGTTAAATTGGTGGTGGCGGAATGTTCTCCCTTAATAGGTAAAGGGGTATTCTCTACTCAGTTGAAGGGGTATCCCTCTCGTCCATTAATACAGCCACAGCCACGATAATTGTTACCACCGGCCCCCATTGGGTTAATTTGGTTCGAGGATGAGTGCTGAAATCCCACAGTTCATTAAGTGGCAGTCCGGTTGGGTTCGACATGCACGCAACACCGGATCATAGGAATTTTGGTGCTTGTGCCGCCAAGTGCTTATAATTCAACATGATTACATGATTTTGAAAATTTAGAAAAGAAACATTTATGCTATCAACACTCATTTAAAAAGCAATAAGATCCATAAGATGCAATAAGATCCAAAACATTCATTACATGGGTTTTATTACATTTAGCATCATCTCCGTAGCTACATTGAAGGCGTCACGAGAATGGTACTACGCATAAGCGTCTCCTTAATACATCTCATAAAGGGGTATCATGAGGTACTACTCATGGAAGCTCTTGACATATCTCATGACCACATGGGGTCATCTACTCTAACTTCATACCTGGCCGGTGGGATCTGGCTGTTCTCAATCTCGATCTCCTCCTTCGAGACTTGTGAAGTCGGGACCACGTGCACTTCAAGGCCTCGGCCCGAGCTCCCTCGGTGAAGGCTTAGCTCACAAGTAGGGTAGGACCAGGCGTCTAGGTTGAGGCGAGTCGGTCTTGCTCGAACTCCTCTATCCTAGGCTTCATCTTCTTTGCGAATCTCCTTGGGTGGTGATCCCACACCTTCATCTCCACGAGGCGCTTCTTATCGAGACTTACATGAACACACCAAGTCCTCTCACACTTGTCCATCACCCAGTACTCGATTCGATGCTTTGAGTGCCTCGATCAAGTGACCACAGTTCTTGGTGACCTTCTTCCTAAACTCCTCTAGCTCACTGGTCATGGTCTTGTTCAGAGATTGGATTTTAGGCATATCAATCCTTGGACCTCTCTCTATAAGCCTCTCTGGTTGAACTGTTGGCCTTCTTGTGCATCCAACTCCTCTGCAACTCAAGACCTTGCTATCGGGCAGCGGTTCCCATTGCCTAGGTCGGCTTGCTTTGTCCTGTAAGTCGGCGACCTCGGCTCTGTGGACTTCCTCCTGACGGTTGGAGCTGGAATCACTTGGCAGCAAGCTGCCTCGAGAAGACTAGCTGCGCTCACTGGCTGCTCCCTGCGAGTCTCGCTCTGGCACTCCATAGAAGGCAGGTCTTGACATCTCTGCACACTCAAAAATTTGAGTCCGCGATGCACTGTCTGCTCTAGTAGGTGGATGGCCAGGAACACGAAGGCATCATCCTCCTCATAAGGATAACTTTCTGCCGTGTGAGCGCTACGCTCACTAGGGGTAAAAATGAGGTCAGGGCTGAGGGGAACTAGGCGGAACTCTGTCATCTTGAGGTGCTCGTGGTGATCCCTCATCACTCTCTGAAGTGCCTTGTGTGAAGACGACTCGCAGTCCCTCCTCAATTGTGTCCTCTATAGTCAACTTCGGTGAAAGCTAGGGCCGGTCGGTGAAGGTGGTGCTAGTTGGGAACTCAAGCCGAGGTGACAAGCGGTCCTTCGATTCCTCCTCCACGAGTTGACTTCTCGATGCAGGTGATCTTGACAAGCTCGTCGGGGACTCCCTAACGTGGCGAGAACTTCGGCCGGAGTGCTGTGCAAAACCCAGGAGCTCACGTGAGTCGAAGGTAAGCTTAGGCGTGGTCGGTGGCGATCCTAGAGGCGGCCATTCGGCGTTAGTTGCCATCTGCATGTTTTAAGGAGCAGGGTTAGCGGTCAATAAATAGATAAGCCTTGCATAAAAATAAATCACGGGGTGGGTATATAACAGAAAGAAGGATGTCACGTCCTATTCTATAAATCCATTTCTAAGGGGTTTCATCCTATGGTCAAGTATGGCTCTAATACCAAACTGAAACAACCCGATTTCCATGAAAGAAATCCACAGTCAGTGTAATAAAGGTATTTGTAGATCATATTACCCAAATTCGATCGAATATCATATCCATACCACGATAATATCGGTACAAATAGTGCGGAATTACATAAATTTATTACATTCGCGCATTGGCGAAATCAAAAGTAACATTCATTCGAACGAGCTTGAAGATAAGATCGCCAAACTTCGGCGTGAGCGAACCCTCAACAGTCAAAACTCCTTGGAGCTATACTCCTCAATGAGAACTTTATGTGCCAAAATTTATCGATTACAATTTATCTTGGCCTCCCAACCCTATGAGCATTGCTTTGTGGAAATTGGATGCAAATTGGATATAATTAAGAGGAACCTATAAGGCTGGGGTTTCCTATGCATTAGCATATCAAGTATATAATAACAGATTGGTCAAGTTTTTAACACCATTCACACACCCATTCCACCCATTCCCATTCCAGAGCAGTTTCGATCCTGGGATGCGATAAACCACCATCTCCCACACCATCACCTTACAACCATACCATCGCTCAATCGGCGAATAACTCCCTCTCGCCCTTGTCTCAAGGCAGCAGCCCCAGCTGCGTCCAGAACACTCACTTCTAGGGGAGAAGAGAGGACTCATCTCACTATCTAGTTTAAGCGAAACCGAGGGAAAGGTCCATGGCAGACAAAATGGCATATGTATCGATCGATCAACCATACACTCTGCGGAGGTTTTACTTAACCACAAGATCTGCCTTCCTCGTGGCCGTCGTCAAGCGCTGGGCTGATTCAAGCCTTGCTGCTTTAGGATAATGCCACTCTACCATTCGACCACAGGTACTGTCCGGTGCATTGTGGCTGAAGCGTGAGTCATGGTGGAGTCCACAGAGGTTTCCATGAAGTCTCGGAAGGGTGTGAAATCCTCCATACCCAGTACCTTCCTCTGCTTGTCTTTATCAACCTAGCGATAGTGGCAATATCCTACCAATGATCAAGCCATCCCTTTTCCATATAGGTGAGTGGTACATAAAACTTCGGTGAATCACGGTACTAAGTAAGTCCTTAGGGATGACCAAGCGAAATGTCTCCATCAGGGTTTCTATTTACATTGGTACCACCGGCACCTCCACCACAGGCTCCTCCATCACAGGTTCACACACCGGGGGCCACCTCATATACCATTTACCCACCACGGTATCCACTCTAGGGGTGCCAGGTAGCACCCGCAGCAAGACTTGCCCTAGGCACAAATCGTATACTCCAACAGATGCGACACAACCCTCACCTCCACGCACCCAAGTCACACCATAACACTCTCCCCATAGTTCAATTATCACCCGATTTCCAACACGCATCAATGTAGTGTAAGCGTAGTAGAAGTAATAAGCATTGGAATAATAAGCGTGTTACTAGCCCTATGACGAGGGTGGCGAGGGGTAAGGTTGCGTCAAGTGTAAAACCATCAGAAAACATACTACCATGCAAGTCCTACCATAGTGTGATCATAACAACAAAGTAAAGCACTAGCATTTCTATTTTAGCCATCGCGTAATGGTGCCTACTCTGATTGGGTGGGATGTGGCACCTTGGTGTAGTCATCTCCGTGCTCCTCCACGGTACTCATGATCCTCGTCAGTCGGTTCTCCTCTAAGTCACGTAAATGATGTCGCATTATTGTGCGTGTTAGCGGCGTCTATAGAATAACACAAGAAAGCAATGAAAATTCAAAAGAAGTCAAATGCACTCAAACATGGGTTCATTACGTAGAGCTTGATTTTAGATGAATTTTGGTCTGGTTTCATATTTTTACGAGTCGTATGGATTAGTTATGATTTTCCGAAGTTTAAATCATTCTGAAAATAGAAAAATTGGCGGCTCGACGGTGCTACATTGATGGCGAGTCGCGCCTTGAGACCACCGATGGCTAGTGCTGGGGCGGATGAGGCTTCTCACGGTTTTCGTGGGTGCGGCAGCCGAAGGCGTCCGAGGCTCACTGGCGAGCTATGGGTTCCCGGTGGCGGTAGAGACATCCGGCCCGCGGCCCAGGCGGCGATGACGGTGGCGGCAATGGCGCATGGGTGATCTATGGGGCTCGGCCAGAAGTGATCACGCAGCATGGTTGCGGTTGTCGCGCGTGGTGCGTGTGTTCTAGTGGCGGAGACAAAGGCAGCGGCCTCACAGCGCTCCAGTGTGGGCGCCATGGCAACAGTGAGAGTTGGCGGCGAAGAGAAAGGCAAAGGGGCTCGCCGTTGGTGGCGTGGAAGAATGGATGGTGATGCCGTGTTGATTGAGGCGTGTAGCTCGGGCAGCCGTCACGATGCGTCTTACGAACCGCGTCGGTGATGTGAGGCAGCCAGGCGTCGCTCTCGGCTTCGGCGATCTCCTCCTATAAGCGGCTTGTTTCCCCTCTTCTTCCTCTTCCCCTCTTCTTTCTTGGCTCGGTGTCTTTGTGGTCGACCACAGGAAAGTGGCGGCGAAGCGATGGGCGCTGGGGCTCTTGGCGTAAGGCTCTTATAACCGGCGGGGATCGGCGAGCCATGATTGATCAGTTGAGATTCAAAGAGGCGATCGGTAGCGACTTGCATCCAACGACCGCGAGGGTTAAGTGGGCGGCAACAAGAGAGGCAAGGCCATGCCAGGCGTGACCCCCAGCCGCTCCTGCCCGATCTTGTCGTGTTACATCGGGAGGAGAATCGTGTGGGCGTGGGGAAGATGAGCAGGGAAAAAGGTGACAGTGGGGTCCGTTGGCATTTGCCGTGAAAGGAAAGAAGCGCTGGTGAGCAGCATTGCAGCGCGTATGTGGCCAAGGGCAGCGACCGCCAAGTGAAAGTGAGTAGCGCCTGAGCGTCATTGGGCACGCAAGCTGGGCTGTTGTCTTGAGTTGGGGCCCGACGCTTTACTACGTGTGGCGCGTGGGCAGTGAGGAGAGGAGATGTGAAGAAGTGGGCGGTGGTTGGTTCTTGTGAGTTGGGCCGAAGCGGTGGCTGGGAGGCCTTCTTCTTCTTTTCCTTTTATGTTTTTCATTTCTTTTCCATTTGTTTAAATTCAAATTTGGTTTATTACTTTAAAGGGGTTGTTAGGCATTACATGAAACAATGAAAATCCAACTCACAATTTGAGTTAACAATGTATGTAACACTTTTGTTAGAAATTAAATATTCATAATCAATAAATGACATGCTATGCTTATGTGATGACTTGGGTTGGGTTACTTCTAATGCAACTCTTGGTTGGGTTTCTATACATGACACTCATCATCATCACATGAGATTTTTAAGAAAAAAAAAAAAATTGTAGTTAGTATTTTTGGTATGTGGATTTACAGGTTTATTACAATTATACTTTCTAACAGTTTTTCTATAAAAACTGGCATTACTCTATTTAGCGAGAAATCTGGAACTAAGGATATATAAAAGTGTCTGTCGAAGTTGCTTTTTGCTTAAGGTATTTTACGGTTGCAGAATTCTTGAGCAATCGGTGGTGGCCAGATGGCCGGCGGCCGGCTGAAAACACCAGCGCGTTGATTTTGATTCAACGCCCTGGGAGCTAAGAGCTAAATAATACATATTATATATAGATTAGAAGATAGGGACAGATACAGGTATACAACATCGACGCACTTGTCCTAGCCCTACAAAGTGGACTCGACTTGGGCCTCTTGTTGGTTGTTCCTTTTTTTCCCTCTCTAAGGAAGTAGTATTGACTGTTGAGTCACCAGAACGAAAAGATTCAAAACAGTCCTGCTACGCTAGCCCTACGGTCCATACAAGTCTGGGACAATATATTTCTCAATGAACGAACCGATCGACCTGACTCCAAGGTGTCCTTAATACCACATGCTATCCCCTCCCTCCCTATGTGTATATAATTCAAGACCACTGAGCACAAAGATGGCCGTTTAGAGCTTCACTAGCGTAAGATGAATCTCCTTGCCTCTAAGATCTCCCTCGTTTTCTTCTTGTCTTGCCAAACATTCTTTGTTGTGCAATTTCTACGGCGAGCCAACTGGGTCACCAAGCAGATACGCTCCTCAGATGGAAATCTAGTCTGGATGACCCCTTGTCCCTTGGCTGCCTGCACATGGAGCAGTCGCAGCAGCCCTTGAAACTGGACAGATGATGCTGTCCAGGTTGTAACAGAACATATACCTTGGAGGGTGTTATCTTGAAGGAAGGTTGGATCAGCTCAATTTGCAGACTTGTCTGAGCTCTGTTCTGGACCTTGTAAAGTAATCTACTGTCTTCTCTCTGTTGCTTGGTAGGGACAAAGCGCCAAAAAGAGCTCCCCTGTTGCTGCTGCTTGTGGCATGGCGGCGAGGGCGAAAGGCTCTCTGCCCGCCTATAGCTTCTGGCGGTGACGACAAAGTCAGCCCTATTTGTCACATCTAATCACTATAGCAACATGGCGGTGACATGTCTATGTACTATGATTAAATGGGTATAGTTCTATATATAGCTTCCCCACTTTGCCTTTCGATAAAGAGAAGCGAGTTCATTTTACCATCTCCTCTGCAGAGCTCAGGACAACGCTGGTGCTTGTGCTGTGTGTGTCTTGTGGCGTTCACATTCTCCCTCCTTTTCTTCCTCTAGCCGTAGTGTGTGGTGGGGAACGACGGTGGCGGTCGGCTCACCTTGCGTCTTGGGGAGATCTCGAGGCCAACAAGTGGTACTAGAGCTGTACAAGAGCCGTCATTTGGACTAACATGCTGGCGATGACGGACGGCTTGGAGATGGGCGGCAGCAATGGCCAGCTTCTTTGTGGCTACCAACCACGGGAGAGGAAATCGTCATGCGCCTGATGTGGGAGGTGACGGCACCAGTTGGCGACATTGACTCGCACCACATAGGGGCGAGTGGTCGGTGACCACGAAGGTCAAGCTTAAACTGCAGCGGCTGCGGAATGCCATTGACAAGGGCACCGACAGCGAACAAAGGCGATATGTCGGCGTTGGAGCTATCATCGTTGTTGTGCCGATGGAGCACGAGGGGCCGTTGGGGTAAAGAACTACGCTGAGGCGTGGGGAGGCCATTGAAGCGTCTTGGCGTCGGCTCCGACCCGCGCAAAGAAAGCGGCAAGCCCAATTGCTTTGAAGCGAAATCGCCAACCTCAAGTTCAAGGATGGTGAGTCGGTGGAGACTTCTCCCTCGCTGCGATCACTGCTCGGCAAGTTGAGAACCCACAGCGTCACCATCGGCGAAGAAGAAGGCGGTCTCAAGTACCTCCCTCCGTCTTGGGTGAAGTACATCGAGATCGCTCTCAATATAGAGCGATGCTAGACTTGTCCACCCTCACCATTGAGGATGTGACAGGGCCGTCTATGAGCGATGGATAAGAGCATGGGCGGGCCACGACAGCAACAGGCAATGACGGCAAGGTGCTCTGCTGTGAGGAGGAGGAGTGGGCTGCCCAGATGAAGAAGTCAGGGGAAGCCTCCTCTAGCTTCTGGTGGCGATGGCAAGCACGCGACAAGGCTTCTTCGAGAAGAAGAAGAAGAAGAAGAATTCGACTAACGCTGCCGTATTGTGGGGAAGACAGGCTTTTGCAAAGGTGCCCAAATACATAGCGGGGAGAAAGGTGAGGCTCATTGCGCGGTGATGAGGCCACTCTCTCCAGTGGCGATGTTACGTACCTTTACCTGCAGCGTTGAGAGCGAGGAAGCGAGAGGAGGCTACCATTCCCAAAAGGCGGCCAAGTATCGTGCGGCGGATGCTCTCAAGCTCGTCCACAGCGATCTCTGAGCCAATCACGCTTGACCACAAGCGGTGGTCGGCGGTACTTCCTCCTGCTCATGGATGATTGCGATTTATATGTGTAGCATCTCTTGATGAGCAGAACTGAGGCGACGGAGGCGATCAAAAGAAGTTCAAGAAGCGCGAGAGGCGGCAAGAAGCTGCAAGAAGCAACGTCTTGTGGGCGATCGCGGTGTCAATTCACTTTAGTGAGTCTGCTGCAAACTACATGGATCGGTGTGGTCGGCGCCACCAGCGCCCGTGTCGCCACAGCGAGAATGGCGTGGTGGGCGGCGGAACAGAACGGTGGTCGACATGGCTCCGATCTATGATGAAGGCCAAAAGCATGCCGGCAAGGTTACGGGGTGAGGCGGTGACCACGGCGGTGTTCATCCTCAGCCACGCCCCCAAAGGCCACTGAAGGGCAAGACAACCGAGAAGTTTGGTATGGGCATAAGCGGCGTGTCCTTCCTCTGAACGTTCGGCTACGCCATACGTCCCGGGATGGCGAAAAAGCCGGTCCTCACCAAAAGCTGGAGGGCGAGCACACCTGATGATGGTGTTCGGGCTATGAGGAAGGTACCAAAGGCTGAACCGGCTCTCTGAACCACGTGGAGGCAAGGTGGTTGTCTCATGCGACATCGTGTTCGGCGAGAAGGTGGCACAGGGGCTGCCGGACAGTCCGAGCACGGGGAAGCTGGTGGCTTCACCGGCACCTTTATACGTCGTCGAGCACTTGGTCATCCACGGTGGTGGAGGCGCTAGTGAGGAGGTGCCAACCACTCCGGCAATAATGAGCGAGCACTCTGGGGTGGTGCAAGAGCACTCCGGGAGGTGCCGAACACTCTAGGAGTGGTGCAGAAGCGGTCTGCAGTGGTGTCGACCACTCGGGATAAAAGTGCAAAGCGCAACCCATAGCGAGCCGAGAGGTCTTGCAGTGGTGTCGACCACTATAGGATAGGTCTTTGGCGATCCTACTGATTGGTGCCGACCACTCTAGGATGGGTGTCAAATGCTCCCGTAAGCGGAGGCGAGAGGTCTTCTTGGTGGTCAGATGCGGCACTCCAAGACTAGTGTCGAGCACTCTGAAGTGGTGCCAACCACTCTAGGAGTGGTGACAGACCAGTCGAGGAGTAGTGTCGAAACACTGCGGTTTGAGGTGCCAAGCACTCTAGGTGCTGTGTCGACCACTCCGGTTTGAATAGGGGACTCCATCGGCGTCGATCGAGTTTGCCTCACCTCAAGCGACATTACGGGAGTTCGTGGATGCCTTCCACGATGGTGAGGAGAGTCTTGCAGTTCCATAAGTGGGCGACATCGTCGGTGTACCCGAGTCTTCGAGCCTAGCGGTCGGGTGCTCAATGACCCAGCGCTTCTCGGCGGTGTGAGCGAACCACCCACATTCACGGCTGGCGGCGGCCGATGCAAATTGGCGGCAGGCGTCTTTGGAGAGAGATGAAAGCGATCGAGGAAAATGAGACTTGGGAGCTCATCGATCCACCTCTAGGATCTTGTCAATCGGCTGGAGTGGGTGTACAAGGTCAGCGGACCAAACCGCACACCATTATCAAGCACAAGGCGTGCCTCATCGCTTGCAGAGAGCTTTGTCCGTGAGCGAGGCATTGACTTTGAGAAGTCTTTGCCGATGGCGCACATGGAGTCTATCTCACTTGGCTTTGGCTTTAAGCGATTAGCAAAGGGCTAACACGTCCATCACACGGATGTAAATTATTTCCTCAGCGGTGAGCTAATTTGGAGAGCGGTCTTCATTAGGCAACCTCGGGTTTATCCATCAAGGAGTGAAACACTAGGTGCTCCGGCGTACAAAGGTGCTCTCTACAGACTCTGGCGGGCCCCACAGTGTGGGCATGAATTTTGATGCCGGGGCTAAGCGAGCTTGGGTTCACGGTGCGTGGCCAACACGCACTCTACTGCGGCAATAGGGAAGGAGGGCTACGTCGTCGTCGGCGTGTATGTGGACTGACTTGATCGTCACCGGCAGCGCGTCTTGGAGGACATCGACTGACTTCATCTTGCGGCGAGATGGCGGCTTATTTTCGAATGAGCGATCTCGTACGCGCTCTCCTACTACCTCGGCATCGAGGTGAGACAAAGGAAGGGCGCTCACGCTTGAGTTAGAGTCGTCGCCTCAAAGTTGTTGGGCGGGCGGCATGCATTTGTAACAAGCCATGCGTGATTCCGATGGAGGGCGGAAGGCAGCGAAGGCCGATGCAGCGGCGAAGGTAGATGCAACACTCTGTCGGAGCATCGCCGGTGATGCGCTACCTAGTCCACATGAGGCGGGAACATTACGTTCGTCATGGGCTACTTGACCCGCTTCATGGAGGATCCCCAAGAGGATCCTTTGGGCTATGGTGAAGCGGTGATGCGCTTCGTCAAGGGATGGTGGATCGGATGATCGTCTTCCCCAAGACCGGTGGAAGTGAAGGCGCGACTCAACGTGTTCGGCCGATCTCTGCACGGACATGGCGGGGACATCGGCGGACGGCGGAGATCCTCTGGCGTGCTTGTCTTCCTCGGGTGGCTCCAATCTCATGGTTGTCGGCTGAAACAAAAGGTGGTGGCGGCTGTCCGCGTGCGGCGATGCGTGGCGGCGCCCTGTTGGCATGCCAAGGCGTGTGGCTCACGGCAAGGCTGCTGGGTGAAGTGGCCGGTGTAAAGCTCACCCACCGACAGCGATGGTGGACAACCAGCCCGCCGCCGCCCTCACGAAGAAATTCGGTTCTCCATGGCCGAACAAGCACATCAACGTCAAGTTTCACTTCCTCGAGGTATGTGATGGAGGGTAGATCGTCATCGAGTTCATTCGAAACTATTTGGCAACTCACGAGACGTCCTCACCAAGCCACTCGGCCGTCTTGGTTCACGGAGTGAAGAAGGTGATCGGCATGGTGGAGGTTCTAGGTTTATGTGCAGGATTAGAGGAAGAATTGTAAAAATCTGTTGCCCTCCTTATGCATACGGTAAGGGCATCGCTGAAAGGCTCCCTATTTGTTACCTTGTGGCCGTGGCGAGGGTAGGCGTCGAAAAGCTCTCTGCGCACTATAGCCCACACAAGGGTAGGCGTAAAGTTAGTTCTCTTTGTTATATCTAGTCCTTTATGTGACATGGCATGACTGGCATGTATGTATACTAGGATTAGATGGGTAGAGTTGTATATATAGCTTCCCACCTTGCAACTCAGATAAAGAGAGCAAGTTTAGTTTTGCCATATCCTCTGCGAGCTTGATAGCGTTGGTGCTTGTCTTTGTTGAAAGGTCCTAATATGGCTAGAGGGGTGAATAGCCTATTTAAAATCTACAAACCGACTAGAAACAATTTGATTAGTATAACAAATAGCAAAATATAAACTTGCTCTAGCTCTACAAGAGTTGCAAGCCACCTATCCAACAATTCTAGTTGTTATGATCACTAGACACAATTTGCTATGTTACTACTCACTAAGAGCTCTCACACTTGCTACACTAAAGAGCTCCACTAGATGAACTTAAAACAACAAAGCAAGCTCTCAATTCTAATTACACTAAAGAGCTTGCTACAACTAGTTTGCAAGAATAAAAATAAGTGAGTAGGGTGATTATACACGCCGTGTAGAGGTGAACCAATCACAAGATGAATACTAAATCAATCATCGGAGAATACCAAGGGCAAGAGACAACCAATTTTTCTTCCGAGGTTCACATGCTTGCTTGACACGCTAGTCCACGTTGTGTTGACCAACACTTGGTGGTTCGTGACTAAGAGGTGTTGTGAACCTTGTCCACATAATTAGACACACGCAAGAACCTACCCACAAGTGAGGTAACTCAATGACACGAGCAATCCACTAGAGTTACCTTTGGCTCCCTTGGGAAGGCACAAGACCCTCACAATCACCACGATCGGAGCTAGAGACAATCACCAACCTCCAGCTCGGCGATCCTCGCTGCTCCAAGCCGTCTAGGTGGCGGCAAACACCAAGAAAAACAAGTGAATCCGCAACAAAACATGAATACCAAGTGCCTCTAGATGCAAACACTCAAGCAATGCACTTGGATTCTCTCTCAATCTCACAAAGATGTTGAATCAATGATGGAGATGAGTGGGAGGGCTTTGGCTAAGCTAACAAGGTTGCTATGTCAATGTAAATGGCCAAGAGAGTGAGCTAGAGCTAGCCAAGCGGTATTTATAACACCCCCAAACAATAGAGTCATTGGCTCAATTATTGGGCTGATTAGCGATGACCGGACCTTGCAGAGGCGTGAAACTACCGGACCTTTACGGTGATATTATCTAGACAGCGTCCGATATAAGGCGACAACGTCGTCGTCCGCAGCCCCGACCATCCACGTGTCCCATTTCAAATTAAGTAGCCATTAACGCCCACGAGTCCCATCGACCGGGCCTTTCTGTTATAAACGACGGGCGCTGAGTTAAAAGCGACCGAGCGAGACATAGGCGTCCGGTCGAGTCTGGACAACACCTAGGGCGATCGGACGCGCGTTAGAAAATGACGGACAACGAGCCTCGGCGTCCGGTCGAGTCGATAAACACCAGGGCCCGACGAGACGCTCCCGGCGTCCGATCAAGCTATTTCACTTTGAACGCCGACTTGATTCACACGGGGCGGATAGCGTCGGTGTGGCGACCGGTTTATGTTGGTGCGCTCTGCCAATTCAATACCGAGCCACATACTGGACGTATCCGGTGCGCCATACGGACAGCGTCCGGTCACTCTGTGACCGGTAGCGACTAACTCCTTTTCAACTCTATCTTCTTCACCTTGCTCAAATGTGCCAACCACCAAGTGTATCACCTTGTGCATATGTGTTAGCATATTTTCACAAATATTTTCAAGGGTGTTAGCACTCCACTAGATCCTAAATGCATATGCAATGAGTTAGAGCATCTAGTGGCACTTTGATCTTCGCATTTAAATCAGTTTTACCCCTCTTAATAGTATAACTATCGATCCTAAATGTGATCACACTCTCTAAGTGTCTTGATCACTAAACCAAAAAGCTTCTATCAATTTCACATTTGTCTTGAGCTTTTGTTTTCTTTCTTCTATTCAAATCCAAGCATGTGATCATCATCATGGCATCACCATCATCATGTTATGGTCTTCATTTGTTTCACCACTTGGAATGTGTCACCTATCTCATAATTACTTTGATAAACTAGGTTGGCACTTAGGGTTTCATCAATTCATCAAAATCAAACTAGAGCTTTTAGTTGTGTGTGTTATTGCGTGCTCTGTTCTCCCTCCTCTTCTTCCTCCGGCCGTAGTGTGTGGGTGGGAGCAGACGGTGAGCAGTTAGCTCACCCGTGCGGGAGATCTCAGGGGACCAACAGACCTGTCCCATAATTTCATCAATGGATATATTCCCCCTCCATAGGTAATCTTACAAAACTTACCGACCTTGATCTTTCAATAATTTCCTTTCAGGATTTATCCCAGCATCCATAGGAAATTTAGCGAGGCTGGATATTTGGTTCTTTCAATAATCAAATAAGTGGTATGCTGCCACCAGAATTAGGATTCCTAAATAATCTCTCGCATCTACACTTAAGTAGCAATAAACTTATGGGCAGCGTTCCACCTCAGATCACACAATGCCGGCTTTTGTCAATTTTAAGCATATCAGACAACTTGTTGACAGAACCAATACCACAAGAGCTTGGGAGTTGTTTTGATTTAAGAGAGTTGAATCTGAGCAGAAATAATCTAAGCGGTACCATCCCAGTGACTCTTCCAAAGCTACACCAATTGTCAGATCTGGACTTATCGTACAACAACTTGAGTGGCAGAGTTGATGCAACCTTTACCTTCTCAGTCAATACCAGGGTTTTGCTTGACCACAATATGGATATGTGTGGTGATTCAGAGTATGGCTTGACACCATGTCACACACCGACAAAAAATCAATAAAATGGCTTTACTTCTTGCTTTTGCTTCGTTTGTCTCGCACTAGGATGCATGGCACTTGTTTATAGGAGAAAATCTTCAAAAGTCAGCGACAAAAGTAAATCTCATGATATGGTCTCCATATGGAATTTTGATGGGAAGATTGCATTCCAAGACATACTCAATGCAACAGAATGTTTTGATGACAAATACCGCATCGGTACTGGAGGATACAGGTCTGTCTTCAGAGCTGAGCTTGAAGGAGGATAATCTATGCTATCAAACTGCTCCACTCCGTTGAAGATTATACTGATGAGAAAGCATTTCATGCTGAGATCCAAGTGTTGACAAAAAGTAAGGCGCCGATGCATAGTCAAGCTGTATGGATACTGTTCTCATTCCAAGTGCAATTTTCTTGTGTACGATCTCATAGAAAGGGAAAGTTTAGCATCCAATTTGCAGGACGAACAGCTTGCCAAGGAGCTCAATTGGTCGACAAGAGTTGCCATTGTTAAAGACGTAGCTCAAGCTCTCTCCTACTTGCACCATGACTATGATACACCCATTATACATCGCGACATCAAAAGTAGCAATATCTTGTTAGACTGTGATTTTAAGGCTTGTGTCTCAGACTTCGGCATGGCTCCGAATTTAAGCATAGTTGCTCAAGTTGAAGCACCATCTTTGCAGGGACATGTGGCTATATAGAACCAGGTATGCTTTGGTCCTTTATTATCATATAAATCCATTTGATTTTGCAGGTTAGTTGTATTCTGATTAATGTTCTATTTCTTTTCACAGAACTGTCATCCACAATGGTGTTTACAGATAAGTGCGATGTCTATAGCTTTGGTGTGCTCACCATGGAAGTAGTCATGGGTAAGCACCCAGGAGATCTGCTACTTCCATTTTCTGCCGAACAGAGCAGCATACTAAGCTCAAGGATATATTGGACCATCGCATCGTAGTACCAACGAGCGACGAGGAGAAAGACATCATCCTGCTTATGCTGGTGGCGTTTGCTTGTTTGCAAATCTGCCCAAAAGCCAGGCGAACAATGCAACAGGCATATCAAGCACTCACAAACAGAAGCTGCCCAACAGTCATCCTGAGGCTAATTCACGAAGTCAAATTACAAGATTTGCATGATTTTGAAGCACCATACAAGCTATATGATGGTTTGTAGTCTCCGCGTTTAGTTATATGGCGTATGTGTATGTATCTTGTGTTAATTTTTCAGAGACCAATGTACTGAATAATGGACATATATATTGAATGGATGGTACATAAAACTTCTATTCAGGCAAGTAGCCCATCAACCAGTGCTACAACACAAACTTAAAAGTTTCGTGGACGAATTTGGTATGTACAAGTAATCAAAATCAATTATCTTTACTACTGTATTCATTTTCTAACACATTTTCTATTTCCTATTTAGATACTATATAATATCTGGTGAACTCACTAGTTACACTGTGCTAGCCCAGCAACCCATGCTCCAGTATGGTAGAATTTTATGTTACATAAGTACTAAAACTTTGGTGAATAAATTTAGTACATACAACTAATAAAAATTGATTGTCTTTACTCTATCAGTATTCTTTTTCTAACAAAATATTCATTTAGATTTAGATATTCTATAATCTTTATCCTGTAATGTAGATGACTCTGATAGATGGAAGGCAAAGTTACTACTTATGTAAATAAAGGAAAATTGATTTTTACATGAATTATCTGAAAGTTTAAAGTTTTATTGGAAGTATAACCTAAGCAGTACCTGGTACAGATGGTCCTGACAAACTACTTTCTGAAGAGTCTGAAGTTCTTTTGTGACGCCGAAGGCAAAGCACTATCTAGGAGCTGCTGCAAGAAGTCCTGACATCGACTGTTGCATATCCTCCTTCAGAGTAGGGCAGTAATCTTTTGTGGTGCTGAAATCTGCAGATATGAAACCTAAAGTGTAGTACATCAAATTTGTCCGGGTTAGTATTTAAATTCATAAGGAAGAACATGAGTGTACAGATTGCTGAATATGCAATCCAGTAAACTAGTACAAAACAATCCCGATAGTGAATAAACATATGAAAAATGTAGGCATGGATTGATTGATCAATATATAAAGTTACATTACTAATAATATCTTGACACTGAAATCATGGATTGGTCGAAATAGCCCTATTTAAGGATGAAAACGATTGAACTCGGTCGAAAAACTCCTCAACCGTTTTTTACTTTTACATTTGAAATACGAAAGCGAAAGCGAAAGCGGACAAGCCGGACACAAAAACGAACACGAACTTACGGAATATTTAGAATTTCGAAAACGAACCAATTCGAGCGGAATTATGTCGAACACGGTCGGTATGTGAAAATTCAATACGAAATACCGACCCACAGTGCATAGCATTAAACAAGTGCACAACCAAATACATAACAAGTTCACAACTAACAAGTGCATGATCTAGTTCAAGTACATAGCATTAAACAAGTGCACGACCAAATACATAATAAGAGAGATGATGAAATTTGGGCACCGTCTATAAGAGAGGCAGCTAGCCATCGATTAGAAAAACGCAATTGCATGGTGAGCGACTTTGTATTTGGGCTGTATATGACTGTCGCAGTTGGCCAAATTACGGTTTAAACCGAATTTTGAATTCGAATATTTCAAATTAAAAGTAGAAAAGTAGAAAGCGGTCGAAAAATGTAAACCGTTTTCTACTTTTACATTTGAAATACAAAACATCTCAAATCGAAAACGAAACGGTAAAATCGGACAAGAAAATACGGATTCGATCGGATTAAATATAGAAAAATCGCGGTCCGGTTCAGGATATTTCCGTTCCGTTTTCATCCTTAGCCCTATTATAGGATGAGGAAAAAGGATACATAATTGCATATGCATCATTTTTGTTTTGTCTCATTACGATACATCTGTTGCTTTGATTTGTTGGCTTGCAGTAGCAAAATTAGGAAAGCATTTTGATCGTGACATCAGAAGTACTGTATCGATTGAAGCAATAATATTTTGTTTATCAATCGACCATCAGTTAGCTCCAGTACACCGACCATCCACCCCACCCCCACCCCCTCGGCATTCAACACAAATGAGACAAAGAAAACAAAGAGACGCCCCGCTCCAGATCAAGGCACGATGTTGTGCTCGCACAGATGACAGACCTCTAATACACTCTACACCACCCATCGTGACACACCAATGGTCCTGCTACACCTAGCACCCGGGGACGGCCATTCTGATGTTGTTCACAACAAATCTCACCTGGCAATTCTTGACCCACATTCATGTTCAGCACAGCATTATTTGAAGCCTTAAACCTTAATAACACAGAGTATCGAAGGGATGCAACATACATTCTGGTGAAGTGAAATCGCTAATGGCTGCCTCATTGATGGAGAATAGAAATTGAATCTCAACTCTTTCCAGACGAAGAAGCAATGTACTAATGCATCATCGATCGTTGGCCGGTTCATATCACAACCACTTGCACGAAAACGCACGCCAAATGCACGAGCAACAGCCTAGGTATCCATGTGGCCGTCCTTTCATTTGTATAATAAAAAAGGGAGACATGCTTATTGGATCAATCAATCAATAGGGTTTGATGGTGGCAACTCCAGCCTACATCAGCTAATGACTGAACCAATCTGTACACATGGACAAATCTAAGGTGCACGGAGCAGTTCCATTAGAGGATGCAACTTGCAGATAGGCAGGCAAGGTTATGTGCCATAGAATGACGAAAACTTGGCCGCCGCATGTGCACGGAGCAGCTGGTGCAGGAGATAAGCTTGGTTGAGAGACTGTTAAATTGACTCTGACATCGACATGGTTACAGCTATTTTGCCTCCATCTCGAAGGCCAAAATAATATTCACGTGCTTGCTTGCTACATGAAAACCACTTCAATCTGAATGATTTGATGGTACGGCCATGCTGCACTTGTACATTCACCTTGTTATCCTAAAACCAACCAAACATGTAGTAATACTGATGAAGGAAAACTCAGCTAGTGATGTAGCCTGAACCCAACACAACTTCACTTCAATACAGGTCATTGTTGTAAGCTTGTATAGCACATGTAGGAAGCAACCAGTTGGTCGTACTTCCAAGTTGCCATTAGAGGATGCAACTTGCAGACAGGCAGGCAAGGTTATGTGCCATAGAATGACAGAAACCTGGGCACTGAGATGGTACATACACATTCAGTGATCCATGCAGCATCCTCAAAATTGATGGGGTGGATTTTGTAGATCTACTAATGCAGTATAACTTATCAACTGATATCAATGAACAAAGAATTTATCAATAAGCAAAATTGAATAGTATGATTTTCATGTAGCAACTAAATGTGTACAATTTCTTAACTAATACCTCCACCTCTCCATGATACAGTAAGCAAATATTTATGTAATGAACTCCAATGAAACTTTCTTTTGGAAGAGAACCCGCAAATCATACCATATCATTCGTGACTTCGACACCGTCACCTCGGACAAGAATGCACTGCACTATCATCAAACTATCCTATAAAACCAAGAATGTAAGTTTTTTGTTGACTGGGCTAATAGATTGAACCCATCCACGGATCAGCACAATATGTCCTGCAGCGTCGGGACGAGCTCACTGGCTTCCGTCCAAAATCATGGTTAGGGAAATATCAGAAAAAACTAAAGGGTACGCTGTCATAGTTTCTGGCGAAGAAGGCTGCGGGATCAATTAGGTTCACCGAGTCTCCATCTCGGCACCCGCCTCCTATGCCTGTAG
The DNA here is from genome assembly GCA_904845875.1 of Miscanthus lutarioriparius. Taxonomy (NCBI): domain Eukaryota; kingdom Viridiplantae; phylum Streptophyta; class Magnoliopsida; order Poales; family Poaceae; genus Miscanthus; species Miscanthus lutarioriparius. Next base: position 6,816,249 of record CAJGYO010000006.1, on the reverse strand, counting down.
TTGCTGCCTTCGCCATCATCCTCTCGTCCTTGGACGTTTTCTTAATAACTACGTATAATATGAAAAGGGTAAGCCATTACATTTTGAAATAGATGAAGTAACAACTAAAAAGGGTACAACGGAGCATGTGTATAGTTGAAACCCTTTTAGATACAATTCGTAGAAAATTAGTGAATTTCTTTGAGGACAAAATGTTTTGTTGGATTCACACCAAAAGATGTTTGTTCGAATTTGTAGCACTATCTATTCAGAATATCAATTGCGATACATATGAACCTCTTAAGGTATCAGGTATGATATTATTTTAACTTGTTTAAGTATTGATGTTGGTCTATTTGTAGATGTTGGGTGAGAGACACTTAACATGATACGGTAAAGACACAATTTGAGCTTAATGAAATTGCATACTGATTGTATGCCCGTCACTGTTGACATCAGGGTGTATTTATAGGGGGGCTTCTTCCAATATACTACTAGATTCCCTTTTTTGCCCCGACCCTCATTATACATTCATCGAATTGATTTCAAGGCCCATCAAGGATGCATCGGTCATTCTTACAAACTACTGTGCCCTCATACAACTGTCATGACCAGGAGCTTCACAAAAGCTTTCTTAGCCTTCGCTCGATTAGTCTTCGTATCTCAAGTATTTGTGGGTCAATGCCGTACTTTGTTTGATCAAGCATCATCTGCAGATCAGGCTGAAGGTGGCCATCCATCTTTGGCCTTGTGATTGATTGTCCTTTGGAATCTTCGTCTTCGCAACCAGCTCCATAAAGGTAAAGATGTCCTCTTCGTAGCTTCTCTCGAAGGCTTTCCGCCGCAAAGCCTTGTATATGAAGCCACCCTCCACATAAAGTGTACTACAACTCTAAAGGTTGTGTGATCAACACAAAGGGACCGTGTTGTCCAAGGTCAAATCCCCAACAGTGGATTTTTTTAATAGTCAAATGAATATTACATGAAAGACATATATCTGAACCTCATCATAAGTATTGCTTCAACTTTACCCATTGAGCTAATTCATGTTGTACCATATGGAAGGAATTCAGATGATTCAATATGTATGATGATGGTCTTCTATATATGGGAGGATAAAAAATGGCGGTCTCATATATAATCTTAGAGATCTTTCAAAAAATATATAGTCTTATACACATCATGAGCAATCTTGTAATAACAATTACTAAAATTTATGTGGGAATTCGCTAGATTTAGATTATTTTATCACACTTTTATCTGTGGGAAACTAACCCCGAGTAAAACTTCTATAGGTGGATGTTTGGCTAGATTTAGATTATTTTATCATGCTTTTAGCCGTGGGAATTGTCGGGGACCAATACTAGGGTACCCGAAGAGGAGGAACTAATGGTCATCAACATTGATTCAACCGAGCAGTCAAGAGTGCGCCTATAGCTCCAACCGACCCCCGGGTGCGCGGGCTCCGCCTCGCCCACCCCCAGGTGCGTGGGCTCCGCCTCGCCCGACCTCCGGGGCGGGCTCCGCCTCGCCCGACCCCGAGGCCGCGATCTCCGCCTCTCCCGACCTCCGGGGGCGGGCTCCGCCTCGCCTGACCCCGAGGCCGTGATCTCCGCCTCGCGCGACCTCCGGGGGCGGGCTCCTCCTCGTTCGACCCCGAGGTCGCGATCTCCGCCTCACCAGACCCCTTGGGTGCGGGCTCCGTCTCGCCCGACGGGGACCCATACCGCCGTCAACCACTCCAGGTCCAAGCGTATGGGCCTGAGTCAAAACTCTGTCACCAAGGAAGAGACCGGCACGCCCTGATGTAACCCGCAGCCACGACGGGCCATACCTGAGGATTCAGTGCTGTTCTGCCTAACCCTCGTACGAACACTGACATGCGCATCAGTTCACCACGACGTCCGCCAGAACGAAGTGGAGCGCCATGACCGGCGGATGACGTCTGCGCATGGCGCCAGTGACGGACAGGACCGCGACGTGGAGCCATCCCTGTTGACATCTACAGGGTTGACGGGACCCACATGAAGGAGAAAAAGGATCCAGCGATCCGGGAGGCCTTCCTCTCTCTCGTTCTTCTCCTTTTCCTCCGCTATAACCTGCGCTTTTCCTTGGCCTATAAAAGAAAAAGCAAGGCGCCCCATGAAGGGGATCGATCGATCGACCCATCAAGACTCGATCGGATCCAGATCCGCACCAGAGCACGACACGAGCACACAGCTGAGCAGCGATCGAGCTCTCAGCACCCACTCGCTCCCTTCACCAGAGACTTGGGATCCTTTCCCTCTCTCGCCCATTTGTAACCCCTACTACAAACTTTCGTTGCTAGTAACACGATTGAGGACGTAGGAACTTTCTGCCCGAACTAGTATAAACCTCGTGTCCTCTAAGCACACCATCCGAGCCAGACGCGCAATAATACAAATTTACTCGTCGGTGATAACTCGAAACATCGACAGAAACTAACCCAAGTAAAACTTGTATAGATGAATGTTTGGCTAGATTTCAATTATTTTACCACGCTTTTATCCGGTTGAGGCTCTTAAAGTTGCTAAGCTACTGATCAGGTCCCGAGATAACCACCGATCCAACCTGAAATTCGCTTTCATGGGAAGTCAAACCTTAAGACCCAAGGACTACTAGAGCCACCTAACCAACTCAGCTAGGTATATACCCATTCGCATGACATTTCGAGATTACCATGCATCAGGGCGTCATGATTGTATCGTCATGTATGCATGCATAATAAGCTGTAACCTTTATTATGAAGTTGTACTGAACGGTGAAACAACACATATTACACGAACATGGTGATTAGTGAGTACACTGTCTTCGCAAGCCATTGGTAGCAGTGATGTCGAGTCTTAGCACGGGACTTAAAACATTCAGAGGTGCGGGTATATATATCGCGTTGGATCGGTATAGTAGTTTAGTCGTTAGTTATAAATGGCTGGGTATGTAACGCTTGGGTAGCTAGACGTTGTTCCCGGTGACGGGGCAGCCGGAGGCGCAGACCATGGCGTCATTGGTGCACTTGAGGAGGCAGATGGGCCGCTCCACGGGGTCCAGGTCGATCAGCGGCTGGTAGCAGTCCAGCATGCAGGAGGTCATCCCGGACCCGCAGATGGTGACGCACTGCGTCAGCCCGGCCACAGGGGACGACGACCGGTGGTGGCCGCCGTGGTCGTCGTCGTCGTGTTTCCAGACGTGGCCTTGGTGGTGACCTCCTGCATGATGCACGAGCGCCAGCAGCAGAAGCATCGCCGCGACAGCCTTCATGATGCACGTACGTACGCGTACCTTCTTCGGAGCTGTCGACCTCTGCTCGATCTGAAGAGTGAATGAAGACGAAGGTGCAGGTGTATCGAGAGATCGATGGTAGCTGCGTTGCGTTGGGTTGAGCCGGATATTGGCATCGATCATGTATATATATATACACGCGACGCAAGGAGGAGCCGAGATCGTCGTACGTGTTGGCGTTGCCTGGAAGGAACGTGCATGTGCTGCGCATGAGAGATGTGTGAAGTGAACGCCGTGCCCAACTTGACTTGCCGCAAGCAGCAACATCTGTGTGAGCGGAACAGAAACTGACAGGGGTGCTGCAGCTGCTGGCAGGCCTCATCACTTGGCAGAAAACATGCACCTGCTGCTCGCGCCGTGTCCACTTCCATAAGAGCAAGCCCAACAATGGGCGTATCGCCCGACAGGTGAGCAGCGCACATGAGCTGGAAGGGAGAGGAGGAGGTGAGAGAATGGCCCTTGGCGCTAGATGCATGGATCAGCTCGTCACTTGCTCCAAGAAAGGAAGCAGTTTTACGGTGGGGTAGTAGATGAGGTGGTGCAAAATAACTGGATGATAGAAGTTCGTCACTATAAAAATAGAATTTATAGAGAATATAAAATAACTATAGAGACAAGTGAAAAGACTATTGTTGTATAACTTGTCTATTATGTAGATGACATGTCTTGTCTTATAGCCAAATACTTGGCTCTTTTATTGCACTTGCTCTAAGGCCTTGTTTAAATTAGAGTGTAAAGTTTTGAGGTGTCACATCGCGTATGTGGTGTTTGGATACTAATAAAAAAACAAATTACAGAATCCATTAGTAATCCGCGAGACGAATTTGTTAAGTCTAACTAATCTGTCATTAGCATATGTGTTAATGTAGCACCACATTCTCAAATTATGGACTAATTAGGCTTAAAATATTCGTCTCGCAAATTAGTCGTAAATTGTACAATTAATTATTTTTTAGTTTATATTTAATACTATATACATGTGTCTAAACATTTAATGAAATAGAGAGTAAACTTTAGAGGAGAACTAAGGGCCAAGTGAGCCGGCCGCCATTGCTTCGACCAATAGGGTTTGGACAGTGTGTGTCACAGTCACAGCCTCACAAGTGACCTGACCTCGCAGGCTCGCACGCGGCCTCGGGATTCATTTGGTTCAGCGCCGTGCATACCTGGTTGTATGGTTGCCACTGATGTTGTGAGAAAGGAGTTTATGAAACAAAACATTAATAAATTAATAGGCTACTTGTAAACCTCGGCCATCAAGTTGAGATGGCCGAGTTGGTCTAAGGCTCCAGATTCAAATCCCACTCTCAACACTTATTTTAGTTTTAAAATTTTGATTTTTGTTGCTCTTCGATTCTTTATTTTTTTATTTTTAAACTTCTGTGTTTTGTTGCTCTTCAATCCACTCTCAGTACTTGTGTGTTTTGTTGCTCTTCAATTCACTCTCAACACTAGTTTTTTTTATAAAAAAAAACTTCTGTTTTTTGTTGCTCTTCAATTCACTCTCAATACTAGTTAGTATCTTTTTAACTTCTGTTTTTGTTGCTCTTCGATTCTTTATTTTTTTATTTTTAAACTTCTGTGTTTTGTTGCTCTTCAATCCACTCTCAGTACTTGTGTGTTTTGTTGCTCTTCAATTCACTCTCAACACTAGTTTTTTTTATAAAAAAAAACTTCTGTTTTTTGTTGCTCTTCAATTCACTCTCAATACTAGTTAGTATCTTTTTAACTTCTGTTTTTGTTGCTCTTCATTTCTTTACTTTTTTTAGACGGCTTTCAAACATTTTTTTTGGTTGCTCTTCATCCTTTCTTTATCATGCATTTGTCAGATTTTGATTTTTTTTTCGAACGAATTTAAAATTTCTTTCTTTTTGGTGCTCTTTATCGTTTTGTACCCAGGATTACGAACCACCACCATCTGAAATCTTGTATTATATTGTATTGTACCCACTGCAATAGTAGGTCGACAAGATTATAGCGACAAAAAGAACGAGAAAGAAATGGATATCATAGCAGAGAGCAACGGTGTCATCAGCAGACGTCGATGCAGCCAAGGTACTCTGTCTCGCACCTCCGCCGCCGCACGGCGCCAGCGCTCCGCTCCGCTCCTCCGTCCCGCCGGCGCAGCGACACGGTGGCGCTGCTGCTGGCGCAGCCCGACGCCGCGGCGCACGCCAGCATCTCCGTCGTTCACCTGCGAACGCACTGCATCTCCACCTCCGCCTCCCCGGCGCCTGGCGCTGCAGCCACCACCGCACGGCAGGCCACCGTTGCCACCTGCGTGGCCGCGACGAGGAAGACGGCGACCGTAAGCAACGCGGCGGTCCTCCCGATGCCAACGGCCATTGATGGCTTGTTACATCACGTACGTACGTGGTAGGCTGGTAGGCGTGTATAAAGACGAAATGATCGAGGTGGGGGTGTGCGAGAAAGTCTTAGGGCCTTCGATTGTAAATTTTTTTTTTAACCTGGACATTGTAGAACGTTTCGTTTGTATTTGATAAACTTTGTCTGATCATGGACTAACTAGGCTCAAAAGATTCGTCTCGTGATTTACAACCAAACTGTGTAATTAGTTATTTTTTTACCTATATTTAATGTTCCATGCATGCGTGCGTCAAAAATTGATGTGATGGAGAGAGAGGTGAAAAAAACTTGGAATTTGGAGGCAATCTAAACAAGGCCTGGGTCGCGGTTCGAGGTGGATTCTACGGTGATAAGTCCGACCGATGTTGTTTATTGCGAGAAAAAAATAGCGTTATATCATGGTGATAAGTCGTGCCGATAAGTTAAAGCGAAAAAAAAAAAGACGCTGCGGTGCGGTTGGTCAGTGGTCGGTCAGTTGAGGCGTTCAAGCATCAACCGGCAGTGTCGTGTGCAGGTGACAGTGTGTGTGACATGATTACTGCACCTGCACCTCCGGCTCCGGCCACCGGCCACCGCAAGTTCGCAACCACCAAATTCTCACCCGTTCATTCGTGATGCCGTCACTGGTTGGCAGTGTCTTTTATGTACGTAAAATAGAGACAGTGGTATAGTGCTCTGCTCCAGTAACCAAGTCTGTCGCGTCCAGTCGTCTTCTTGAGTAGTACCGTATATATACTGTACCCCAAACCTGATAGCCGATAAAAAGGCCAGGTGGCTGGGCTTTGCAGATGGGCCTGCAGCCCACACTGCGAAGGGTCCACGGTCTCACTCATGATCATCAAAGCAGCCCATGCCCATCCTTGCGCACTAATCCGGAACCCTTGCTGAAACAAGGATAAGAAAGAGCAGCGACCAATCGCTGAGCTGTTGTGACTACGACTGCACAGGAGACTAGTAGCTTAGAGTTAGGTCAGGTCAGGTTGAAGCAAGCAGAGCAATGATAAAGCTCATGAGCTCAGTCCCATACCATACATGCTCCCATGGTCACTCACCTCACATGGGCGTCTCGTGCGTGCGCCCCCGTTTGCTTCAGCGATCAGCATCCAGGAAAGCTTTTTTTTTTTTTGAACATAACCAGGAAAGCTTTTTTTAAAGCGGGAGCCGGGAGGGAGAAGAGAGGTGGCACCGTGGCAGTCAGGCAGTGGCAGCCTTGGCCTTTTCCATTCGATCCAATCCAGCACCCGGACGGCGGGATGGGCCTCCAGCCCACGCGGGCCAGGGGCACGCGCCCCACCACCGCACCGCATCGATCGGGCCGGTCGGCGGCCGATCCAACGGCTGGGAGGACGTCTACGGCACTGGCGTGGTCCGCAGCGGCGGCGAAGTCGGCAGGGTGTATTCATACAGGAGAACTGTACGTAGCCGTAGACGACGACGACCACGCGGGGCCAGACAAGGGAGGCGGCGGGAGGGACCACCGCAGCGCGGGGTAGTTTCGTCATTTCGCTGCGTGTGATGCGATGCGCGGGGCAGAAAAAATCCGGAAATGGGAGGTGAGGGGACAGAACGTGGTCGGTGCATCGTGGGTGTCAGGACGATGCTGGCCATGTGAGTGGGCGTGAGATCCAAGGCGCCCCCGTCTCGGGAACAAGGCTGCCATTTTTAACTAACCCACGCCACATCTTTTCTCTTCTTTATTTTTTTTTGTTTTTCCACCGGTTTCTCATTCGCTGGTGCTAATTTGTCGTTAAGTAATTAATTTGCTATGTTAAGAATTTAGGATAGTTCTTCTTCACCTATAGTCTACAGATAGGATCATTTCTAAGAGTTCAATAAAACTCTTTGCTAAAGAAGAAAGAAAAAAAAAACAACGCTTAGAACAAACAGTCTTGCATGTAAACGACAAGCTCTTGGCAAATCCTCTCCTCAATCCACCAATATAGAGGTGTGCGTTGTGTGATTACTATCCGCTCGGGTGGCCCCACCACCATGGTTTTCCTCCTTTTTGTTCTCCGGTGTTTTCTCCTCCTACCTATTTTTTTTTAGTTTTAGAAAGCTATAAGTACTAAAAACTATTGAAAAAAAGACAAAAAAAACTCCCTATCCATAATTGACATAATTATTACTTCCTCCATTCTAAATTATAAGTCGTTTGAGTTTTCTTAGAGACATTTTTTGCTACCTAGATATACACTGCATCTACATTCGTAGCACAATCAATGTAGGTAGAAAAGCCTAAATGACTTGTAATTTGTAATAAAGGGAGTAGTTTATTATAGAGTAGAGTATTTTTTTAAGAAGCTTTTGGAAATCCTCTCGAAACCAACAATCATCCAACTAAGCCGCTCTCCACGTCAGCAACAAAACAGGTTCTCATGAATTTGTGGCATGGGACGTTTTTCGTCTTGTAGATGTCAATTAACTAGGAGAATCATGTTTATTCCCCCTCCCCCCCCCCTCTGTTTGTGTTTGTGTGTCTATGCATAGAGAATTAGATGTTTTTTTGAGACGGTATTGTATCAACATGAGGCACAAATAGTCAAGTTCCTGGTCACGAATCTATGTTTTGATTATCACACCGGAATGGCTAGCCTAGACGAATTAACATGCCAAAAGATCAAGACATCGACAGTAGAGCAATGCGTGTTGGCTCGTGCGCAGGGGTTATGCTCCAAATTCATTCAGGGGCCGTTTGGATCCCTTCATTTTAGAGGAATTGAAATCTACCTAATGGATTAGACTATTTGGCTTGGAATTTGAGATTCCACAACTTTTCAAAGTTCACATATAAGTCTATCTCAAATTCATAGGGTGGGAGATGAAAATCGATTCTATAGATAACCATGCTATGTTTGTAATCTATAACTTATAGCATGCTCTTCAACTCACTTCCTTATAGTAGAAATGCAACATATAAGCATCTTCCTTGCATTGCTAACAATAGTATACAAATATATTCCATATACAATCATATTAGCTTAATTAATATATGTCTAAATTATAATTTATTAGAATAAATTTAATTCTAAAGATCCAAACGGGGCCAAGAAGGTGCATATAGTAATATACGAGTTATTAGAGCATGCCATACTTCAATTTCTTCACGAAGGATATATGTGAATCCGGTGCACACATATGCTCTTCTGCCCTAGATACAAAGCTACCATTTTTATTAACAAAAACACATTTTCTAGTGCCTCATATCTCATATTTAATCAAGAAAACAAATGGATGATAATACATATGATAGATATCTTTACACAAAACAACTTTAAAAAATAAAAGTACATCAAAGATTAATCCGGTTGTCTTCTTCTGCTTCAAACCCTCTACAAACCCCATCGTCATACAGGGCTCTAAAATTCATAAAAGTCGCTGATAGATGGCAATGAGTTCTAGTACACATTGAAATAATATGGGCTAGATGAACACCTAGCAAAGCCTGATTGTTCAGAAATCAAACTTAGTTGTAGAACAAACCGGCAAAAGAGATCGAAATCACCGCATCAAAAGTCAAATGAACCATTTTCCTGATCGACACATCAGCTGTCAAGATCAAAAGAGCGCTAGCAGATCTGGAGATAGAAGCATTGGCGAAGCTATATACATGTGGGTGCAAATGCACCCAAAAAATAGAATACCATTGATTATATTTTCATCATGGTTGCAACTCAAGTCTACGCATCTATAAGGCAGGTGTGTCTCCTTCAATTTGCTCTAGTTTCGTCACTGGATGGAAAAAAAATAGTTGAGTCTTATCAGAGAGACCCATATAAAAAGATCTGTTAGCCCACGAGTACTTCAATTCATGCCATTTTTCATTCACTGATTTCCTGTGCACGGTGAAAAGCTAGCTACAAAAGGATTTTCAGTTTTTCACATGTTTCCCAATTAATTTAGGCTAGTTCCTTAAGCAAATAAATTGTTCTAAAAACGAACAATCAAATAAAAACATAACGTTCATAACGTGAGCAACCAGAAGCGTCTGCTTCAAATTTGTGGTCCACCACGTCTTTTCGTTTTGTGGACGACAATTAACCCGGACAAATCTTGCATATTCTCTTATTTTTATGCGTGTTTAAACATGGAGAGTTGGATCGGATGTGCTTTCCGAAGTTCTTATCCATAGGGCTTTTGTAGTGCTTCTATTTGTTTTCTTTTCTTCTAATAACATAGTAACGAGAGGTGATAAGAATTTAGAACCCCAACGATAGATGAAGAATTGATGACATAATCATAAAAAATACAATCACCGCATCTAGACAGATCTTAAGTTGGAACAATTGTATGTGATAAAAAACGTAGTGCACAAAGCTTCTGTCTCTTTTTTGTATATTTAGAGAAGTTGCAATGAGGCAGCTTATGTAATGGCTAGGCTAGTTGATCAGTTCTTTGGTTCAGTTTGGTGTAATGAGAATTCGAATGCAATTCAAGCCCTCCTTGTAACGATGTGTTAAGATAATACAATGCTATCTATTTCAAAAACAAAAAAACACTCTCGTGAGGTAGACACAGGTGAAACTAACAAATTACGAAATGGAGATAGCAAAGTTGTTCATGGATTCAGCAAGCTCAAAAAAGAGGACTATATATACTTATATAGGCCACACATAACATAAGAGTAAGTTAAATTACAGGGATAGTGATCGATGACAATGGCTACACACGCTCATGACGGACACCTCCGAAGCAGGCATGGTACAACCATAGGTAACATCGGAGAACAAGGCTGTGAAGTGAGCAAGAGAGAGGTACAGCATGTTTGTTGGTTGATTTTTGGGCTGATAAGCACGACTGGTGCTGGTTTGTTGTGAGAGAAAAATACTGTACCACGATCGATAAGTCTTGACTGAAACCCACGAGCAAACATGCTAGTAGTAGGGTTTGGATTGCCCGTGTGTTTAGGCAATAGATTTGATAGATGAAGTCTAGGGTTCAGATCATTGCCCCGATTGGAGGTAGGTATTTTTGCTCCCTCAAATAAAAAGTCTAGGTCACCGCTCACCAATAGTCAGATCAGATCCTCCTCGCTCCGACGACCTACGAGTGGTGCACACGCACGTACGATACGCTAGCTATGTGCTGCAAGCAACAACAAGCAAGTCGTGACGGCCCGAACGACAGAAACGAGGGATATTTTCCTCCGGCCGGCACACACATATCTTGGCAATGTATCAAGTGAAAACCTTCTTCGTTTGTTTACTCATCAGCAAATAAAAGAGGCGGTGGACATAAATAAATATATAAATAAAATATATAAAACGGCAGGAAAGGAAAGCAGCTAAAAAAGAAAAGGAGGGGCAGGCACGAGAGACGTGGTCCACCTGCCCACCCGGCGCCAACTGGGCGGTTGGTATATTTGCGGTGGCCGGGGCAGTCAGCACCGCATTGCCGCCTCCTTCTCACCCGCCTCAGGCCTCAGCCTCACGAAAAGGCAGGCAAGGCGAAGGCGAAGGCGAAGGCGAAGGCCAAGCCGTCCCCTCCCTCCTCCGTTGCTTCAGTTCATCCGTTCCATCCCCCTATCTAATCCTGGTTCCTGGACCCCGGCCTGCAATCTCCACAGCAGCGGCGCCGGCGAGAGGAGTCTGAGCCTCTCTGGCAAAGGAAGAACTTTTTGCGAGATTGAGACCCGGAGGATGCCTTCCAGGGCCATGAACCGGCTGTTCGTCGATTCCGCCTCCGGCAGCGCCGGCTGCCGGGACGCCGAGCCGGTGCTCTGCGCGCCTCGGCCGCGCAGGGTCCAGGTCCACCCCTGCAGCGCCGACCTCATCCTTGGCCCGCCGCCCTTCCTGCTCAACAGCAACAGTAAGGTACGGCTGCCTGGACCAATCCTCCTTCCGACCCCCTGCCAAAATCTCCTCTTTCCACGCCGTTCTTGTTCGCCGTCGCTTACAAAGACGTGTCCTTTCTTATTACAGAGCAGCAAGGAGGGAGGCAGGACCAAGCCGGCGGAGGTGGGGGAGGAGGATGACGGGGGCTGCTGGGCGGTGTTCGGCGGGTCGCCGCCGGCGCGCGCGGACAACCCGCTGGTGCACGACCCCCACTTCCTGCTGAACCAGCGCCAGCCCGCGGCGGACCCAACGCCGCTGGAGCTCGGATTTTTTTACCACCGGAGCCGCACCAGCTACGTCCACCGCCCGACGTATAGCAGCAACAGTAACAGCAGTTTTGCCCCGTCGTCGTTCGCGCCGTCCGTGAGGATCCAGGGGTTCGACGTCGCCGCGTGCCGGAGCTCCCACAGCAACGGCGGCAGCCGCGTGCTGTCCGCCCGCGCCTGAGCGAGCTCCGGCCGGGGCGGCGGCGCCGAGCCCGCCCGCACTCGCCCCGCCCAGGGAGGAGGAAGAGGAGGAGGAGTAAGACCTCACGAACCTTGTACAGTTTTCGCCAGCCGGCCGTCGTACGACTTCCACCACGATGATGATGCTACGTGTGCTCCGTTCGTCTTTTCTTGTGGTATATACAGCAGCGGGTTTTTCATTTTTATTAACAGCAGTTCAGTTCAGTTCAGATCAGATCAGAATAGAGAGGAGGCGAGGGGAGATGAGATCTCCTCCTCCCGCCAAGAAGAGTACTACTAGTAGATTGATGTTCGCCGATACCACACCACACAGCAAGAGGGATGGTCAAAGGGAGAGAAGAAACTGAAAAAAATTTCCTCATATTTTTTTACTGGGTTTTGTCAGCAAGGTTTTCTAAGATATGTTTTGTGTTCGTGTTGTAAACTAGCATAGCATGGATCGATCCATCTCTTGTTCGTTGCTGTGATCTGGGTGCCCTACCTGTAGATATAAAATCAGCACTCAGGTCAGTCAGCGTTCGTGTTCTTGTAGTTCAGGAAAAAAAGATGCCAGCTTCTCGCTTTGCTTAAGCGAGCGACGAAGCTACCGCCATGTAACCATGGTTGTACTCCTACAAACAATATGTATAAAGAAACCGTGTACATACACATGATATATTAATTATGCAGTGATCATCATCAGAGCCCGGAGGCCGGCGGATGTTGAGCCGCCGCTGCCTCGTGTGTTCATACGTATCTTGTGATTCTTTTTGTCGATCGAGGGGAAGGGGGAAAAAGAAATCCTCCCATGTTCGTTCGAGCAGCTGGGCGGTTCTGGGAAGACAGGACATGGTAGGTGGCCGTGCCGGCCGGCCGGCCGTTCCCTTCCTCCCGCGAGAAATACGGGGTCCGGTTGTTCGTCGCTGGTTCCGTCCTGCACATGCTGAGCTGAGGCTGAGCTGTTCTCCTGTCCTGGCACGGACTCGCCGGACTGAGAGTGAGATCTCCTCCCTGTACTCCACTGCGATGCGATGGCTACGAGTAGGAAACCAGCGAGCGGCGACCCCTCCCCCGTGCGTCGCCGCTGCGCGCACGCGCCATTGACCGACCGCCGCGCCGCGCCACGACGAGGCGGGGAGGAGAGAGTAGCGTGGAGGCCTCGGCTTCAACGGCTCCATCCATCCACCGGCGGACGGCGACCTGGACCGGCCGGCCCTGTGTGCGACGCACACGCAACCACGTCGCGGCAGCACCGCCCGCGTCGCCGTCGGATGGCACGGCGGGAGCGTCGCGTGGGGAAACGGAACGAAGCCCAACCGCACCCGGAGAGGCGGAGACCCGCAGCGAGGGATGGAAGCGTCGCTGTCGGCCGCATCCATCAGCCGCGCCCGCGGCGAAAGTTCCGAGGCCAGGACGGGGGGGTCAGTGCAGGTGCTAGCGCTCGTGCCGAACCGAGGCGGCAAGGCAAAGGGGGTTGACGTGACGCCCGCTTGTCCGCCTGCGACAAAATCAAGCGAGCAAGTCGTTGTCTGCTGTCTCTGCCTGCTCGCCCGCCTTGGCCTTCTTCTTGTTCCGTTTCCAGCATCTCCTTGTTGTTGGTGCTTTACCTTGCCAAGCTACTACTCACTGCCATCATCTCTGTCTGTAGCGCTTGTTTTTCTTTACTGTGGAGATGCTCCTAGTATACAGCAACTTACTTAGCAAGTGCCTAGTTTAGTCCACCTGCTGAGCTTCCGAGATGTGTGCTAGTCGTTTTTACCTCCACGTCACTCTCCCCCGGCTGCATTAGCGAGTTTGGTAGTACAAGTTATCGAGACTGTCATATCAGATTTTGTGTTGGTAACTATGTCGACGGGTTCTGTCCTGATAAAACTCTCTTTATCTCCCTCTTCACAATTAATCTGTCAAGTTATCAAATTTGCTGACATGTCACAATATTAAATGCAAATGAAACTCTAGCCGACTGATCTCTCTCCACATGTTTTCATATATTTTCTCTGCACCAAGAATTACATGAACCTGGGTTGCTGACAAAGACAAACAAGCCAAGTCCTGGTGTCAACTCAGTCTGATACAACATAACCTAAGAGCCTCAGACATGAACATGAGATTTGAACAGAACACCACTAGTACCACTGGGCGAACCGTTCAAGTTAGTATTCAAATGTTGGGCCGGGGTGTCAACAGCTACTACGATTATCCCGATTAGTTTGACCAGGCCACGAGGACGAGGGGGCCTTCACTATAATAGTCAATTGAATTTCGTCGCTGGTGACTCCAGCTCCAAACAAAAGGCAGGAAAGCAAACGCGTGCACTCTTGGGTGTTTGTCCCACATCACACTGGTGTCTGGACCCGGCTGAGCTGGACGGAACGGCGGGTGCATGCATCGCACCACCTGGTTCCGATGTCCCCGAATTCCTGTCGCCGTCAGCCCCCATTTTCCTGACGATTTCCTTCTTTGGCTTTTATTTTATTTATATTATTATATATAGGGAGTACATATTGTATTTGGCAGGCGAGAAACGAGGACAATTCCAAAGGAGATAGGTTATCCATCGCGATTAAGTGCGGTATGGCTGATACATGATTGACGCTATCCTCCGGACCTAATCACTGTGCTAGGATCTCATCGTCACCCGTGATTTCCTTTGCTGAAAAAGCGAGTGCCATCACTTCAGAGCATGTGGCCAGGTGCAGGTTATATGTTAGTGCCATATGTCAAAGTTAGATTGCGATACATACTACACCATCAGTGCAGGTCCATCTTATTCTGTCACAAGATTTTTTTTGGAGCCTTGTCTAGACTTATTGTAAATTTACAACTCACTTACCTTATCTCTCCTCTAATTTAGCATAATTCTGATGTGATAACTCGTATAACCCGTGTATATCACCTTATTATACTTGCCTTCTTGTGCCCCCAAACTTCCATTTCCCTATACAGGTCACTAAAAGATTGTACTAACTGACGAAGGTCTTTTTTTTTAAAAGAGATGACGAAGGTCTTGTGATTGGCAAAAAAAAAGCGAGAGAGATGATGGATTCACCTCCTATTGAACGGTAAAACGCAAGAGTAATTTCGCATGTATGCAACTGTTTCGTTAAAGTGATTCTAGCTCAATTGGATTGGAGGTCAACCAAGGTAAAGTCTGGGGGCTGTCTAAAGCAATTATGTAGAGCTGAAATTCAGAAGTTCACATGCTGTTACCTATGATTTCGACTTTGTTGGAATTGGTTGCAGAGGTAGAGCGTTAGCAACGCAGAAATACTACTGTTTCCATGTTTACAACGTCACACATACGACCTTTCTCTTTTGTTGACTTTGACCCGCTTGTGTAGTATATATATATATATACATGAAAAACAACACAAAGAAACGCTGCTCGAGTCGACTAAGCTTATCACCTCGCGTTGGAACGCCACGTAGAGATTACCCTGCTTATCCCAGGAGCTTACGTACTACAGCCCCGTTTGCAAAGGCTTCTCCTCACAAAAAGGTTTCAGCTTCTAGAGAGAATATTCTGCAATATAGCAAGGTTGTATTTTAGAAATGAATCAAAAGCGGCTTCGGCTACAGCCAAAAGACGCCTTACCGAACAGGATCTACGCAGGACACACTAACGCGCAATACAGCAAGCAAATAATAGCGCATCAGAATCGCCAGTTAAGCTGCAGCAAAAAAAGCAGGTGGAGTTTCACGTGGGATTAGTCAAAGGAGAGTCAAGCACAGCACAGCACAGCTCAGATGATCTGGCTGCTATCACCTTCTAACGTGCCTGGAATCCCCACGTGGCACGACGAAAGGAGAAGAGCGATTACATTTCACTACCTAAAGTGCAAAACGAAATGGAATTGCTTTGTACAAGAGGAAAGAACAAAGCAAGAAATGAGCCCACTTGTAAAAGACAAGGCACATCCTTCGGAATTCCACTACCAGTTGCAGCATAATTCCTGAGGGCCCACTTGTGTACGAGTAATAGTATATATATATATATAAATTCCAATGGTGTGGTGAATGGTGACACTGAGAACGACATCCATAGGCAACAAGCATATCAGATAAGAGGATGATCCAAATATACTACTCTCAAGTCTTAAGGTGAGTTCAGTCATAATTTACGGTGTCAGAATGTCCAAATTCGTATATAGAAAAGTCAGATTATAATTAAGTGGAAAAAAGTTTGAAAAATCATTATCTTTTGCTATTGTCAGGTCTACAGGATTAAAACTGACTTTTTGAAGGCGTCTTCTCTTGGAATTTATGGCGTGGATGCCTGCAGGAGCTGTCTATATCAATATCATACAGAATCGGGAATTCATAGAATTATATTGCCTTTCGGCTTTTATGAAAGGCAACAAGAATTTCCTACTTTGTGTTTTTTTTGGACGCCATTTCCTACTTTGTGTTAAGATTCCATGATTTGAAGGAATGAAACTTGGAGTAACTACTGTTGTTCTTCAAGAGAAATCTTAAAGCACAGCCATCATTGATTTTTTTTTGAGAATGTGCAGGAGGTGCGTATCTCTGTATTAGATAGAGAAATATTTTTTTTTCAATATAACACTGTTACACGAACTGGCAAGGCATCTGCTAGAAGCCCTTACATTACACACACGTGGGCTATACTGTCAAACCAATGATGGAGATGTAGAGGTAAAGAGACAAACGTCATGTTCGCTTGGGCTTATTTGACTGATAAGCCATGGCTGAAAATACTATTGGCTGATTTTGTATGAGACAAAAATACTGTTCGTTGGCTGAAAAAGTACGGCTTATAAGCCAAATAAGCCCAAGTGAACAGGGTTGGCTGATTTTGTGTGAGAGAAAAATACTATTTGTTAGCTGAAAAAGTACGGTTTATAAGCCAAACAAGACCTCAAGACTACCCTGCTTTCAGATTAGACATCTGACCAGCAGGAACAGGAGTTATGCTTCACTGTGATTATTGATCAACGAAAAATTGGGAACTTTATTTTTCGTGAAGGTGTAATAGAGAAGCAGGAACCAAGTCTCGTACAAAGGAAAAACAACTGTGTCAAAGAAGAAGCAAAGAACAGAAAGAAACACTGGACATAAAAACTGGAAAAGTCCGTGTGTTAAAACTGGAAATGACTGATCAAAACTGGAAAAAGCTGAGGCCCAACAAACCCCGCAGGAAATGGGCTGCCCACTGGACTGGCCAAATTACCTAACTTGATCATGTGGGCTTCCTTACGACAACCAAAATACAAGACTCATTCGTCCTTTAGGTAGCGCTACAGACAAAGGGTTCGATACATATTCGGTATCTTCTCCAACAACAAGACCCAAAAAAGAATACTTTCTGCTAATGTGTTTTCAGGAGAGAAGATACCCATATTTAGGTTGTGCCTCTCAGACAACCCAAAATAAGTCTTCAGTGTAGATACTCTGTTGAAGACTGATTTTAAGTCTCTTGCTGTCTATTTTGGATTTGTATGTCCATATGGTTCCTTGGTTGGAGTTATACGATTTTGTTGGTCATTCGAGCTGGGTGCATGGGATCGGTATCCCATATCAGGCACCACACGGGCAATAGGGATCGCCAAAGCCCATAACAGCTAACTAACAGACTTTTTTTTTTCCCGATACCCACGCAGACGTTAACAGAGAAACTCCAAAGCGAAAATCTTTACACGTGTAAAACTGCTAACAGAGATTACTTGACTTTTCACTATAAGAGATGAATGAAAACGAGGTCGGCACAGCAGGTATGACGCGTCGGTGAACATGGGTGCCTGCAACTGGATAGTGGATACAAAGGAAACCGGATAACGGCCAGGTGCTGGCATCATTCATAGACACGACCAAATCGTCAAAAGCAGAGGTTCAAAAAAACCCCCCGTCAAAAACAGGCGCTGAACATTTCTGGCCCACCGTTTCCTGATTTTTACCAACCAAAGTAAAATGCCTTAGCCAGCAAGTATTCCCTAGATTTACCATGCATATTGTATTCAAAAGTGAGATTGGAAAAATGAGGAGAAAGATGCCAAGGCACTCTTGTCATCACACCGAAGTCCTGTAGCTGAGAGCTGCATAGGCTGCATCTACCAAGTCATCACTAAATCGTCATTATGTAGTTTGCCCTGAGTTCGTCTATGTACGTCATTTCTAACCACTGATAAGGACACCTGATAGTAACCAGAACTATAGAAAAGTAAACTAGCAGCACTAATATTACGCGTTTACTAGTTCTTATAAGTTATAATCCACTGGCCATGCTGCACGTAGCAATAAAAGATTAAAAACTTTGAAAGTTCAACTAACTTGCGCACATGGTCAATGGTCTTGTCCCTTCAGTAATTCAGGTTGCCTATCTTTTCGAGGAATTCACACGCTTGGCTGCAGGTGGTATATTCCAGTTCTAGAAGACCAGAAGCCATTAGCATGAAGACTTTTCTCTGCACGGATCCTGCACAAGAAAGAATGGTCAAGTCCATGGTGCAGGGCAGCACGAAAGAGAGTTAAAACTACCAACAAGTTGCAAAAGAACACTTCGCCTCCCATGTTTTCCAACTATAGCTGTCCGTATTGAAGAATCCAAGTCAATCGCCTCGTTCAACTTGGCTTATATGTTCGTCTTTTTTCGGTTAACGAATAGTATTTTTTCTCTCACAAATCAATCATACAATGGTGATTTTCTGGCTTATCAATAGCCAAGCGAAAGGGCAGCCACTTTTGGGCGTTACACACTGTTCTAATATCGCGGTTCTTTACATATTGGGGATGGAAATACAAACTTGCATAAATGAATCTCCAACTTCAACAAGTAGGAAAGCGAAGTTCAGAGCATGTAATAGGCACCGGTGTAAGGTTTTGTGACAATTAGAATTTCATTTTCATACTCACATAGATATGTGATGTAAGGATTAGAGTTTCTACAGAATTGATCCATGTATGCTCAACATGATTTTTTTTTTTCCCTAAAATTTAATCTATACATGCCAGCAGCGTAGGATTTCTTTTCATTGTCGATAAGTGAGGGGAGAACTGGAACTGAACGGCCATGTCGCTGATACTTACAGAAAGTTTAGTGCAACTCACACTTACCCACGAGTGTGGGAAGAAAGTCAGCATGCCCTCCCACACTCACGTTCCTGGCTTACATAAAGATCACAGGATTCACGGCAGCAGGGTTGAATGAAGACCTTGCCAAGTGAAGCGAATGATAAGACATAACAGTGTCTGACTTCATCAACATGCAATGAGACATCTGTTGGTTACACGAGCATCCTCATTCGGTCATTCCTCTCTATCCCCCAACATGTTCATACTGGTCACTGAAAAAGAAAGAGCGCCCATTCATACTCCAATATCACAAGTTAGGCACCTATGACTGCGAGAAAGTAACGGCCTGGCATCACGCTTGGCATCACCCAGGATGCCTATAAAAGCCAAGTTATGTGAAACTGAGCAAAAGGTCAGCCAGAGCAAGACTCCATACCTTCAAGATGGCTGAACCTCAGCGCACAAACAGCAATGGAGCTGCTCGTGGTAATGCAGACTCTGAATATGCATCAGAGAAACTGCCACCAAAGAGGCTACAGAGATTTGATTCACTGCATATGGAGGCTGGAAAGATTCCTGGTGGACCAACACATGCAGCCAAGGTATGTTCTCCAGCTACTCTAATTCAATCAAACAACATATCCTTCTTTCGCTCGAAATCTCATAACTGCATGGATATGTTTGAATTGTCATCAGTTTAAATATTTCTGTAGAGAATATTCTGTTAAAACCTAAAATAACTATTGAATTTTAATGTTTACCCTCGTCTTATGTGAGGAAACTAATCACATCACTATATCAGCTACTTGGTCATCTAAGGGTTACGTGACTAAGCACATCACTATATCTGCATTTTTTTTGGTAAATGTAATCTGATTCCATGTTTGCACTTTGCTACCGAAGGTTGGCTGGGTAACCACACTACATTTGGCATTCCAAAGCATAGGTGTGGTTTATGGCGACATGGGGACTTCTCCTCTCTATGTTTTCTCCAGCACCTTTACAGATGGGATCAACAACACAGATGACCTCCTTTGGAGTCATGTCTCTAATTATCTACACTGTTATTCTCCTTCCGTTGATAAAGTATTGTTTCATTGTCCTGCGAGCTAATGACAATGGAGACGGTAAGTAAATATGCTCCATACATCTTCTCAACGCAACTACTTTTTTTTTAATGAATCTCAAGGCAACTACTAGTATGGCTATATACAAGCGGCTCTAAGAATAGAAGAAAGTGTTGTTTTACAAGTAATGTCTTGTGAAGAGAGAATGTTAAGACATATAGAAATGAATGGTCACAAAGGGCCACAGGAGTGAGAACTGATAAATCAACTAGACCCTGAAGTCTCTCACCACATTGGTTTAGATGCAGTATTTTTTTTTTAAAAAAGAGAGGCTTTACAGGCATTGACCCAAGCTTTAGATGATACTGAGTGACTGCATCCAGTATCAATCAGTATGTAAGCAAAGCACCCAGAAATATTGACCAGAAATATCAGTTCTGTGGCCACGGTACTACGGTAGTGTCATCAGTCTGATCTAGTCTGTAGATTGGTCCCCCAGCCTCACTGTGATGTGCCTGAACTGTGACTCGCACGCCTCCTCTGCCTCCAAATCTTACGTCCAGCTGAGAGATGGGACCTCCATTATTTGTTTCACGAGAGAGGTTGACATGTATTAACAATATTGCAGGAGGAACATTTGCACTTTATTCATTGATATCACGGTATGCTAGGATTAGCTTGATACCTAATCAGCAGGCTGAAGATGCAATGGTCTCTCGCTACAAGTTAGTCCCCCACAAATCGTATCAAGAGGGCTCACTGGATCAAGAACAAGATGGAAAACAGTCCAAAATTTAAGATCACACTTTTCCTAGTGACAGTCCTGGGAACATCCATGGTGATTGGTGATGGTGTTCTAACCCCATGTATCTCAGGTGAGTTCAAACTCGTTTCTGGTTTTGCTCATCGTCTCTGGTAAGAAATGTTTCATACAAGGGATAGTTGAAATACATGTGGATTCTTCAAAGAAATAAACCAAGGTCCTACTTTTATGAACCGATTCCACTCACAAGATGTATGTTTGTTGGCCAATGGAATATATTTATAAGGATTATTGCCTTTTCTAAATAATAAGTATTTTTGCAGTGCTTAGCGCGGTTGGAGGGATCCAGCAAAAAGCAACAACCCTGACTCAAGGTACAACAATCTATGCATCAAAATGCATTCCAACGGAAGTTACAACAGTTCAAATAATTTTACTATTTACAGTGAACTTAATCTGACCTTTTTGGCCAGTCAACAGGACAGATTGCTGGCATTTCGATAGCCATTTTGATTGTCCTCTTTCTTGTTCAGTGCTTCGGCACAGACAAAGTTGGTTACACATTTGCTCCTATAATCTTGACATGGTTCATCTTGATTGCTGGTATTGGAGTTTACAATTTGATCAAACATGATACTAGCGTTCTGAAAGCATTCAATCCAAAATATATTGTGGATTATTTCAAAAGAAATGGAAAACAGGGTTGGATTTCTCTTGGAGGGGTTATTTTATGCATTACAGGTACTTTTTCTCCCAGAGTCCATGGCATCACTGTGCAATATAAACCTGAGTATCTGGTCTCTACAAGACCAGCTTAATATTTTGCAAGAAAAAATTGAGGCAATGTAACCTGAGTCTTTGATCTTTGATAAAAAAAAGTTTTTGTAATGTCCATTGCATTTTTTTTTATAAAACAGGAACCGAGGCAATGTTTGCTGACCTTGGTCACTTCAATATGAGAGCCATTCAGGTAACTGAGTACTTCTCCCAGTCCCCACAACTTTCATTTTCTGAATGCATGCACACACAAACTACTGACCCTATGGAGAAAATAGATTTCGACAAGCTGTGCTTGTGAAGAAACTCCTTTTGAATGTGGGAGAAAATAGTTTTAAAAGGGGACAAAGTAAGGGCGGGCTTGGTGCAAGCGGTAGAGTTTTTCCGCCTGTGACCGGAAGGTCCCGGGTTCGAGTCGCGGTCTCCTCGCATTGCACAGGCGAGGGTAAGGCTTGCCACTAACACCCTTCCCCAGACCCCGCACAGAGCGGGAACTCTCTGCACTGGGTACGCCTTTTTTTACAAAGTATTTTCATCCTCTAAAAGAAATAGTATATATGATGCTTGGACTTCAAAATTGTTTTCTGGTTTGCTTCAGTGAAACATTTATGATAAAGTTTTATTGCACTACAGATTGGCTTCTCAGTAGTACTGTTCCCTTCAGTACTGCTAGCATACATTGGACAAGCTGCATATCTCCGTATCTACCCAGAAAATGTTTCAAACACATTCTACAAATCAATTCCAGGTAAGAACTTATAAGAATGAACTAAGAAATGGCATGGATTAGGGATTGAAATATTAAATCTAACGACAACTCATGGCTTTTGCTGCCAGGTCCATTATATTGGCCAACCTTTGCGGTGGCAGTAGCCGCTGCTATAATTGCAAGCCAAGCTATGATATCTGGTGCATTTGCAATTATTGCACAGTCGCAAGTTCTAGGTTGCTTTCCATGGGTTCGTGTGACCCACACATCAACAAAGTTTGAAGGACAAGTCTACATCCCGGAGATCAACTATGCATTGATGATTTTATGTGTAGCTGTTACAGCTATTTTCCAAACAACAGAAAAGATTGGAAATGCATATGGTAAATTCTCAACTACAGACACAAATATCCCTATTCCCTACCACGCCCCACCCCAAGATATAAACTAAGAAAATAATAATAAGATACATGAATATTCAATTTTTAATGAGATTAAATTACTGCATTTCTAATTCTTTATTGACAATCTGTTTGATGCGGTAAACTCTTGGCTTTCCATAACCTGTATCAAAACTTGGAGTAATTTTTATATATCTGCCTAGATAGTAATCAAATTGTGAGCTCTATAGGTCATCCCTACTTAAGTCCCGAAAGCAGAACAAATGAAATCATCCTAGCAACAGCCAAATTTAGAGATCGTTAGCCACCTAGTAGCTTCTAAGTAAAATGTTGTAGTATCTGAATGAAGACAATTTATAAAATCTAAAAGTCCAATGCAAAACTCCAATGGCAGGGTGATCTATCAGCTCTTTGTCCTAGAGAAAGTAGGGACAAGATCTGCTAGATTATACTGATTTTTGAACGCAATGGCAGGAGCACTGCCTTTCAATTAAGATAGGAAAAACAAGTTTATATACAATCAAGTACACTCGAGATTAGGGTTTCAACCCCCACTAGCATACAAGGTAGGGAGACATAGAGCCCGAAAGTGTTGGGGGCAACAACTAAACATAAGTGAGTGCTCTCTTCCTTTGCTCTATGTCTTCCTTTATCCTTGCGGCCACTTGCGGTACCGTTTCTATCTTGTTGTCGAAGATTCACCTGTTTCTCTCTTTCCAAATATTCCAAAAGGTGTAGATTACTACCCCGTTAAGCCGCCTACACTCGGATCTTGGCACTTTCCTCGCCACCTCTTCCCACCATGAACTGATATTGGTGGGGACCACGTGGGGTTGCTGTAGAATTTGATTGAAGTTTTCCCACAAAAGGATTTGATCCCAAACCGCCTTTGCAAAAGGGCAACATAGGCATAGGTGTAGGCCGGTCTCTAAGGGTCTACACTGGTCTCTAAGGGTCCATTGCAGAGCACGTATTGTTGTTGGTGTGGCCACCCTCTCCTCTGTAGGTTTTTCGCCGTTAGAATTTTATCTTGCACTAAGATCCAGGCGAAGATCTTGCATCTGTTCTCCACATGCGCTTTCCAGATCAAATCCGTACGGAAGGGGACAAGGGAGCCTTTGAATTGTATTCTGTAGGCCGAGCGGGTGAAGTAGTTCCCGTCATTGGTCCATCGCCAGATGATGGTGTCCTGGACGCCCTGTTGTAGGTGCACATCTTGTATTCGTATCCAAAGGGACACAAACTCCTATATGTGGACAGCAGAGGTGATTTTCCTTCCTAGCTTGTGCATCCAATTGTTGTTCCGGAGCTCTTGTTGCACCGTTCGGTTTCTCCTTGCAACTAGGCGAAACAAGTTCGGGGCTAGGTACCTAGGAGCCTGTCCATCGAGCCAATTGTGGTGCCAAAACTTAGTCTTTGCACCGTCCCCCAAAGTTATAATGATTGAGGAGTTGAAGAGGAGACGATCATCATCAGAACATGGAAGCTCCAAGCCGCTCCAAGACTTGGAATCGTCCACCCATTCCTGCCAAAGCCATCACAACCGGAGGGCTCTCCCAAATCTATCAAGGTCGGGGACGCCTAAACCACCAAGGTCTTTTGGCTTGGTAACTGTGCGCCAGTTAACAAGGCAGTGCCCGCCATTGCCATTCTCCTCCCCCGTCCACAGGAACGATCTCCTGATTTTGTCGATCTTTTTCTTAGCCCATGCAGCCAGAGGAAACACCGTCAGGTGGTAGGTTGGCATGGAGGAGATGACAGAGGTCACTAGAGTGAGGCGTCCCGCTCTGTTAAGCCATCTTCCTTTCCACTTGGGTAACCTTTGCCCAATACGGTCTATGAGAGGTTGCACATGGATCTTTTGCAGCGATCTGATGTGGAGTTGCAGCCCCAAATACTTGCATGGGATGCTCCCTCTAGTACCGGTGAAAGGTGAGAGAACTTGGTCTAGGTGTACGTTTGTGCAACTGATCGGATGCACTGAGCTCTTTTGTAGGTTAATATGGAGACCCGAGAATGTGCCAAATGCCTCTAGGATGGATTTGACGGCCTCTACATCGTCTTTTGTCGGGTTGATGAAAATGGCCGCATCGTCCGCATACATGGAGGTTCTCCATTTTGCCGCCGTGATTGGTAAGGGGGTGAGTATCCCATGTTCGGTTGCCCGGTCAAGCAAACGTTGAAGCGGGTCCATAGCTAGGATGAATAGCATGGGTGACAGTGGATCTCCCTGCCGGACGCCTCTGGCATGGCTAAACGCGGCACCCTGCCGCCCATTAAGCAAGGGTGTGGAAGTGGATGTACGTAGAAGGATAGAGATCCATTCACGCCATCGCTGTCCAAAGCCCAGAGCCTGTAGAATCTCGAGCAGGTACCCCCAATGGACCGTATCAAAAGCTTTGTGGATATCTAGTTTCATGAACAAAGCCGGTATCTTCTGCTTGTGTAGCCTTTGTACCACACCCTGGACGTAAAGAAAATTATCATGGATGCTTCTCTTTTTTATAAATGCGCTCTGGCAGTTGGAGACGAGGGAGTTCAGTCGAGGGGCAAGTCTGTTAGCTAACACTTTGGAGATCTTTGCAATGCTATGGACGAGGCTGATGGGTCTAAAGTCAGTAATTCTTGTTGCATCCGTTCTTTTGGGTAGAAGGATGATGCAAGCCGAGTTTAGCCATTCAAAGCCCTGGGCATTCAAAGTGAATAGGCTGTTCATGGCCGCCATAAGATCATCCTTAATGATTTCCCAACAAGCTTTGAAGAAGGCACCCGTGAAGCCATCCGGTCTTGGCGCTTTGTCGGAAGGCATGGAATATATAGTGTTTTTTATCTCTTCCTGAGAGAAAGGCACCTCCAGATCGGAGAGATCATGTTGGTTGTAGCCAAGGGATTGCCAATTGACTGTGGAAGCTCTCGGAGTCAATGTGATTTTCGAAATAATCTTGAATCACCTTTTCTTTCTCTTGATGAGCCACCGCGATCCCCCCATCCGTATGTAGACAATGTATGTAATTCTTTCTCCGGCGTGCATTGGCTCTACTGTGGAAGAATTTAGTGTTAGCATCTCCACACCGTATGTATGTTAGTCTCGATCTCTGTCTGATTCTCGATTTTTCGATGGCTGCGAGCCCAGTACTTCTAATTGTACTCTTGGGCTGCTTCTAATTGTAACAATACTTCTTTCACTATGGCGAGCTACATCCTTGTATCCCCTATCTTGT
This sequence comes from Miscanthus lutarioriparius, assembly GCA_904845875.1. Taxonomy (NCBI): domain Eukaryota; kingdom Viridiplantae; phylum Streptophyta; class Magnoliopsida; order Poales; family Poaceae; genus Miscanthus; species Miscanthus lutarioriparius. Next base: position 6,790,359 of record CAJGYO010000006.1, on the reverse strand, counting down.
CTTTCTTCCAACGCTTGATACCTTTTGCCACACGTGCCAATTTGATATGCAAGCGTTTCAAAGGAAGAGCGGAGGCGACCGGCCTATTCCAAGTGTTTTGGACAAGGTCTTGAAAGACTTCCATCTTAGTCCAGTAATTTTCGAAGCGGAAGGACGTGCTGTGATGGTGATCAAGTTCTCCCTGGAGTAGCAGCGGGGTATGGTCCGACATGAGCGATGGAAGGGAGTGTAAGAAACATGAGGGGGAGAACAGCTCCCACTCGGGGGTACATAGTAGTCTGTCAATTCTAGTGAGCGTCAGGTTGTCCTGTTGATTGCTCCAAGTGAAGCGGCGTCCGTTTAGCTTGATTTCTTTGAGCCTCAAATGATCGATCGTCACTCTAAATGCCCCCATTAGTCGCCGGTTTAGATTGGAGTTGTTCTTATCTTCTGCCTGGTAGATGAAATTGAAATTTCCCAGGATGAGCCATCTATCATTCTCCGGCGGTGGAATGTTCTTCAGTTCTTGGAGGAATTGAAGTTTGGCTGCCTCTCCTTGTGGGCCGTATACCACTGTAATTTGCCACCTTGTTCCATCGGCCCTCACGTTGATCTGCGCGGTTATAGCGTTCGAGGTAAGTACAATGTCGGAGAGGTCGAAGAAGTCTTCGTTTACCGCAAGACGCCCCCACGGGTCTGTTCCGCCGGCAGCACAATATAGGAGTTTACAAATTTCGCTCCGACTGTTCGTCGCACCACATTATGATCCATAACTTGCATTGTAGACAAACGATGGTGGCGCCAGTAGTTCTCACTAACTCACTGACCGAGTCTTGCCGGGCGCCGTCATTCAAACCCCTGACGTTCTAATTAAGTAATTGACAATTCAGCTGTGCCATATGGAAACCAATGGGCCCCTATTTAAGATTATTCCTTGGAGGGAGACAAGCAGGAAGCCATCTGGGGCTGTGGCACTGGCGATGAGCACAAAGAAAAACACACAGCGGCACATGGTCATGAAAGCATCAAATTGGATTGGCCGATGCATCTGAAAGCCAGTGGCAGTCGGCTTAGTGATACAAAGCAAGTGTTTCTTGCTGTCCGAGTTTTTGCTACAGCTAACTACCAGATGCAGGGTCGTTGCAGTGTGGTGGGGAGGCCACTGTAGGCCTATGGCTGTCGCCCCACGCAAGCACCATGACTGGACGGTCACAAAAGAAGCGGAGCTCCTGGAGCTCCTGGAGCAGTGATCTATTACTAACATTAGTACATTGGTCTACCCATGCACGTCAACAGCTGTCTAGGCGCCTTCACGGTGTCGTCGGTGAGTGGTCCCCTGAACAGGGTGAAGTAGCGCAGCAACGCGTCGTCATGGCTGAGTCCTTCCACGTCGAGGATGCCAAGCCTTTTCATGAGCACTTGCACGCCTTTCGCGCTTTGAGTGTAAGCCCCTGGCCGATTCATGGCGACTATCACGGGCGCTCTTGCGTGCCAGGACAAGGGGCCTCTTCGTCATTGTATGGTCATGGTGGCGCGACCGGGACTCGCAAGATGGGTGGAGGCGAGGTGTGACTGTGAGATCCCCAGAGGAATTTCGACCTTTGCCATTTGTGGTGACCGGCGTGCTTTGGCCAGCGTCATTTACCTCCAGAGTGTCGCTGGTGTGCACCGGCTGTTGGTGCTGGAGGCCACTTGCCATGCATGGACGGCGAGAGCAGGTGGTTGCCGCAGCTTGGGCACAACGTCTGGAGTAGACGAGGCCAGGGCGAAAACGCACCACCTGGGCGCCTCCGGCCTGCTGTGCGTGGCTCCGGTGCCTGTGGGGAACACAAGGCCGCCTGGAGTAGACCCGGCCCGTGTGGAAGCGACGTTCTGCAGCGAGGTGTGTGCGCTGCTGTGTCGCGATGTCCCGGTCGCCGACGGGAGGGACCTGCAGTTCATTCAGGCAAGATGGAGATACAGTGACCGTCAGCGGCTCCGAAGAAGAGTTGCACGGTGGTGCGGCCTTGCTCAGCGCAGCGGTATTGGGACCTGCAGTTCATTCAGGCAAGATGAAGATACAGTGACCGTCAGCGGCTCCGAAGAAGAGTTGCACGGTGGTGCGGCCTTGCTCAGCGTAGCGGTATCGGGTGGGACGTTCGGCTCGCAGGTTGGAGGAGGTGAGACCGAAGGGATGAAAGGCAGATCATCGGAATTACTGTGGTTAGCACGCACCTTGGGAGGACTTGGTGATGGGTGGTGGTTGTTGCCGTTGCCGCTGCTAAAATCAGGTGACTTGTAGCGCAGGCGTGGCGACGGGGATTCTGAACGCGCCGTCGCGGCCCTCGGCTCCGAACGCGCGCGCCTGTGCGGCCTCCGGTGGGGCGTCCATTCCCTGCTCCGGCCCCTGGCACCGCGATGGACGTCCACCGGCGGCGGGCGGGGGCTGGCGGCGAAGCTTGCCGCGCTGGTGTTTTGCGCTGCAGCTGCCGCGCTGGGCAGCTTAAGCGGGCACCGTGGCCAGCAGCGACGTCGTGCAGTGGGCGTCGACGACTTCCATGTTCTGGGCTCCGGTGTCGGCGGCCTCCGTGCCTGGACTCCAAGCGCTCCCGCTCGAGGTCCTTGGGCGCCCGCGAAAGGCTGCGGGTGAGCGCGAGTACCAGTTGTCACCCTGGCATTCATGGCGTCCACGACGGTCGTTGTCGTCGTCGCGATGGCTGCCGTGGATGTCAGCAGGCGGAGGGTCGTGGCGGTCGCGCGGCATCCTTTCTCCATCGACGACTCCGTAGTCCCACGTGAACACTCGGGGAGCAGCAGCACGTCCGTCTCTGTCTGGAGGGTCCTCCACCAGGTCAAGGTGCACCAGCACCCTGAAGGTGAGTCCCCGGCGTCCGCGAGCAGGCTGCGAACTGTGGAACTCGGCCTTCCTGCACGACAAGGTCAGCCAGGTTACCTTCGGAATGTCGAACGGGTTGTGTGTCGAGCCCGGAACCACGAGTGTCCGGTGTCGGACGCCAGTCGGCGACGACTTCTCTACGTAGTCAAGGTCGCAAGCTCTGGCGACTGCCCTCTTGGCGATGCTCTCGTTCCAGGCGTGGAGGGGGATGCCCTCCAGGCATAGGCGAACGCGGAACTTGAGGTCGCAGATGTCGCCGTGCGTGACCAGCTGCCACGGCCTTGTGTGGATGTCGAGGTTGCGATAGGGGAAGGTCCCCTGCGCCACAGCCTCGTCGCGGTGGTGGCGGTGCTTGAAGTCGATGAAGAAGTCTTCGGGTGCGTGCCTGACGACGGCGACATCCTCCAGGGGGACCGGAAACTAGTGGCAGATGGCCCTCTTGATGACCTCAGGCTCCACCACCGGGCGGTTCCCCAGCCAGCCACCATGCCATGCATGGAGAGGCGGTCGAGCTCATGGTCCATGTTGTCGACGGAGAAGGCCACGCAACACAGTGTCGAGGGACTGACGGAGGGGTCCCCGGCCCAGCCATCGCGCTTCGAATCACGAGAGGTGGGAAGTTGGCGTCGTCGAGGGGTGGAGGAGCAGTCTTGGGCGGGGTGGGTTGCTGCCTGGAGGCTGATGGTCTGCCATTGCACGCATAGCTTTTATGCCCCTAGCGGCCACAAGAGAAGCAGCAAACCGGGTCCCTGCAGTCCGCCGCAGCGTGGCCAGGGGAGAGACAACGGAAGCATTTACCCCTCAAGCGCTGCTGCAGATCCTCGTTGTGGTGGTGGTGGCGCGCCGATTTGACTTGGGTGGTTGAGGGCGTTGAATGCGCCGTGCTTTTGAACTCGGGGAGACGCCACCAGCGTCTCGAGCGCACCATTGACCATCCGTCTTCGTCTTCTGACGCGAGGCTCGCGCGTGAATGCGCCCCACCGGCCTGTTGCCACGCCCCGGTGACAGCCCTGAGCCGCCCCCCTCAGGAGGTGAAATATCCTTGAAGGCAGGGCGTTGCAGACTGGAGTGGAGGCGTTGAGTGCCCGGCGGATTGAGTGACATGCCCTACCGCAGTGGATCTGTGGCAAGATTTAGTAGGCGTAGCGCTGGCGGAGTAGTAACACCTCACCGGCCGGTTGCAGAGGGGGGAGGCGAACTTGACGCGCCTGGCCGACGTGCTTCCTGTCTTGTCCGAGCCACCAGCAGCAGCAGCGGGAGTAGCGGTGGTAGCGCCGAGGCGGAGGTCCGGCCCCGCAGCGACCGGGATGGGGACTGGGGACGCGTCGTGGGCCGCAGCGGGCGCAGCAGCGGGCGCGCCGAGGTGGAAACTCGGCCACACGGCGACAAAATGCTCCAGAACAAAGTATCAAGTAACTATGTGGCAGAATTGGCCACTAGGCGGAACCTGACCAGGTTGCCAGGAATACGCTTTTTGTACTCTGAGCTTGTGCAAGGCATCCCACCCATACTTCCTCACTTGGTGGAAAGGGTACCTTCTATCCTTTCAGTTCTTGTGATTATCTCAATAAAGTACTTACCGATCAGCAAAACAGAAACAAGCGAGCGGTTTGTCTTCCGATATGTGGAGCCAAGAGATTACAGGGTATTCCGATGTGTGGTGCGCTATGGATACAATGATAAAGTAGAAGATCCAAGAGAATTTGAGGGCTTACTTATTGAACATTTGAAACAATTTATCCATCAAGAATCATTTTACATCCAAGGTGGAGATCATTCGGTAGAAGAAGTAGAAGATGCAATTGAGCCTTCTGACAGTGTTCGAGGGGCAACATCCTCCATCTGACAGTGTTCGACGACAAGAAGGGGTTCTCTGCTGCTCCATCAAATGGATGCATCTATGAGATCCAAACAATACAGAGAGAGATGGAGGATGGTGTTGTCCATATGCTAGGAGAAGCTAATGTGGTGGCAGAACTGAATGCAGATTTATTTAAGAAGATAATAGTTGACTATGCTTACAATTTCATGAGGAAGAACTTCAGGCAACCAGAGAAGATAACATGTGTCCCTCATAACAGACTGCTACGGGTTGGAATGACATATGAGATCTAGAGCGATGCTGAACTTTATGCAACATAGCAATTTCATCAAAGCAGACAGATGATTAGCTACTTGACAATGGAGTAGGTCTTTTCAGTATGAAGTCAGGAGTTAATGGAAGGGTTCTGTTCAAAGAGGTGGACAAACTAGAGTACATCTAATGGGTGCTTAGAAATATTTCGTTTTAACTTACTCATGCCCATAGTCACATAAAACGGGTTAGAAGGCATCGACCCTAGGCCCGGGTTCGTCGACCCTGACCCGGGTTCGCGGGTTCATCTTCGCCCCAGCAGTGTAAAAATGTCTAGAAAGTAGTGTACCACGTCCCTCGACCCCGTACCACGACCCCATCGACCCAAAAACTTTGTGTGCTCATGCCAAACTAGGTATGAAATACTGTATTGTTCTAAAGACAGCAAATAGTGTTATACTATTACTTCTTTTCCCTCCCAAATAACTCATGGAGGAAGATCCTCACCTAGCAAATTTGTATTATACAATGGTAAAGATCAGCGTCCAGGTAAATAGTTAAGATCGGCATATCAAGGGTAGAATACATGAGGGGAACTTCAGAGCAAGGAAGACAAACACGATGTTATATTGTGTTACTTGTTAGTCCTTAAAAAACATGGTAAAATGGGGCAGTCTACTTGTGCGTTTGAGATATTGTACTATTACCCTGCTATACGGGGTACATATCAGAAAGTAGGCCACATATGTGGAAAACTTGTTTCCAAAGATAGACACAAAGAAAAACACGCATCAATTCTCACCACTGAAGAATCTAGAGGGAGAATTCACCACTGACCACTATAAAGGATATAAATCAGCAAGCGAGAGAGTAACATTCACGAGCACTAATATCTGCCAACAGAAGCAAGCCACCCTCTGATCCTCACAACTCACAACGCAATCGAAGGCAAGCAAGCATTAGCACGGTGGTAAAACAGAGCGTCGAGGCCGGCATTTCGTCAAACAGAACAAGGGGAGCAAAAGAGAGAAGCTAAAAACCGCCGCACCTGAAATTCTGAATCAACGACATCTTACCTTGGCATCCTAGCCCTGGAAGGGCGGTCCACTTGCTCGAGCGATCCGTAGCTGCGTCGACTAGTCGACTGGTACCCGATTGAACACCTCGTCCCTGCGGTCCAGGCGTCCAGCAGAGTGAGAGCCCAACGGATCGTGCCGGAGTGCTGGGACTGGGAGCAGAGGAGAAAAGAAGAACCGGGAGGGAAAAAAAAGGACGGTGGTTGAGAAGAGCTGACCAGTGATCATCGGACATTGGAGGAAGCTACCGAGTGGAGATTACAGGGGATCGGACTTCGGAGTGATCGCCGCCCATTGCTGCGGCCCGTGGACGCGCGACGCGGGGAGAGAGATTTCAAACTCGCGCTCGCCGAAATGCAACCGCGCAGCGGCTCGCGGGCCGCGGGGGAACGGAATGGAGACATTAATATGGGCCTCGGCCAGGAGCGGCCACGTACATGTGGCCCAATAGGGACAGTATCGTTAGGCGTATCCGGCCTCGTAACCAATGCAACATGTGCAACATCCAAATCTACTTTTGCAACATCCGTACGAGACACTTGCAACATACCTCTAAAATATTTGAAACACTTGAAACAGACGCTTGCAACATGCAGTTTCAGAGCAAACATCTCCTTGCTGCTTGGGAGAATGGAGGCTTGTCGGCATGTGGAGTTCACCGGAGACAGCGGCTCGACGGTGGCTGCGCGACAGGGTAGGGAGGCAGCGGCCGCGCGTCGGGGCAGAGAAGCAGCGGCCTTGCACCGCGACTCGTAGCCTGTTGCGCGCCTGGCAGGGGCGGCAACCGCGGCGCCGCATCTCACAGGCAGTTGCGCGCCGAAACCAAAAGAGGGCAGCCGCACACTCCATCCGATAGGGATGAGCAACTAGTGGTCGAGCGGCGCATGCGGGAGCGAAACGGAGCGAAGCATGTGGGAGTTAATTTTGTTTTTAGGCAAGCAGCGCATGCATCAGCGAGTGGAGCGAGACGTCCAGCTTTCCGAACGTCTTAATGGTTGCGTTACCGTTTAATTTTTTTAGAGTAGTCTTTTTTTTACAAATTCACGTATCCGCCATAGACTTTATTGGCTCGGCCTCCTTCATCATCAGTTGGAAACCGTTTTCTAGGAAGCAAACGAAGTCTTCCCGTCCGCCGATGCGCTATGAAACGAGCCGCGCTGCGTCAGGGAGAAACCGGTAGTTTCTTTCCTTCTCTGCCTGGATCTCCTGCTCCACTGCGCTCCCGCGTCCCTCCCCCATCTTGCCACGCGCTCGCGTCCCCTCCTTCCTCGTCCTTCGTGCTGGAGTTGTTTACTGCAAGCTCGACGACAGGAAGGGGTTCGTCGGCGCGACCTGCACAGTCATCACCTCTGGCACTGGCCTCAGCAGCAGCATGTTGTCAAGCGTGACGTCGGTCGTGGGCTCGTGGCCTCGACGAAGCGTGCGCCCTCGTCGGTGAGGAGGATGGCGCGGCGGCCGCGCGCGGTCATCCACGCTGAGCCACTGAGCCGCTTGCCGCTAGTGGATTGGCGCCATCCATAGAATACGTGCACGCATTCGATGGTATAGTTAGTTGCATACAGTCGGTCACGGCGGCTCCAACGCCGCTGAAGACCCAGAGGAACGTGAGGACGAGCTCGCCGAGGACGCCCCGGAAGAAGTCTGGCTCCGACACCTCGTCGGGTGCCTGTGCGTTAAAGGAAACAAAGCAAGCTAGCATCGTCAAAGCACAGGATGGATATCGGAGTTCATCTTGTTGAACACGAGTTGGAGATTAATCTGTGGCCATGTGAGTGCTACTTATATTCTTGCTAGAACTGATCATGTTCTCTTTGTGAAATACGCAGGAGTTCATTAATTCTTTTTTGTCTTAGAAACTACTAATGAAACCATGCATTGGAAGAGTGGAGTCGATCTATAATGCAATTTATTGCTCTTGGAAACTACTCTAGAAGCTGTGCATTGAGATTGCCCTTAGTGGCTAAACTACGCACTGAAATGATTATGTTCATGCATCCGTTAAGTAAACTCCAAGCTGTTGGGGTTTAATTAGCACCTAGCAGCCTAGTCCTTGCACTATCCACGTGACTTACACTAGGAATATTTTTTATCCTTACATTATTCACATGACTTACACTATGAATAGCGTGACACATGAATAGTATAGAAATTAATTAATCCCACATGAATAGTGTAAGCCGTAACCACAACTCAAGTACTATTCCTCGTTAGGCATGCCGCGGTCCTTTTCCAACCGAGTAACTTTCTCGCCCTAGAGAAGGAGAAAACAACAGGTAAACACCAACCTGCTGGCCAGTGACACTGACAACCTCGTCTCCTCCTCCCATCGGCCATCCTGATCCTGCTGCTGCTGCTAATAAATTGCCCCAGCCCCATGACTTCAACACTCACCACCGGCCGCCGGAAAATATCATCTGATCGCTTCTATTCCCAGCCACCCACTTCCAACCGGCACCCAAACATTCCCACGTAGCGTAATCTCCGGCCGCAATAAATACCCTCCCCGGAATTATCTCCGGCGAGGCGGCGACGAGCTGAGCTGAGCAGTGAGCACGACGAACCCCGGACCCCTTCCCCACGCCCGGCCATGGAGGACTGGCTCTTCTACTCCCTCACCACGCTCCTCTGCCTCCTCTGTTCGCTCCTGCTGCGCGCCCGCGCCCCAGGCAACAAGGCCCGCCATGCCGACTCCTCCTCCGCTCTCCCTCCCCTACCCCCGGGCCCGACGCCGCTGCCGGTGCTGGGCCCGCTGCTCTTCCTCGCGCGCCGCGACTTCGACATCGAGCCCGTCCTCCGCCGCATCGCGCGGGAGCACGGAAAGGTCTTCACCTTCGCGCCGCTGGGGCGGGCGCGCCCGGGCATCTTCGTGGCCGACCGCGCCGCGGCGCACCGCGCGCTCGTGCAGCGCGGCGCCGCGTTCGCCTCCCGCCCGCCCTCCACGGGCTCCAGCGCCGTGCTCACCAGCGGCGGCCGCAACGTCAGCTCCTCCCCCTACGGCGCCACGTGGCGCGCGCTGCGACGGAACCTCGCCTCCGGGGTGCTCAACCCGGCGCGGCTCCGGGCCTTCTCCCCCGCGCGCCGGTGGGTGCTCGGCGTCCTCGCCGCCCGCGTCCGCGCCGACGGCCGACACGGGGAGACCCCCGTCGCCGTCATGGAGCCGTTCCAGTACGCCATGTTCTGCCTCCTCGTCTACATGTGCTTCGGCGGCGACCGCCTCGGGGACGACGCGATCGTCCGGGACATCGAGGCCACGCAGCGGGAGCTCCTCGCCAACTTCCTCAGCTTCCAGGTCTTCTCCTTCCTCCCGTCGGTCACCAAGCTCGTGTTCCGGCGACGCTGGGAGAAGCTCGTCTCGCTGCGGCGTCGGCAGGAGGAGCTCTTCGTCCCGCTGATACGCGCCAGGCGGGAGGCCGGCGCCGACGGGGACTGCTACGTCGACTCCATGGTGAAGCTGACCATCCCCGAGGACGGCGGGAGGCCGCTGACGGACGGCGAGATCGTGAGCCTCTGCTCCGAGTTCCTCAGCGCCGGCACCGACACCACGGCCACCGCGCTGCAGTGGATTCTGGCGAACCTGGTCAAGAACCCGTCGATGCAGGACAGGCTTCGGGACGAGGTGTCCAGCGTCGTCGGCGGCGCCGACGGCGAGGTGCGGGAGGAGGACCTGCAGGCGATGCCGTACCTCAAGGCCGTGGTGCTGGAGGCGCTCCGGCGCCACCCGCCGGGCCACTACGTGCTCCCGCACGCCGTGCACGAGGACACGACGCTGGACGGGTACCGCGTGCCCGCCGGCGCGCCCGTGAACTTCGCGGTGGGGGACATCGGGATGGACGAGGAGGTGTGGAAGGCCCCCGCCGAGTTCCGGCCGGAGCGGTTCCTGCCCGGCGGCGAGGGGGAGGACGTGGACCTCACCGGCAGCAAGGAGATCAAGATGATGCCGTTCGGCGCCGGCCGCCGGGTCTGCCCCGGCATGGCACTGGCGCTGCTGCACCTCGAGTACTTCGTGGCCAACCTCGTGAGGGAGTTCGAGTGGCGCGAGGCCTACGGCGAGGAGGTGGACCTCACCGAGAAGCTTGAGTTCACCGTCGTCATGAAGCGGCCGCTCAGGGCCAGGGCAGTGCCCCGGCGGTCACCGCCGCCCGCCGTCGCAGCTGCTTGATCGAGGGTTGTCTCCTCTCTAGCTAGTACGTACGTAGCATCATGGCAACGAATTGGCAGTAGAGTCTGCTTCTCGTTGCACGGTTGATGTATTTATATAACCAAATACAGTATTAGGTACGAGTAATCAAATTTCTCTTGTTCTTTTGGGCGCTTTGGTACAGGCAGTAGTAAGGTAATGGCGTAATGCTGCAGCTGCACTAGTGTGCTTGTGTGTACATATACAATAATAAGTACAGTAAACATTTTAATTACTCTTACTCCATTGAATTACAAAAATGATAAGGTATCTAGACCATTTGTATTTGTCCCCATCCCCAGCGTTTAGCAGTTGCGATGCGAGGTCTCCATCGAGCATCGATGGCGACAATTGCCCTCTGAAGGACGATCGCGAGGCAGCGATCCAGGTTGCTGTTTCTAGAGCTGGGCGATGCAAACACGAAGATGGCGTTTGGTTCAATGTTCTGCAACATAATCTGATTACAGACCAGTACAAATCCTATTACGCCCAAAATTTTTCCGGGATCGAATCCCACACTCTTTTGACTACAGCGTTTTCTGATTACGTTTGCATTTCCATTTACATTTCCCAACCAAACACCTTGGAAGCTTTTTCATCTTCAGGCGTGTCACCGTAGCAGAAAAAACTGCATTCACTCATTAACTGTTGACTGACGGTCACGCTGATGTCGACAACGAGCAAATGGCCGAGGCTCTGTTCGCACACGACAGTCTACAACCAATTGCTTGGAACGTTAGCGCCGCGTTCAGCTTCTGTTCGGTTCGATCACATTGGTCTGCCGGAGCTCTTGGGCTTTGATGCTTGCTTCACGGAAGAAGAGATTTGGGCCGTTGTGCCCAGATGAGAAGGCGCCACGGCCCGATGGATTCACCGGCCTCTTCTACAAATCGGCCTGGGAAGTCATGAAGCTGGATATAATTGCTGCTTTCAACGCATTCTGGTCCTTGGACGGCCGTAGTTTCCATCTAGTAAATGACGCATTTCCGTCAGCTGCAGTCCGTTTTCGTGCGTCCTCGCGTGTGTTGTTCGGATGTCGCTCGACCGCGCCTGCATCATTCATGCCATGTGGGGGCTGTGCCGCCCGCACCCGCATAGGAACCGCTCGTGCCCCCTCCCGCTTCCCACGCCTATCTCATGCAACACTCAATCTAATTTTGAAACATCCAGATGCAACACTCGTAACATAAAAAAAACAAATGAAACATTTGAAACATGCATCTGAAACACGTGAAAAAACACTTGAAAAACATTCCAAACATACACAACATTCAGATAAAACACTTACAACATATATGTGTGAAACATATGTAACATCCAAATAAACACACTTGCAACATACGTCTAGAAAACGGATGAAACATTGGGGGTAGATGCTTGCAACATATGCAACATCCCGATCTACTTTTGCAATTTCCATATAAAACACTTGCAACATACCTCTAAAGTATCTGAAACATTTGAAATGCACGCTTGAACACATGCATTGTATCCTAATGCGGCCTCCTCCACCATTTGCATCGGGGCGTCGTAGCCGTAGCAGGAGGCGAGTCCGGAGGGCTTATACGTCAGGGCCTGACACTTCTCCTTCTTGTTGGCAGCGCTGTTGCGTCGTTAGGCGCCAAAGACGCTGTAAGCGCGCCCTCGAAGGATTGGTGGGCCAGGACGCAGCGTGGTGCTGGCATTGCTCAAGCCGTCGAGCCCGGCGAGCGCAAGAGCAATGGCGAGAGCGGGAGCAATATGAGGTGACCGTCGGCAATGAAGCGAGAGCATAGCAGAGAGAGCATGCACCGACGTGGTGGGGCGCTGCGGCGGCGTAGGGAACGCTGCGATAGCCGATCACGAGATGGAAAATGTCGCTCTGTATTTTTTTTTATTAGTGAAGCAATGAAGGTAGATTTTATGAGAGGCCTGTTGGACTGGTCTCACAGCCTAGGAAGAAGAAGAGTCTGGGATGGGAGGCGTCCGGACGCTCTCACCAGAGTATTTCTGAGGATGAAGTTTGATGCAGATTCTATCAAGGTCAACATGCCTATTAGTTTGATGCATAGTTTTGGCAAAATGATTACATAGTGCCTTGCCTCCAGGCTTGCCCCTTCCTTCCTGGGTTCTTTGTTATGCCGAACCAAACAGTATTCATCCGAGGACGTAGCATACAAGATAATTTCAGAAGAGATATTTACCTATATGGGCTTCAAAAAAATGTGTCTTTCTTCTATGGTCCTATTTTTTGAACATACCTGTATGGTTCAAAAATGAAACTATCTTCCTTCTATGGCCTTCCGTCTAATTCAAGCTGACGGTGTTAAGTGTGAGGTAAAATTACCATTTTTACCCCTAGGCGAAAAGAATAAAGTTTCGGTAGAAAATTTATATATTTTTCATACGATCTCGGATGATGGGAATTTTGACGAGATCTATGACTTTCTAGTTATGAGTATTTTAATTTAAGGTCACTAAGATGCTAAAAAAATAAACAAATTTTGTTTGTTGCCTTGGAAAAAATATATCTTTCTTTATATGGTGTCAAATGGAGATACTTTATATATGAAAGTTGTAGCTCTTGATGAGATCTATAACTTCATAGTTTCACGTATTTTACCTGAGATCATTAAGATGCTCAAAAATAATATAAAGTTTAATTAAGCAGCATATTAACCGCGTACAAGACCTAAAACTACAATTTATGTACTATTATGTGTGACCATATTTGCGCAATATTACTCTAAAACTAAATCAGATAAACTAAACTCTACACTTTATTTTTTGTCAAGGGTAAAATGATCATTTTACCCCACACTTAACACCGTCAGTAGCCTGAATTGGATGAAAGGCCATAGAAGAAAGATATTTTCGTTTTTGGGCTATACAGGTAAATTAAAAAAATAAGACAATGAAAGAAAGACATAATTTTTTGGAAAGCCATACGTGTAAATATCTCATTTCAGAACGGTGCAATTATCGTGCAGGCTGATCAGCAAACTAAACACTCCAAGGGTGCTTCTCAAGGTAGATATAGCAGAGGCGTGTTCGACTCAGGTATCGTGGCCCTTCTTGTTGGAGGTTCTTGATCGAGGCCTGTCTTCTCTCTAGCTAGTACGTACGTAGCATCATGGCAACGAATTGGCAGTAGAGTCTGCTTCTCGTTGCTCGTTTGCGATAAGTAAATACAAGTGGTCTAGATACTTATCTTGAACTAAAAAGATGATAAGTATCTAGACCACTTGTATTTGTCCCCATCGTTTAGCAGTGTTGAAGAAGCGACATCAGGCCACTCTTGTGGGAAGTCTCCATCGACCATCGATGGTGACAAATACCCTACACTACGGCCCACTTCATCCTAGATCAGGTGTTTCATTTCATGAATTTATTTCATGCAATGGTTTTACCTCTCGTCTTTATACTAACTATTAGCTTTGGGAGTGACTGAAACAATAAAGTTCATTTCACGAACCAAATAAAAAGCACGAGTGAAATATATGATACATTACTCTATTGTTCATACTCCCTCTGTCAGGAAAATATCCAACTTTTTTTTGGATAAAAGACTCAAATATTACAAAACATTAAAGCACGATACAACATACTGGGAACTGCTTTTCCAGATTACAAACTTGTATCACCCTAGCAACTAAGACAGAGTCAAAGTTGTGACTGAAACAAAGATGCTTATAAGCCAGGTTACAGAACTGCATCTTCAGACATTGGGTAAAGGCAGTAACCAAATAGTTAGTAACGAGTAATCAAATTTCTCTTGTTCTTTTGGGCGTTTTGGTAGTAAGTAAGGTAATGCTGCAGTAGTGTGCTTGTGTGTACAATATGTAAAATGTTTTACTCCATTGAACTACAAAAATGAAAAGTATCTAGAGCACTTGTATTTGTCCCCAGCGTTTAGCAATTAGCAGTGCTGAAGAAGCGATTAGCGCTTGTGCGAGGTCTCCATCGACCATGCGGCCTTTTCGCTTGGTCGTAAACGATCGTAAATTTTCAGTCAGAACAGCATTTTTCTCTCACACCAAATCAGCCAGCAGTAATAATCCACGATCGTATACGATCGTTTCAGCCCCAGCCGAACAGGCTGCATCGATGGTGACAAATACCCTACAGTACATCTACATCCCACTTCATCCCAGAACAGGCGTTCCATTTCATGAATTTTGATGCGATGGTGTTACCTTTCGTGTTTATACTAACTATTAGCGGCGGAGTGACACTGAATCAAAGTTCATTATTTTACGAACCAAATAAAAAAATCTGAAGTGAAATAAACGATACTTTACTCTATTGCGCCTATTGCACATATAGTGACCTACTCTTTGAGGAAAAGATGCAACTTTTCTTTCTATTAAAACCTCTACGATATTTCCTTTACTTATACTTTAAAAAAATATTAGAAAGTAATACCTTGAATAAATTTGAGCCATGATTTTTTTAGTTTTTTTAAATTAGTTTACTAACTAATTAATTAACCTATACGAAAAAGAAATTTCAAACCCCCTCGTCACGTCAGGGGAGAGAAAAACGTGCGTCCACTTCCTTCTTCGTGAGCACGGCGGCTCCCTTTCTTTTCCGCGACTACCCTTTCCCTTTTTCATATTTATTATCTGTTTTGGGCTGAACTAATTTTATAGAATATTCATTTTGGGTATATTTTATAATATTTTTGTCTAAAGCGTGATGATATTTTTATCTAAAAATAATAAGAAATTCTTATGATACTCAATCATGTTTAAGTTGTACTACGGCAGTTATTTTCCTGGGTTTTTAACGGTACACTCTCCTGGTTAAGCGCTAGCTAGCTAGCTGCACATACATGAACAGCACTGGATCGACAGACAGGAGTCGGTTGTCCAGACCGACATGCATGCTGCATCGTCATCATCGACTCATCGTGTCTTCGTGGCAAGTCAGTCGGATTCAACCTTTGTCTATTTGCGAGACCCGGGAGACCACGTAGCCAGGCCTGTGAGCATGGACCAGGGTTAATCAGTGGGTGTACAGGCTTCTATTCGCGATAAAATGATCTAGAGTACGAAATGGAGCGAGAGGGATCGAGAGAGAGAGGGGTAGGGATGCCTGACCATTAGCCTTGGAGGAAGAAGAGTCCGCCATGGGGTCGATGGTGAGGTTAGCGATGGTGTAGGAGTGGCAGTGGCGCCCCCGCGGCGACATAGACGTCTTGGTGACAGCGAGGCGGTGAAGAACGGTAGCGGCTTTTCCCGCCGCCGCTGCGCAC
This sequence comes from Miscanthus lutarioriparius, assembly GCA_904845875.1. Taxonomy (NCBI): domain Eukaryota; kingdom Viridiplantae; phylum Streptophyta; class Magnoliopsida; order Poales; family Poaceae; genus Miscanthus; species Miscanthus lutarioriparius. Next base: position 6,774,942 of record CAJGYO010000006.1, on the reverse strand, counting down.
CCTTGATCCGTTAGGGTTGTGCCGGTGGGGTACTATGGCTGCAGTGAACCTCGTACCACGAGCTGTCGGCCCCCATCTATTTATATAGCGCAGTGCGACAGGAGCCCACCAACCATGTAGGGTTGGGCGCCCCCGATCAGGGCCCGGGATTAAGGCCCAAGTTGGCCGTTGGGCCAATCTTGGTGGAAAGATCAACCTAACATTCTCCCCCTTGATCTCACCTTTTGTCTTAAACTTAAAATACTTATCTCTTTTTCTCATTCCGTCACAGATTAGCGCATAGAGCGTGCCTCGTCACAATAGTCAATACCATTGGATTAACAGCTACAATACGCCTCTCTGTTTTGAAACAGATTCTCATCTAGACCCTTATTGTCCAAAAATCATAGACTTTCCTGTAAACCCATGCCGGCTAAGTGTTCTCCTAACACATTGGGTGATAAGCCTTTTGTAAGCGGATTCGCAAGCATCTTCTTTGTGCTTACATGCTCAAGACTAATAGCATGATCCCGGACTTTGTCTTTCACAACATAGAACTTTATGTCAATGTGTTTGGCAACATTACTTGACCTATTGTTGTGAGCATAAGTTACTGCTGGTTCATTATCGTAGTATAATTTGAGTGGTATATGGATGTCGTCAACCACTTTTAACCCAGGCATAAATTTCTTTAGCCAGTTCACCTACCCCGTGGCCTCATAATAAGTTACAAATTCGGCATACATCGTGGACAATGTAGTGACGGTTTGTTTAGAGCTTTTCCATGATATAGCTTCTCCTGCGAGAGTAAATACATACCCTGATGTGGATTTTCTATCATCTACATCTCCCGTAAAATCTGAATCCGAATACCCCTCTAAATGTAGGGAATCAGATCTTCTGTACGTTAGCATGAGGCCTTTTGTGCCTTGCACATAACGCAAAGCTTTCTTCACCATTCTCTAATGTTCTATTCCTGGATTACTCTGATATTTGTCAAGTATCCCAGTAACAAAAACTAAGTTAGGGCGTGTACATACTTGAGCATACTATAAGCTTCCGATAGCCGAAGCATATGGAACCGCTTTCATTCTATCGATCTCAAATTGGTTTCTGGGGCATTAGAATTCTCCAAAACTATCACCCTTGACTATAGTAGCAAGTGAAGGCTTACACACATGCATACTGTATTTCTTTATAACCTTTTCTAAGTATGTCTTTTGTGATAATCCTAAAACTACCTTTCTTCTATCTCGGTGAATCTCTATTTCTAAAACAAACAAAGCTTCACCGAGATCTTTCATGTCAAAATTTGAGGACAAGAACTTCTTCGTCTCTAGTAGTAGATTAACATCACTACTAGCGAGTAAAATGTCATCCACATACAGAATTAGAAAAATGAATTTCTCATTCTTGAACTTTGTATAAACGCAATTGTCCTCCACATTCTCTTTAAACTCAAACTTTCTTATCGTTCCATCAAACTTAAATACCACTGTCTAGAGACTTGTTTTAAGTCATAAATGGATTTCTTCAAGCGGCATCCCATACGTTCTTTTCCTTTCATGACAAAATCTTTTGGTTCTGCCATGTAGACATTCTCATCTAAATCCCCATTAAGGAAAGCCGTCTTTACATCCATCTGATGTAGTTCTAAATCGTAATACGCCACTAACACCATTATGATTCTAAAAGAATCCTTACATGAGACTGGAGAAAATATCTCATTATAATCTATTCCTTCTCTTTGCGTAAAACCTTTCGCCACAAGTCGCGCTTTAAATCTTTCCACATTCACTTTGGAGTCATATTTAGTTTTGTAGACCCATTTACAGCCTACTGTCTTGGCTCCTTTAGGAATTCTTTCTAAGTCCCAAACACCGTTGGTGCTCATTGATCTCATTTCATCTTGCATGGCTTTAAGCTACTTTGATGAGTGAGCGTTTTTCATGGCTTCTTTAAATGAGGTGGGATCACCCTCTATTTGAAATTCTTCACATTCATAGACTTCGTAGTCATCAGTAATGGCTGGTTTTCTAGTTCTTTGAGACCTTCTGGGGGCCTCATTGGTTGGCGCTTGTTCCATATAGGGCTGTTGTTGCTCTTCCTCATGTGCGATAATTTGTTCTATAGGATCCTAAAGGGCAGGTTCCTCATGTTCTTTTATTGTTGCCATGGGAGAACTAACAGCAGGTGTTGTCACAACAATGTCCTGTACTGTTGGTGCGGCAGCAACAGGTAGCGAGAGAAATGGCTCCTGAACCATCGGAGTGGGCACGTATACCCGCTTCTCCTCAAAGTTAATTTCTTGGGCTACCATGCTCCCCCTGACCATATCATCCTCTAAGAACACAGCGTGTCTTATTTCTACAAACTTCGTATATCTGTTAGCATAATAGAAACGATAACCTTTTAACTTATCTGGATAGCCAATAAAATGGCAATTAACTGTCTTGAAGTCTAGCTTCCCAATATTTTGGTTAAATACTTTAGCCTCAGCTGGACAGCCCCACACACGTAAGTGGTTAAGTGAGGGTTCCCTTCCTGTCCACAACTCATATGATGTCTTAGGCACTGACTTGCTTGGTACTTGATTGAGAATATAAATGGCATTTTTAACGCCTCCATCCATAAACTTATCGGTAAAGTGGAGTAACTTATCATACTTCTCACCATATCCATTAAGGTACGGTTGTATCTTTCAGCTACTCCATTTTGCTGAGACTCGCCCGGTGTAGAGTATTGGGCAACTATGTCATTTTCATATAAGAACTTTGCAAAATGTCTAGGAACTTGGTCATATGTGGTATGTCGATCGTAGTACTCCCTCCACGGTCAGATCTTACTATATTAATCTTTAAATTATGCTAATTTTCTACTTCAGCCTTAAATATCTTAAATTTATCCAATGCTTCTGATATTTCCTTGATTGAATAAATATAACCATAACGAGAATAATCATCTGTGAATATTATAAATGAATCATAACCATCTACACTTTTTACAGGAAAAGGATCACAGATATGTATGTGAATTATTTCTAAAATTCATGCGCTTCGTTTGGCATCTTTCTTTATTTTCTTAAAATATTTTCCTTTAATACAATCAATACATTGTTCTTAATCTGAAAATTCTAATGGCGAAAGAATTGATTTCTTAACCAATCGTTCTATTCCCTCCCTTAAAATATGGCCTAAACAACAGTGTCATAATTTCGATGATACATCATGAACTCTCTTCCGCTTATTTCCTGCATTCATAGACGAGGAGGCATTCTCATTCTCAGTGCTCACAGCATTCACATTCTTAGAAAGTGATAACAAATATAGCTCGTCTTGTCGGAAGGCAAGACCAACACACGTATGATTAAACATTATCTTACATTTGACATTACCAAAATGACAATCAAATCCATCATCGTCTAAACATAAAATACTTATTAAGTTTCTACGCAAAGAGGGTACATAAAGGACATCTGTAAGCTTAAGTACAAAGCCATCATTAAATTCTAATGGGAGTTCTTCAATGGCTTCAACTTTAGCTTAGACTCCATTCGCCACCTTAATGTGTCTTTCTCCTCTTCGTAGGGTCCTCCTCGTATGTAATCCCTGTAATGAATTTGCAACATGAATAGTTGCACCTGAATCAAATCCACCAAGTAGATTTTACATAACTTAAATACAAGAACTCATCTACGAATGTAATAATATCCTCACCGTTTCTCATCAGGTGCTTCAGGAAATCTGGACAATCCTTCTGATAGTGTCCAGTCTTCTTGCACCATTTACAGGTGTCCTTGTCCACTTGAACATAGTTGGATTTCTGATGGTGATCATTCTGAGGGGCCTTTCCTTATGACTTAGAGGAGGAGCTATTGTTCCACTGAGGTTTCCCTTGTGGTTTGTATTTCTTGTTGTAAAAGTTCTTCCTTTTATTTTCCTTCACATGGTTAGCTGAGTCACCATGTGAGCTCTTAAGTCTCTCCTCTTCTTGCACACACATTATAATGAGTTTCTCAATGTCCCACTTATCTGTCTGTAAGTTGTAGTTCACAACAAAAGTCTCATACTCTTTGGGCAAAGAAGCAAAAATCAAATGAATTAGAAACTCATCCTTGAGCCCCAAGTCCATTGGCTTGAGCTTAGATATCGTGTTGCTCATCTTCAATATGTGCTCTCTAATCTCTCCACCAGAGTATTTTTCATTGACTAACTTCTTAATTAGAGTGCTTCCAAAAGCCTTTAAAGAGCCAATAAACTAACTCTCTACCTTCTTGAGATACCCAGTGGTGGTGGTACATTCTAGGATCGAACCCCTTATTGGAACCTCAATGGTGCCCTTAATCACCATCAAACACTTGCGGTTTGAACTATCCCACTTCGCGCAATCAAGATCATACTTCATTCTCACTTCTGCATGGTCACGCTGCCGAGTAGCGAAAGTTGCATCGGTCTCATTTTCTACCCTCACCAGGTCCATAGGCTCAGTGGGACATGGAGAGATAAGTCCTAGATCACTGTCTGAGAGCGCAAGTGCTATCTCAAGCTTCTCTCGCCATGTGTTATAATTGCTCCTATTGAGAGGCAGAATGGACGAGATAAACGTCATTGGGTTATAGCCTGAAAACAATGTCAGAGAAAGTGAGAAACATTTAACATAATAAATGCATGCCATAATTTAACGTTGGTCAAAATTAAAACATACAATGTGCTTCTACATTAATTGTACATCACCGTTGGGCAGAAATAGAACTAATGCATAAAATATTATGAATAAAAAATTATAATATCGTTATCATCAACTTTGGTCAGAAAATAACAATATCATAATTTACCCCGATCTAGATCTACACGCTAGTGTAAGGCTCCGATACCATTATGAGCATAAACCAGGGTCAACTAGGCATATATCAGTGGGTGTACATGCTTCTATTCGCGATAAAATGACCTAGAGTACGAACTGGAGCGAGAGGGATCGAGAGAGAGAGAGGGGGGGTAGGGATGCCTGGAAGAAGAGTCCGCCTGGGGGCGGTGGTGAGGTTGGCGATGGTGTAGTAGCAGTGGCGCCCCTGCGGAGGCGTAGACGTCTTGGTGACAACGAGACGGTGAAGAACGGTGGCGGCGCTTCCGGCCGCTGCTGCGCACCCTTGATCGGTTAGGGTTGTGTCGGTGGGGTACTGTGGCTGCGGTGAACCTCGTACTGCGAGCCGCCGGTCCCCACCTATTTATATAGTGCAGTGCGACGGGGGCCCACCAACGATATAGAGTTGGACGTCCCCGATCAGAGCGTTGGATCAAGGCCCAAGTTGACCGTTGGGCCAATCTTGGTGGAGAGATCAACCTAACAACGCCGAGCAGACAACCGCATCTAGCTACGAACAGCATACTTTGCCTACAAAGAGAAATTTTATAGTGCTTGAAATAAACTAGAGCCATCCATTTGAGTAGATCTAATGGTTATAAATAAGAAGAGGAAGAACAAATATAGAGGAACTTAAGTCGTGGGCCGTAAAACTAGTTTTAGATTACATTTAAAGGGTAGATTAGTATTTTCGTGTTTCAAAAGTTGCTCTCTCCTTCTCTCGTGTCTCCTGCAGCTTCCTCCCTCTCCAAGTGCGGGCGTCGCGGCAGCCCCCGGCTCGCAGAGCGCGGAATCTGGTGCGGAGGCTCCCTGGCGTGCGCGCCCCCGGTGGGCGGCCCCTGCAGTTTCCTCCCTCAGATTTCTGAGAAGTCAATTCCGGCGCCCGTGGAGCGTGCGTGGCCGCCGCCTGGATCAGGGTACTCGTGGGCAACGAGCCGTGGGTGAGCGACGCGCCGCCGCTGCCACAGGACGTGCTGCTGCTGCTGCACGCCGCTCCCCCACAGCCAGTCGCTCCGTCGATGATTCTGCGGCCCGCTGGCCCTGACGTGGCGCCGTCTGCCATTGCTCCGGCGGCCAGCGGCCAGGCTAGTGCATGTTAATTAGTCCAGGAGCAAACTTAGTATTTTTTAGGTGGCCGAAAAAAAATCCACGGAGAGGAACCACGGGTTCCTCCAAGCACAGTAACAAATCTTTCCTACACATGGCCCCGTTCGCTGGTCTGAAACTTGGCTGAAACTGACTGAAAAATACTATTCCTGCTGAATTGTTATGAGAGAAAAACTCTCTTTCGGCTAAAAAAAGAAACCGAGCAAATCGAATATGGAATAAGCCGAACATGGCATACTACTGGTACTCCTACTAGTGTTATAACTATTTTTTCCTACAAAATTGGGCAGCTAATGCATCCAGATTTGTTGCTCTCTGCTCTGCTCTTTCTCCGTTTAGTACTGGTACGTTGTACTTGTATGGTGACTCGAGAGTTTGTTGTGTATACGAGTGTGGATTAGGTTGAGCTGTTGCTGGTATCATGATAGCCCATGATTAGCAAATAAAGCTGCATTAAGGAAGGCTAGACAGTGGCCACAGCTGTACTCAGAACTACTATCAGCACTTGATCATTGTCCAGATCCAGCTCAGTGCTGTACGCACTTGCAGTGCTGCCGTGCAACAAACGACCGCGCTCTGTCAAGCGTCCTATCTTCCGTGCCATTTCCAATTAGTTTCTTTAGGTAGGAGTAGCATCTGTCTCGATAATATGCGATCCGTCCGTCGTTAGGGACCCAGTAATCGAAGAGGCCGGACTATTCATTATCCACATCAACGCAAGTACTGATTAGTCCGGCTTATCAACCATGATACAGTGTTTTTCTCTTCCAACAAAACAGCGTCAGCCGGCTTATTAGCCGTAGAAACCATCAGCCGAACATAGCCTTAGGAAAAGATTCAGACTGTCGTGTGGATGGATCGGATGGCAATTCTGAAACGAAGGCTAGTCACTGGTAATTACGTACCGAGCCTTATTCCCTTTACACTACGTATGTATGAGTATTATATATTGTGCTCGTTGTTTAAGAACTAATAATAATTGGTTTATATATATGCACCGACGCTTCATAGGTGGATTGGGTTTTGGCTAGCTAGCTTTACCTTTCATCAAGAAATAATAATAAAAAAAGCGCTAGCGTTGAGCCTTTGACACATCGTGTGGTGCGATCGCTTCCCACCCACCAAACAAAATCCAGACGAGACCAAGTGGATTAATTCATCCGTTGTCTCCCAGTCAATGCAATTATATTAGTTGCCGTCGTTGATTGCCCCCACAAAACGCAGCTGTTGCCTTCAGTGCTCATCTCACAGGAGGCCAGCAGGTTATACATTTTTTTAAAGCTAAACAGAAGAGGTTATAATATAAAATCTAAGAAGGCAGTAGTAGTAGTCGAATCGCCAAAAAAAAAAGTCCAACACACGATACAAAATCATGCGTTCTGGTCTTGTGGACGATGATGAACAAAGTAAGATATTTAAAGGTGGCAAACCACTGCACTTTGACATAGTTTATTTCGCATCTAGTGCATATATTGTACATAATAGCATGAGAGCCTTACATATCTTACATCGATGGATATGCATGACTTGCTATTATTGCTAGCACAGTACACACGAAAGAAGAAGAAAAACGCGCGATACATACAGTGCAACACCGAAATAAACCTACACACTGCAGCTTTGTGTCTGCATCTGCACGTACTCGATCGTCCCAGAAACCAAAACAACGGGGACTCAAAGACCTAAACCTACACACTGCAGCTTTGTATACGAGTACATTCTGCTGTACTGTACACACGCGATCCCATGCATGCACACCAAGCAATGTGAAGCAAAGGAATCCATCCAAATTAAAGCACCGTACGTGCCGTGTGGTTGATCACGATCATCTCCGACCCCGAGCGATCACGTTCACATGGCCAGCGGCAATCACTCGGCACGCAAAAGGGTCCAGCAGCCGGCCTTCCGAGGCGATCACGATTCACGTGGCGGCGATCAGGCGATGGATTCCTGCTGCATGTAGTAGGGGAGCAAGGCGACGGTGTTCTGGCGGCGGAGCTGGTCGTAGAAGCGGCGGATGAACTCCTCCGCGTCGGCGTCCACGGCCTGGTTGCCGACGCCTGCTTCGTCCTCGGACGAGTAGTTGGACACCCGCACGGAGAACTCGCCGCTGGCGCCCGGGAGCAGCAGCGCGGGCGACGCCGACGACGACAGCGCGCAGGCGTACTCCTCCTCATCGCCCGGCGCGAGGTCGAGGTCCCCGGGCGACGAAGGTGGCGCGGGCGATGATGCGGCGGCGGCGTAGTAGTCGATCCTGGCGAGGGGCGGCGCGGGCTCGGCGTCGTGGAGGGAGAGGGAGCCGTACCCGTCGTACTGGTACCCGTACTCGTAGCTCTCCTCCTCGGCCACCGCGCCGAGGCAGGGGAAGTAGGCGAGGCGGCGCCTGCTGGAGGAGGAGGAGGCCGCCGCGGGGTCCGTGGGGCTGTTGGAGCAGGAGAACTCGTAGTCGCGGCGGCGCAGCGCGTAGTCGGTGCCGTGGTGGGCGTGGGAGTGGTGGGTGAGGAGGTTGGCGACGGCGCGCGTGACGGCCTTGGTGCGGCGCTTGTTGGCGAGGAGGTGCATGCTGAGGAGGAGCTTGCGCTTGCCGTTGCGCGCCATGAAGAAGGCCGCGCGCACGTAGCTCCACAGCCGCTTCCCCACCGCCGGCGCCGCGTGCACCTCCATATATATACTACACCCGCTGTACGATCGATCGACGTCGTCGAACCAGAGGGGGTTTACCTGCCGGCCGATGGATGGGATTGGGATGGGGCTACGAGAGACGAGACGGTTAGCAAGTGCGGCTATCTTGGTGCTAGGCTTTTTGCCGTGCTGGGTGCCTGGGTGGTGGAGGTGGATGGATGCATATATAGGATCGGCGCAAACAAAAAGGTGTAGCTCGCTTAGCCTGCAAGGGAGATGTGGTGCCTGGCTGCCTGCTGCTGTGCTCTGGTGGCGGCCCGCAGGCCGGCGACATTTGGATAATTCTTCCGATCTTGGCTTAGTTTTTTCTCGCCTTTTCGGTTGGTAGGCGGCGCTTTGAGTTTGATTAGTTGCTTTTGGCTCCCTCTGCCTCTGTCTCGTTGTGTACGTGCTGCATGCTTTGCGTGCGCCACCGGTTGGCTGCCCGCTGCCCCGCCGGCCGCCACCCCAACCGCCACTGCACGGGCGAACAAAGCGAAAGCAAAGCACCGATGCACCATGGCCCGGAACTGCCCGCCGTCCGTCCGTTTGAATGCGGCCGGTCACGCTTCCCGGCACGTGAGTTCCACAATCGAATTCAAAGGCGTTAGGAATCGAGTGAAATATTCCTTTCTCAACATCTGAAATTTTTAGTCACACCAATTTTACGTACAAATTGCACTGAAACCATTACTGTAGCTCTAGTAAAAGTTTAGTACAAATTCAACGTAAGCTGAAGGTACATAAAATAGATTAAGACGTTAGGAGTTCCACAATCGACTTAAAAGGCGTTCAACTTGGGAAGAAAATATTAAGAGTTCAACATAATAATAAGACGTTAATTAAGAGTATTTAGAGGAAGGCTAATAATACAGCCGGCTGAATGAAGACTTACAACCAATCTAACAGTCCATTCGCATAATAGTTAATTGACTTATAGCCCATTTGCCTGTCTTACCACATTTCTTGGTTCTTGTGCATAAGCTGGCTGTAAGTTTAAAATATAGTCCAGTTCTTTTCTCTCTTCTATCTCAGCCTCACTTACAGCTCCTTAGTATACTTACTCTTAGAAGTAGCAGTACTTGGGAAGAACCAAAGGAAGCGAAAGAAACATGCTTAGCATGTGTTTGGTTAAGAGGGAACGGTCCAAACAGCAAGGTCTGTGACAAACTGAGTTCACATGACTAGGATTTTTACCCCTTCTTTTGCTACTATTATGTTTGACGATCGATTTTTAAAAAAAAAATCTACATAGTTTCACAGCATGTGAACTATATATATTATAAATAAAGCATTTTTTATAGTACTAAATACATAAGTCTTATATATATTGTTAACTATAATTTTTTAATTAACTTAGAACGGAGCTAATCTGACGTATAAAAACGGAGGGAGCATGTACACGGCGCTACAAATCACTGCAAGTGTTCGTGGCGGCAGTCAGCCACGTGTCGCCCACGTCGTGTTTCCTTAATCTGGTCACCTTCGGCGACACTGGATCATCCTCATCCAAACTCAAAAAGTGGTACTCCTAGTCCTGAGTCCTGACTCGTGATGGATGAGCCGTCACGACAGGTTTCGCCTCGCCACAAACGCGAGAAAAAGAATAGGAAAGAAAAGGAAATTCCTTTTTTGCAGACAGAAAACTCAAAACTGCAAGCAACAAAACAACAACGTGGAGGGGCCATCAATCATGGATTTTTCTTCGCCGACGATGGATGACCCTGACCGTACCTTTTTGCGAGGACATGGATATGATGCTCGTTCGCTCCAGTTGGTCACGCTCGTGACCTCGACTTGCATTGTGGCCAAAGTAAGGGGGCGTTTGGTCCTCTTTCTAAACTTTAGTCGCTGTCTCATCGAATATTTGATATGTGCATGAAGTATTAAATATAGACTAATTACAAAACTAATTGCACAGTTTACGACTAATTTGCGAAACGAATCTTCTAAGGCTAGTTAGTCCATGATTTGACAACGTGGAACTACAGTAAACATATGCTAATGATGGATTAATTAGATTTAATAAATTCGTCTCGTGGAGTACCGACGGATTTTGTAATTTATTTTTTTATTAGTATCCGAATACACCATGCGACAGTCTCGTGTGAGACCTCCTACCTAAGTTTTAGTCACTGGGACACCAACGAACAGTCTCGCCCTTGCATCCGTCGTCCTGACCAGCCGCTCCAATAAACGATCAACAAAGTAGCGATGCCGCCTGAGCCCGTTCGTTCAAACTTGGAAGCACGGACCGGGGTATATCTTGTTTCCCAACCCTTTTCACGTCTCGTGCAGCAGGTGCAGTTGGGAAGGTCGCGCCTTTCCCCTTTTTCCTCGTGCATGATTCGTTACTCGTTACCCGTTGTCAGTTGAGCAGCTGATATATGAATGTCCATACGTACCACGTACTGTGTTGCACTTGTACTAGCTAGGGTACGTACCTCTTGGTCTTGGTTGGGCAGCTGTCAGTTAACAGTACATGCATCATCTTGGTCTTGGTTAGGTAGGGCAGGAAGGTACGTAGGCCTTGTTTGGTTGGCGATTAAAATTTGCCATGTCAAAGATTTGGCAGTAAAAAATCAGATAAAAAAAAGTTGCCAAAGATTTGTGAAGCCAAATATGAGAAGTTGACAAGTTTTGATAGCTAATCAAATACTAGCTAAAATCATGACTTGCCAAATCTCTAACTTAGTAAATTTTGGAAGTGACCAAGCATACATGTAGCTCGTGCCAGTGCCCTGATCTCCATCTTTCTTTACATTTATTTACAGGGCGTAAATACTACATATGGATCGGATATTCCCATTCTCTGAGCGTGTTTTTTTTTTTTTTTGCCAACGTCGTCGTCAGGGTTGGCAACGAATACAGACTGGTGCAACGGTAAACATAAACTTGAACGCCAATAATAATACAGTATCTGCTACTCTGCGACATATATATATATATATATATATATATATATATATATATATATATATATATATATATATATATACCTCTTAATAAAGCTAGGGGCCCAAGGAAAACGGGTCGAGTTGTGCAGGGAAATTAAGAAGAAAAAAAGTGGTCGATTTGTGCAGGGAAATTGAAAGAATGAAGTGTTTTTTTTTCTTGGGTTGGCACTTGGCAGCAGAAGCAGCCACGTGTCGTGTGCATCTCATTTCCTTAACCTGGTGCCCTTTTGACAACACCGGATGCATGGATGGATGGATGAACCATTCAACCTCAAAGGCAAAAAAAGCTTCATCACGAGGAAACGTCCCCTTCATCACAAGACCCCAAACCAAAAGCCAGCACGGGAAACGAACAATGTGAAGGCCTTCTTTTCTTCTTCTTCTTCTTCTTTGCATTGGCAAATCCACATGGCAACAATAATGTGAAGGCCTCCAACCATACATGGATGGATTCTTTTCTTCATTTCTTCATTCTTCTTCTTCATGCCACCCCGAGAGCAGGCCCTTGGCTTTGACAGCTTGACTTGTGCCGGATCGCCGCTTATCTTGGCCGCCAATGGTAGTTTAATTAAATTATAAAGCCGTACTTGAAAATCACCAGACTATACTAAAGTCCACCAAATAATCTAATAATTCGTGTACTTAGTACTTTGTGCAGGTAACCATCACTCTCTAATCTATGTCGGTACCGCAAAAATGCTTAATTTTCATCAGGGGAGAAAAAAACGAGCTTGCTCGCCGTCGTGCACGCTACACTGCTTCCTGAGTGCCTGTCATTCAAATGGGAGCAAAGGATTTTCGCACAGGCAATTGTCAGAGGAGTCAAGGACGGGGGGATTTTGTATCACTCAACCATCCCTTGCTAAAATCAGGGGAAAGCAGCAGGCACGACTGCACAAGACATTCAAGAAAGGAACACCTACAAAACCAAGAGCATGGAATGAATCCTCGGTCGAATAGCAGGATTAACATTGGAATGGATCAACTACGTACTGCATGTATTGCCCCATCGTGAGACTCCTTTTAGTTTTTTGTGCTAAGCTCTGCAACGCAACAGAACCATGAGGCATTATTTCCAGATTAAAACATTTTTTTTTGAGATAACTGGAGGGGCCGTGGCCCCTACAGAAATTTATTAAAACAGAACAAAACAAACAACGTACAGAGAGAAAAGGGAAAGGTGAATAACAGGAAGATCAAGAAACAAAGAAGGAAACAAAACAAAATAAGAGAACAACAGAAGATTAAGCAAACTTTGGCTACATTGATTAAAACATTTGATGGATGGGAGAGTATCTAAAATGTGGCATACATCAATGACTACATATTATTTCCACATTGCAACATTTGGGGGATAACAAAGGACCCACGAGCATACATCGATGACTATAACATATTACGAAACAAGAAGAGTACACCAGAACCAGTCACAACATGTATGGCAGGTGGCGGTTGCAGCTTCCTTTGCTGCAAAGAGAGTAGCCGAGGTTCAAAGGTAGGTGGAGCTTACTGAACACGACGATGTCATTCCTGTGCTTCCAAATCATCCAATAGGAAAGCAGGACGGCGAGACCCAAAGAAGTTCACCAAGCCCATCTCGTAGTGCACAAACACCCGACCCTGATTGTCACTCTGGGGCAGCAAGCAATCCTTAACTTTTTCCATCACCTTCTCCTCAAGGTCGAGGACAAAGACGGCGTTGTTGTCATACACCACGAGCAACGATCCCTTGTTGAAGTGATACCACCTCGCGCCGCCCTGCTATAGAGGGCGATAGTCTGGGTCTAGCACCGCCGCTGGAATTCTGAATATGGTGCGGAGCCATGGCGTAGGGGTGCCTTCATTACCTTCCTCTTCGTCGTTTTCTTGTTGCGTCAAAAAGTCACGTGCCCAAGGTAGATGCAAGCAACAGAGAGCTTGTTGTCTCTGTTAACGCAGAGGACCGGCAAGCCTCCGGCGTGGATTGGGAGCTTTGTCAAGGAGACGCGCGTGGTGCCCACCTCCACGCTGAGTTTGTACAAGTCGTTGTCTCGGGCCTGACACTTCCTAGACCCATAATGCATGCACAACCAGTGCGCCGTGCCCTGGTGAACGACGGCGGATCTCCCACACACCATGGAGAAGCGATGTTTGTCCAGACATTTGGTGGGTGCGCTCCAGAAACGCGTAGAGGCAGAGTATGAGTGGAGGTACACCGCATCGGACTGGGGACATTGGCTGATGATGAGCAACTGCGAGAACATGTTGCCCCGCTGCTCTCCATCGTTGCTGTCGGCTGCTGTGATGATGGCGAACTTGCTGAAGTAGACATTGGCATCGTGGAACTCCAGAGGCGGGAGAACGTGGTGCTCACCGCTAATAGGATTGCAGAAGCCAACCAGCAATGGCCAGTTCGTGTCTTTGAAGCTGTGATGAGCGCCACGGAAGGTGCGTGGGATGAGGTTCATCAGTATGATGCCGTGGCTCGCTACGAGGGGCTCAGCGTAGGTGAAGGTCCCGTCAGCGGCACCAGCAAAGAAAGAAGTGAGTGAGCGACCCGTAGGGCCAAGCGGCGATCCCGGTGTTGGGAAGAAGGTAGGCACGGAGACTGAGGAGTTTTTGCTTCGTTCGCAACTTGAATGTCCTCTTGCAACGCTTGAATCTTGTCTCCTAGAAGAAGAACCCGAGGAGGTGCACGTGGTGGCCCTCGTCCTTGTTAGAATTGATCTCATCCGTCTTGACCCAACGGTCGAGATGGACCCCTTGACCGCGTCCTGATCGGGGACGTCCAGCCATCTAGTGGCTAGTGGGCCCCCGTCGCACAGTACCTATAAAGAGGAGGTGGGGCAAACGGCTCTTGATACGAGGTTCACAGCCGCCGCCACAACCCCACTGTCTAACCCTAGTCCGATCGAGAGGGAGGCACTGCCAGCGGCGGGAAGCGCCACTGCCTTTGCCACCACCGCCGGTCTCCACCGCTACAGCAACCATCGCTGCTCGTGCGCAGAGCTTCACCGACGAACCAGCGATGGCAGGGAGCTCCTCCAACCCCTCCGACGGTCAGATGCTCCTACATCTCTCTCTCTGTCTCTCTGTCTCCTTTCCCCGAAGCAAGCTCTAGATCTATTTGATTCAATTAGTAAAGATATCACCCTCTGATCTGCACCTAGATGGTCCAAAGTATCTAACGATGGTATCGGAGCGAGGTTTCCCTAGGCGTGGATCTTGTCAGGGGCAAGAAACCGATTAGAAAAGAAAAGATAGACTAGATCTGTTCGGATCTAGACAGAGAAGGGGTCAGCCGAACCCTAACCCTACGAAGAAGCGCGTGGGGAAGAAGAACAGTCTCTAACCCTAATTGAGTGAAGATGGAAGGGGCTCGGCTTCAAGACCGCTTGATCCGAACCCTAAACCCGCGACCAGATCTCGGAGAAAGAAATAGAAAGAAAAAGAGAAAAGAAGGTGATTCAAATCGATTCAAAATTTCACCAAACCCTAACCCTAGAATCCCCAAATCCCAGCAAAGATGAGAACGAACACAGGGTCCTACCTGGGCCTTCATCCCGCCACCGGCATCGCCATCGTGCGGGAAAAAGACCGCGTCGTCGGCCCTCGCCGGCGTGCGGGAAGACGGCCGAGCCACGCCACCGTGTGGGCTCGGTCCGCAAAGAGCACCATCGTGGCTCTCCTCGACTGTGCCGTGCGCGCCGGCGAGAGGTGCCGCGGCGGCGCCGCCACCTCCATTTCCTCCTCTAGACGCCATGCGCGGCTGTTGGCTGCACTCGGCGCGGATGAGAGAGAAGGGGAGGGAGAGAATGCGGCTAGGGTTGAGGGAAGCCGCGGCCGGTGGGGGTTTTGATCCTCCGAGATCGATGCCTGGCCGTCGGATCGTGGTGGGCGGCCGAGATGCATTGGGCCGAAAGAGGCCCAGGCGGGCTGGCACTTTCCCGGCCCAGGCCCAGGTTGCGGCCTGGGTGCGGGGAGCGAGCGCGTGCGACGCGAGAGCATGCCGCTAGGCCACATAGGCGCTAGCCGCTCTTTGGTCATGCGCGGGAGAGGCCATGCCATGAGCCGCCGACCGTGGGCACTCATCTGGCATTGCTAGCGTTAAGCGAGCTTCGGCCAATGAAGCTGTTTTTGGTCATTGGGCGAAATGGACAAATGCACAGTACAATTTTATTCAGTTTTTCTTTTTCCAGAAACTGATTTGATTCATATTTGATGAATTTCAATTGAAATTTGAGGTAAATCTCTGTACAATTTTGTTCAACGATAATTTTGTTAAGAAAACAACATAGTATTTTAAGAGTTTCTGGAAAATAGAATAAAAGATCCATTCATTTTTTCCGCTGCGTATTTAAAGTTGTTTTTCATTATTAAATTCGAACCAACGGGAGAATTTAATTTTGAAAAATAGACATGTTATCAAATTATTATAATATTGTTATTTTCTGACCAACGTTGATGATAACAATATTATAATTCTATGCGTTTTATGTTTGAAGTTTAAATCTCTGATGAGTTTTGCATCAAAGTGATCAATTTTTCAGAGAATAGATAAAGATCGAGGAATGCTCTTAAACTAGAGAAATGTATTTTCATGTTTCCGCTGCAACGAAGTTGATTGTCTTCTAATTAAATTTGAACCAACGGGAGAATTTAATTTTGAGGAGCAGTTCTATGTTTTCAAGATTATTTAGGTTCTATACGTTAATTCCATCTCTGTCCAACGATGATGTGGAATTAATGTAGAAGAATGATGTTTATTCTATTTCTGACTAACGGTGATATAGAATAGAACATAAAAATTTCAAAGTTTAATGAGCATTATTGTTGAATATTTTTTTTCAAACAAAGACCTCCATGCTTTCATTCTTGAAGGCAGTAAGAGAAAATGAGCTGGGTACTTGTGACTCAGATGATGAAATGTCTAAGGGCAAGTTATATATGAAAGAATGCCATTGTTTTAAGGGACTGTGTTCTCTTTAAAGAATGACTTCAAAAGAAAAGTATTCTAGGATATTGATCCAAGAAAAGAGACAGATCAATGAGAGTCTTCATTGAGAAATGTCTTTTATATACTCTCTGTGAAGAAGAATTTATTTTCAGTTTCACTTATGAGAGTTGTAAAAGTCATATACATGTTTAATTTGACTAACATTGGATTAAACATGTGTGTTAAAGAGTATTCGGATTTATTTCTGAATTTGATGATTGAACACGAGCCAATCCTGACATTTATGTCCGTTTAAGAGAATTATCTCACATGACGGAAAAAAGTTTGTGATAGTACCTGCATGGCAGGAAAAGTTTGAGAAAATACCCGCAAGGCGGGGTAAAGTTGGCATATTACATATGTTAACCAATGCTGCATGGCGGGAGAGTTTTGGCATAGTACTTATCCCGCATGGCGGGAGAAGGATGTGATGACTCATGTGCTCTAAGTGTATCCTGCACATGGAGAGAAGTTTGGGGTAGCTCTTATGCTATCCCAGTATTGACCGTACACTCTGATTGTGTCATGGTCATTAAGTACTCAATGAGTTTAAGAACAAAAAAAAGTTGCATGTGAACCAAAAGATAAGAATGATATACAAGCGTGACTTGCAGAAGTATTGATAATAATAGACTATGTTGAGTTTTGAAGTGTAATGAGGAAAATGTACTCCCATATGAATTTTGTTTGCATGATGTAATCATGTGGATGAAGTAAGTAATCAAAGTTTCCTCATTCACAAGAGTTCTGAATGTTTCGAAATTGTGGTAGAAAAGTTCATACCACATTTCGAGAGGGAAAAATGTAAGATTAATTAAGAAAGACAATTAAGAAAGATACTTCCCCATACTTCAGATAATGCAATACATACTATGCATTGAAGGTAAAAGTGATCTATAAAAGATGAATGTGATCGTTGAGGGAGTAAGACGGTCATAATAACGATACCCCTAAAGTAAAGAAATAGCTAAATTCCTAGACCTTTTATAGTTCTGATAGGAAGATAGCATAATCGGCTAGTATTTATACTGGACAAGTTCAGAGTTATCAAGGCGGTGCTAAATGCGCCATATGAGGTTTTAGCAGATTAAACCCAAAAATAAGAAATTTGAAGATACACCATCTTTACAGAAGATAGATTAATCTGGGGGAGCATGGTATGCAGATACCTAAGGCTTGAATAGAAGTGAGATTACATATCCACTACAGTGTTTTAGAGCAACAAATTGCTTGCTTAAGACATGCTGATGTTATATGACATATACAACACCAGATGTTAGCTCTTAAAGAAGATGAATAAGTAAACAAGGATCTTGTGATACAGGAGGCTATAGAACAATTGCCTTTTGGCAATGAAGAGTAACAATAGCCCCATATGAAAGAAGTGCCACGAGGCCCCAGAAGGTCTCAAAGAATAAGAAAATCAGATATTTCTTGTGACTAAGGAGTCAATATTAAGAAAGAAATTCAAATGGAGGGTAATTCCACCTCATTTGAAAAAGTCATGAGAGACGTTCACTCGTCTAAATGGCAAGAAGCAAAGGAAGATGAAATGAAATCGATAAATACCAACGATGTTTGGGACTTAGAAGAAATTCCCAATGAAGCCAAAATAGGAGGTCTGTAATGGGTCTGCAAGATAAATGTGACTCAAAGGGAATATGGAAAGCTATAAAGCGCCACTTGTGGCGAAATGATTTACACAAAGAGAAGGAATAGATTATAATGAGAATGCAACGATTCTTTTAGAATCATAATGGCGTTAATGGCACACTATGATTTAGAGTTACATCAGAAGGATGTAAAGACACATTCCTCAACGGGGTTTGTATGGAAAGTTTATATGGCACAACACAAAAGGTTTTGTCGTGGAAGGAAAAGAACGTAAGGGATATTGCCTGAAGAAATCAATTTATGGATTAAAGCAAGCTTCAAGACATTGGTACTTGAATTTTGACAGTACAATAAGAAAGTTTGGATTTTAAAGAGAATGTAGAGGATAATTGTATTTATGCAAAGTTTAAAAATGGGAAATCAATTTCCCTAATCCTACACGTGGATAGCACCTTGCTCGCTAGTAGTGGTGTTAATCTACTGTTAGAGAAGAAGCAGTTCTTGTCCTCAAGTTTTAATGAGAATGATCTTGGTAAAGCGTCATTCGTTCTAGAAATTGGAACTTATCGAGACAAAAGAAAAATGGGTATTAGAACTATCTCAAGTGTATACTGAGAGAAGATTCTAAAGAAATAAAGTATATATGTGAATAAACCTGCGTCTGTTTCTATAGTCAAGGGTAATAGTTTTGGGAACTTTCAGTGTTCCAAGAACCAATGTGAGATCGAAAGGACGTCCTATATGCTTCAGCTGTTGGAAGCTTAATGAGTGCTTATAAGTAAGAACTTACCCTGACATAGTTCATGTATCCAGGATGTTTTGGCAGAAGTCCAGTCCAGATATAGATCACTGGAATGGAGTTGAGAATGTTTTGCAATTGTGCAAAGATTTATAGGCCTCATGGTGAGTAAGAAAGAATAAGTACTCTCAAATAGTTGTGGATACAAATGTTAAATTTTGACGAGATGTTTAGTGAAATCCACATAGTAGCTAACACTCGCAGTTGGAGTTTTATTGTGGAAAAGCTCCAAAGAAACAGTTATGGTTTCATCAAAGATGCATACCCATAGTATAGCTTGTTATGAGGCTTAAGGACAGACGAAATGGTTAAAAGAACTTACACCTAAAATTAATAATGGTATACAACAGCAATAACCATTTAAGTAGTTCGCTCCTATAACAACGGGTCAAGTGTGCTGCCAAACACATTGACGTTAAAGTTATACGTTATGAAGGAGAAAGTCCAGAATCATACTAAAAGTATTAAATATATAAGTAACAAGCAAGTGTTTGCGGATCCACGTACAAAAAGCTTACCACCCAGTGTGTTCAGAGAACACACAGTCGACATAGGTTTATGGTATAGCCTATGATTTCCGGATAATAAAGGGCCCAAAAGTTAAAGAATTTGTTTCAGAATAGAGATGTGTATTGTAGCTGTTAAGTCTATCGGTTATTGACCGTGACGATGAAGCATGCTCTATGCACTAATCTGTGATGGAACAAATAAAAGTGAAAGGGATTAAAGTCAAAGTTTAAAGTTAAAGTATGAGTTGAGATCAAGTGGGAGAATGTTAGAATTGATCTCATCCGTCTTGACCCAACGGTCGAGACAGACCCCTTGACCGCATCCTGATCGGGGATGTCCAACCATCTAGTGGCTAGTGGGCCCCCGTCGCACAGTGCCTATAAAGAGGAGGTGGGGCAAACGGCTCTTGATACGAGGTTCACAGCCGCCGCCACAACCCCACTGTCTAACCCTAGTCCGATCGAGAGGGAGGCACTACCAGCGGCGGGAAGCGCCACTGCCTTTGCCACCACCGCCGGTCTCCACCACTACACCAACCGTCGCTGCCCGTGCATAGAGCTTCACCGACGAACCAGCGATGGCAGGGAGCTCCTCCAACCCCTCTGACGGTCAGATGCTCCTACATCTCTCTCTCTCTCTCTCTCTCCTTTCCCCGAAGCAAGCTCTAGGTCTATTTGATTCAATTAGTAAAGATATCACCCTCTGATCTACACCTAGATGGTCCAAAGTATCTAACAGTCCTTACCCCGACAGAGCTCATGGAGGAAGGCTGGGTCGGTGAAACGGTGTAGCCACCACCGGCATGTCACGGCGAACATGAAGAGATCTTTGATGTTGTCCACGCGAGAGAAGATCTCGATGAGGGGGTCCTTAGGTAGAGCCGCCATGGCATCCATGCTGAAAGAGTAAAAAAAGAGCTCACAACAATGGCGACACTCATGACAGTAATCATTCAGCACACTTGGCATGCAATGCAACAAACTCACGCCTGGGAACTACCAGTGCCCAGGCCAGTGGCAAGCTCATCGCCGTGTTGCTCTCCCTTTCTCCCGCAGCTAGCACTACTCCTAAGGCTTCGTTTGGCAATGAGGGATGAAAACTCACGTGAGAAGGAAAAACCACATCGGGGTTGGGTGATCCCCGCGCCCACCCGGTCCCCTTGACAGGCTCCTACCCGATCCCTTCCACTACTCCCCTCCCATGTCTTCTATCTGGCTGTTTCTCAAAAAAGGTCTTTTATTTGGCTTGGATGGATTAAGGATGGTATTATTGTAACAAGCTAGCACATTCTCCAAAAACAGAGATAGCGGTTATAGAACAATAACTAGGAAAGCAAGACCTATATAGCTTAATGCCAACTAGAGATAGCAGTAATAGAACAGTGAACATGCCAACTATAGATAGCAATAGACATCAACCATGAAACAAGGAAGTGCAATGCTAAGAAGTAGCAGCTTACCCAAAAAAAAAGTAGCTGTGTAAGGTAGTGCAGCGTTGTATCTGATTGCTAAGGATGACTTAACACAAAAGCATACAGTCATAACAAAAAAGCAAAAATACAATCCAGGTAATAAGGAATAGGGAACAATTCTCTCATGCTATCTCAAATAATACAGTCATAACACATGTAAGCACTGGTGCCACTTCGTAGCTTCAGAAACAAGAAAAGCAAAAATACATTCAGTTTGCAAGCTACCAAGACAAACTTTATAATTTAGAACCTTTTTCCTCAACCAGCGAGGCCGTCAAATAGTAACCTAGAAGGTATTCAAAAATCACATTGCCGCGAGAGCATAGTGAAAGCAAAGCTGAAGTAGCAGTTAATGTCCAAAGTCACACAAATGCAGCATTAAATTGCTACTCCCTGTGTGTATATAAATTGCTACTCCATCTCACAGAGCATTAAAATGTTCCTAGCTATGCTTTTTTTTTGGAAGAACACATCTCATATGAAACCTAAAGAATTAATACCTAACTATGAAAGACACAACTGCAGGCATTGTTTTGGTCACAGATCGTAAATCCACTAAATCACGTATTACAGAAAAACACATTCTGCTGCTACTGTTCTACACAAGGAACTGAAAAAATAATGGCAACAGGAAATTAGGAACAATATGCAGGTACAAACATAGCATCACATGCAAGATATCACAAGCAAGAAATGGCATCAAGAAAACTATTCATTGGTCAATAGCACAGCAAAGAACTTAGCAACACAACAACAGAGAGTGGAGTGGGAGGGAGACCAAGCCGGACCTAAAAAAGAAAGTGCCCTAGTCGAGATGGTGTTGAGATCTTGGAGTAGATAGCACCGCAGATCCTGATCTTGGAGGAAATAGCAGCATAGATCCTAGGAACACAGTACCATACTAGCAGGTTCAAACATCCCAGTGTCGTACTAGCAGGTTCAAGCAAAACAAGAGGGGGAGAAGGGAATTGAGAGGAGGAGATCCGCACCTTAGGACCCAAAGTTGCCACCGTCTCCCTCCAAGCCGGTAGGAACTGATAACGCCGCCGCCCGTCGCCGCAGTGTACTGAAACCCTAACAAGGGAAATCGGCTGAGGAGAAGGGGAGGGAGGAGGGGATGGGGCCGAGGAGGACTGGGGAAGCGGAGAACATACCTTTTTCAAGCACGAGCGGTGGCGGAGTCTCGTGCAGTGGGAGAGAGGCTCACGACTCGCGAGTGCGAGTCCCGGCCTCGGGTGAAGACAATTCCTTCTCCCTTAGATTGAAGTGGATCGAGCGGGCTTTTCTTCAACCCGGCGGCACCCAAATGCAATTTTGTGCAGCCCCGGCGTGGGTCGGGTTCCATCAAAGGTTAGGATCCTCCCACAATCCCCGTCGATCCAAGCCCATCCAAACGAAGCCTAAAGGTGTTGCTCACCGTAAACTCCATATCCCCAACACCAAACCAATGATGAAAAACCACAAACCCTAAGGAAGTGTTTAGATTCCTTGTGCGCCGATGGCGTCATGTCACTGGCTAAGGCTAACAATTTGGTAGATGCTCGCCTATATAGTTTCCCCAGCAAGCTTGCTCGCCTGGGTGAGGAAATTCTTGCCCGTGTAGCCATGCTAGATTGACTCTCCCAGATCGACATCATGCTACCGCATCAACCTCCATCGTCGCTGGATTGAGGTTCCTAGAATGAATTGAGCTCTACAGTTGTCAGATTAAATTAAGCACGCCAACATCGAATCGATGCTTCCCGTCATTGGATCAAGGCTCACCAAATCGATCTCAATTGTTGCCAGATCGAGCCACATTGCGAGGTGCGATGAGTAATGGTAATAAAGGAAGCAAACGCCCCCTTGGAAACTTACCTTCTTTGGCCGATGAGGTGAGGATAGCAATAGCAAAGGAAGAAACACGCTCTAAACCTAACCCTTCTTCTTCAACTCTGGCTAATGAGATCCAACCACTAGCATGCCTTAGACATGGGATTGAGAGAGTAAGAGAGAGAAGAGGGAAGAAGAGGGAACTGACTTGCGTCCCCTGCCGACGACCGCCGTCGCCGTTGGTTGAAGTTGTCACGCAGGATCTGAAAGAGAGTGAGGGAGGGTGTTCACAAGGGAGAGGAGGTAGTGGCTAGGATTCACGAGAGAGAGTATGTTTTCTTGCCATATTTATAAATGGCTACTCTTGAGATTTCATTTTTATTAACGGTCCTATATAGAACTGAAAGGGGAGAGGAAATCGGTGCATGCGAAAAGACTTTATTGCCCACCTCTCCAATCCCTTCACTTAGCACGACCTGTGGTGACCTTGCACATACAAAGTGCACCAAAATAATTCGTCGCAAGGCACACCAATATTAATTGTTAGGTGATCGTTGCAATAGTGGAATGAGGTAGTAGATAAACAACACAGTGAAGGAATTCAAACGAACTAGTACCACTACATAGTGTCATTATCCCATGATTTTGCCTAGCTAATCGCTAAACTGAGTAATCAATTGTCATCATAACTAGCATTATGTATCGGTAGTCATAGTCTCCTCCGCCACCGCCACCGCACTCCTCAATATCTGGTGAGGAGCTGCAAGGATTGTTTCTCGTTTAGTCTAGTCGTAAGTTGGCTTCATGGTGACAAAGATAAAAAGAAAAATATTTTGTTTTTATAAAAAAAAAGATAAAAGATACGAGGACGAACTAGGTTCGAAGAGAATACAACAACTGTTCCCCGACAACGCTGCCAGAAAGTTTGTTGGTATTTCTTAACATGTACAGAGTTAATCCACAAGCGTACGGAATTACCGTTTTAACTTAAGTAGTAAGTTTATAGATTAAGCGCGGTGCTTAGGCTATAGATTACCTGTGGATACGGCTAGGCCTCCGAATAGATTGTGGTAGTTGGCAAGTGGTGATAGCCTTGTCCATTCTCTGTATTCCATCACAATAGATTTAGTTATTAAAGCGTAGGGCTCGTAGTAGACTTTGTCTAATTAACCCTCCTGGTTGGTAGGTGGGCTGTGCCCATGTCATTAAACACGGATTGGAAATCTATCATTACTATTTGCAATATTGGAAGCTTCTATTAAAATTGGCAACGTACTTAAATTAGCAGTTTGAGCCCGTCACAAACCGCAACGCAAGAGAGGTGCCGGCCGGGCGGGCGGCATCCACGGTCCACGCCACCTGCGTGAGTGCATTTGGAGTTGGAAAACACGCCACCGTGCACACAGACACAGTAGATATTCACAAGGCACGTCAGACAAGGCGAACAAACTAGGCATCTCTCTTCATCCTGTGATGGAGAATCCAATACACTGGCTAGTGCCGTTCACAGGCTCAGTAGCCAGTATCAATCTTAATCTCAGTATAAATATTCCGCGGACTGCGACTACAACGGGATATATACATCTTTCGTCTCACACACAAATAGAGCCGATAAATCGTGTGCGAGTGCGAGCTAGCTCCCATGGCGGCAACCAGCCGGAGCAGAGAGGAGCGGTGGAGCCTCGCCGGCAAGACGGCGCTCGTCACCGGAGGAAGCAAGGGGATCGGGTAACTACACATACATATCCATGTCCACGCATGCGCGCCTCATGCCTGCCTGCGTACATGCACGTACATACGTTCAGTCGCTGGGTTACTCATGGTTCTGAGTTCTGACTGACAGCCGCGCGATCGTGGAGGAGCTTGCGGGGTTAGGGGTGCGCGTGCACACTTGCGCCCGCACCGCCGCCGACCTTGACGACTGCCTGCGCGCGTGGGCCGCGGACGGCCGGCTGTCGGGGCGCGTCACGGCGTCCGTCTGCGACGTGTCGGTGCGGGGCGACCGGGAGCGGCTGGTGGCCGCGGCGCGGGCGGAGCTGGGGCCCAAGCTGGACATCCTCGTCAACAACGCCGGGCAGACCATGTTCCGCGGCGCCACGGAGACGGCGCCCGGCGACTACGCGCGCCTCATGGCCACCAACCTCGAGTCCTGCTTCCACCTCGCGCAGCTGGCGCACCCGCTGCTCGTGGAGGCGGGCGGCGCCTCGGTGGTGAACGTGTCCTCCATCGCGGGGCTCGTCGCGTACCCGGCGCTGGCGGTGTACTCGGCGACCAAGGGCGGGCTGAACCAGCTCACGCGCAGCCTCGCCGCCGAGTGGGCCGGCGACGGCGTGCGCGTCAACTGCGTCGCGCCGGGCGGCGTCCGCACGGACATCTCGAGCAACAACGGGCTGAAGCTGGACCCGGAGACGGAGGCGAGGATGGTGGCGGCGGAGGAGGCGCGGGTGCCCATCGGCCGCCTCGGGGAGCCCCAGGAGATCGCGTCCCTCGTCGCGTTCGTCTGCATGCCAGCCGCGTCCTACGTCACCGGGCAGGTCATCTGCGCCGACGGTGGCCGCACCATAGCTGCATAGGGGGCATACGGCCTTGCTAGCTGTACTACGTACGTGCCGACTCAACAAACAACGGCCCTGCCTTTGTATCGACGAAACTGCTCGTATGGTATAAATCTGCTCGTTGTATTTCCATCTTGCAATGATTATTTTCAATTTGTCATACGAAATTAATGGAACCGCTTCATCATGGAATCAAACGACTCGTTGTGTACGGTGTACCCTTCTCTCCCAAGAACTTCATCAACAAAGTGCGTGCGGGGACGATGGCGACTGGTGATGGCGCGGCGTGCGCATGTCGTGTGCATAGCAAGCGTTACGGGAGCGCGGAGAACCGGGCTGACAGGCGAAGGCGTCCACAATCCGTTAACAATAGCGTTGGATTCCACCTACCACGAAATCCTATCGGATTGACGGAATCATCATCAACCAAAAACCAGAAAAATTCCTCTCAGGCTCCGTCAAACCGTTTGGCTTTCGGGTGACTCGGAATCGGAATCCGTTGTTGACTCGTTACATTAGTACATATATTGATATATACTTCGGCACAATAGCAGCCGTGACGCCGCATCTCGCACAGCCAAGCTCGCCGCAGCTCAAGGCGCCGCGCATTCAAGCAATGGACGAAGAACCAGAACCGCCCATGCCGAACGATCTGCAGATCACGTCCGAGACGACGAGGCTCGACCTGGAGCCCCGCCCGCCCGGCGGCGGCGGCCCGCGGCACGAGCTGGTGCTGCGCCTGGCAATGACGGAGTGCCACACGTGGCGCGGGATCGGGGGCCGGAGCGGGCGGGTCCGCCGTCCCAGGCGCATGAACAGGGAGATATGGCTGCCCCTGGACGACAACCCCTCCTCCTCCGGCGGCGGGCCCGACTACCTGCGGAGCGGCGACGACTGCCGCCGCCTCATCGGCCGGGCGATCAAGCACAGCCTCAGGGAGGAGGAGGAGTACCGCTACCTGACCCCGGCTTACTGGGACAAGGCCGTGCCCCGGGGCGTCGAGCGCGCCCTCGACGTGGCCGTGCAGCGCGACGGCGGCGGCGGCGGCGCCACGTTCGAGGTGATCGTTGACATCAGCGTCCGCTTCGAGTTCGTGTACTGCGAGGCCAAGGCGCTGCTGCTGTTGTGCGCCGAGAACGACGGCGGTGACCCGGCCGGGAGGAGCGGGAACGGCGGCGACGGCGAGGCGCCGTCGTGCTCCATCTGCTTCGAGGAGATGTCGCGGGAAGCGGACGAGGTGACGGACCTGCCGGGGTGCACGCACGGCTTCCACTCCTGGTGCATCGCCGCGTGGTTCCACAAGGCGTCGACGTGCCCGGTGTGCCGGCGCGATCAGTTGCAGTATCTCCCGCCAGATTACCGGGATCTCCATGACTCGATGGCCTTTGATCCTGACAGTTTGCCAGACTATTTGTAGTAGTCGTTTGATTCGTTGTCGTATGATTCAGGCATGTGATTTACTACCAACAACCGCGTGACACTAACTTATATACATCTGATTTGAGTTTGAGGTATCATGTTCAATTCCAATATGATTCAAACAAGAACATGCTACTGTCTGTGTATGATCCTCGCTAGAGCTTCCAGTAGAGGGAGCGCGGTGGAGGACGCCGGAGACGAGCGCCCAGAAGAGGATCTGGGCGAAGAGGACGTAGAGGAGGATGCCCACCCTGGTGGAGTGCCACACCTTCACGAACACGTGCTTCCTCACCCAGTAAACCTGCAGCAAGTGACGTCGCATCCGAAGCATAAACAACGGAACAGGCCGGTGGGGTCTCCTCCTTTGTTTATTAATAGCCCACGCTTATCGTTCGAATATTTGTCTTCTCACCACGAATCAGCGATGGGGTAGCTTTTATTTACGTGTTGTTGGTGCCCTCTTATTTCAATGAACGAGCAGGCACAGAATGTGTTTTTCCAGGAAGTCACAACAAATCAGACGCAGAAGCGAGACACTGACGGACCAGGTGCAGCCGGCGGTGACGCAGATGTAACTGCTGCTTCATATGTCATTAAGCGTGTTGCGACCTCTGCTTTCTGACATGACACCATAATATCACCTTCATATGGACAAGCACATGCCCATAGTGAACACCTATGATCGTACTCAACACCGCAGAAAGTGAGCTGCGGAATCGACAAAAGCAGTACTGTTAGCCTGAATTGGTAGCCATTCAGCAGGCCAATACAAGCACATTTACCTTTAACATTCAGTTGCCACATACTAATGCTGCTGTAGGAACTTAACTCTGAATATGCTACGGTAACAGATGTAGCATGACAGGTACCTTAGTATCCCTTCAGGTTCGAATGGCGCAACACACCATGCTGGGGCATCGTTTCTGAAAGGACCCTCATGTGGGGAATCATCAGTGCAGGCCTGCATGGACCACAATAGTACTACTGAATTAAGCACTGAAAATAACAGTAAGCACCAGCAAAGCTTTGTTTTGTCAGGAAACACAAACCCTGTGCCTTCTCCATGCTGGTTTCTGGTACATGTAATTGATCCCAAGGATTTTGCGGTCAATGTAACCTACAGCGTTGCAAGGAGGGTCTAGTATCCCCCTTGTACCACACGTCACCTAGACATTAGGGAACACTGCAGATGAGTTGTAGTATTTCACAAAAAAGGAAAAAAACAATGGTAATTAGCTAACTTTCGGAACGCGAGAAATGGAGTCCATCAGCATCAAAGACTGGAGGAACCACGTACTGTTAAAACTTTCCCATTGTTTGGGCTGTCAACATTTCGCACTCTGAATTCCCAATCAGGAACATAAATACCATAGACAAGGGACAGGTAGATCACTAGAATGCAGCATGCAACAATCCTTGCAAACGCACACACACAACACGTTGTTAGTGTGTCGAAACGAAACCTTTCAGAACTTGAAAGAAAACCAAACCTCGCATACCATTGGGAAAAATACATTCTGAATATAGAGAAGCCTGAGCTTGACTGATCCTGAATCTTTGCATCTTTTGTAACAATCTCTAGAACTGCAACCACCAAATACGCAAGAGCGATCCTCTGCAGGAGCAAGAACCAAATTACTTTGAATAGCACGCATCCCCTTTTTTTTCAGGCTCAGAGATGAGGAAAAATTACATTCAGATTCGTACCTGGAGGATTCCTCCCCATCTTACGTGCTTCATGTCGACTCCATAAGTCAGTTCGTCCGGAGCATGGGAGTAACCGCCTGAACACAAAACACGTTCACCAATTGCTAATCAGCTTTGTTGCACAAGCCTATAGACTTGCAAAACACATTTCATTCACGATTCGAAGCGCAGGCGTATATATACAGCAGAATAACCTTGCAATAGGATGCCCCAGAACAGCAGCTTCAGTGTTCTTATGACTACCCTTCTCACGGCTCGGCCACGGTCCGGGATCCTCTGTTACATTTGTGATGATGATTTGTCCCAAGACAAGAAAAAGGTTAGGCCAACGAATACGAAACAGTGACAGCAGTCAGCAGCTTTCAGTTTGCGTTTCAGTTGATCGGTGTCCGTGTCGAATTCAGACTCGACCGATGGCGTCGTAGGTGGCGTGTAAGAGAAGAGATGAATTGAAAGGGACAGCAATCGATGCAGACAGGACATGAACGTGAGACGAACATCATGGATAGGATAGGATGGACGGACGGACCTTGAGGGAGAGGGAATGGCCATGCCGACGATGAAGAGGAAGAAGGGCATGACGAAGTCGGCGAGGTTGCAACCGTTCCACGGCGCGTGCCCGATGACCGGCCACTCGCCGCCGGCGCCGTCCACCAGTATCATCAGCTGCATATAAAAGAACACGCAAGCGCGCGCTGGCACGTCATGCACAAACACCGAACCCTGGCGAGTGACAGACAACGCAGCACTCGCTGCTGAGTGCTGATCTCACGAATGCAAGCATTCAGGCCCCCAGAATTTCAATACGAAACCTCAGTTTATGATTCCTGTCAGTCAGGAGTAGCAACCAGGGGGAGAAGGAAAAAAAAATCCAAACATTTGTACCCCCACCGATCAATCCCTGACTTGCAATTGTGAAAACTTCAGAAACCTACTGTTAATGACTTTGGCCACCATGAACAAGACTTCATGAAGGAGGTGTTAGTTTGCTCTCTATCAATTGGCCCAACGGCCAATCGGACCCCTTGACCGCGTCCTGATCGGGGATACATAACCGACTACTAGTCGGCGAGCTCTTGTCACACAGCGTTATAAGAGAGAGGTGGGAGCCGGGGCGCTAGAGAAGAGGTTCGACGCCGTCACTGGACCCTACCGAAGAACCCCAGAAGCCCCTCCGATCGAGGGCACACTGCAAGTGACGGGAAGCTCCGCCGGGCTCACCGCCGTCCTCTGGACACTACCAGACTGCACTCTGTTCTTCCTCTTCTACCTCCTTTGTCAATCCCGAAGGTATGGATCTCTCTCTCTACTCTGTCTCCCTCTCCCGAGTCTATCTCCCTCTCCCGAGTCATGTTTCTAGATCGTTTTGAACCAAACAGAATTGAATCAACCCGTAGATCTACACCTAGATGATCCTAAGGACTTAACAATAGTATCAGAGCCATCGATCCAGTGTGTAGATCGTGTCAGGGGTAGCAGTCGAGACCGATCCGATTCAGGTCGAAGCAGAGGGTTCCAAACCCTAACCCTAGAAGGGGAAGAACAACAGAACAAAGAATGTTCGATTCGGATCGACCCACACCCGAACCCTAACTCGCGTAGATGGAACCAGGGAAGAGAAATAGTAGCAGTGGGTTCGGCCAAACTCTAACTGGTTGACCAGAATCCTAACCCTAACCCTAACCCAAATCGGACCAGCTCCGAGAAGAAGAGAAAGAAGAATCAAACAGAGACAAGAAGAAGGGAAAATGGGAAGGGCTAGGGAGGCGGCTTACCTCGCTGGCCTCCACTCACCGGAGCACTCCGGGAAGGATCTCTGCGCCTCTGCTCCATAGCCGTGCTAGGGCGCCGCCGCTAGGCCGCTCGACGGCGGTGTGCTCACCCGCTGGGGCTCTCTGCGCTCACTCACTCGGTGGCCGCTGCGCTCTGCCACTCGTCGCGCTAAGAGAGAGGAGGGGGAGAGAATCGAATGACCTAGGGTTCGGGAGGAGACGACGCCGCGTGGGGTTTTGTTCGCCCGAGATCACCGCGTGGCCGTCGAATGAAAATAGACGGCGCAGATCAACCGGTCCGAGTTTAAGCCCAGGCGGGCGCGAGCACTGGGCTGCTTTGCCAGCCCAAGCCCAGGTTGAGTCCATTTCCTCTTTTCTTTTTTTTTTCTTTTTCTAGTAAATTATTATTTCCTGGGAAATGATTAATGGCTCAAAGAAAAATTAGTAAAGAGAATTTTGCTGTGGGTAAAATTCATAAATTATGTTTAAGTTTCCGCTGTAAAGTTTAATGTTGATTAATCTTCTAATGAAATTCGAACCAACAGGAGAATTTAATTTGAAGAATAGTTATATTTGGTAAATTATGATTATGTTTATCCTCTAATTAAATTGGAAACAATAGGAAAATTTAATTAGAGAAGTAGTCCGTTTTTTGTTCAAGTAAGATTATGGTATTGTCATTTTCTGACCAACGTTGATGATGATAATATTATAATAAATTTAAGTTTAAAGTTTAAATCTCTGATAATTTTTACACCAATGTGGTCAATTTTTCAGAGAGTAGATTAGGACCAAGGAATGCTCCTGAACTAAAAGAATGTATTTTATTAACATACTTCTGCTGCGATGAAGTGTTCATTATCTTCTAATTAAATTCAAATCAACGGGAGAATTTAATTTTGAAGAGTGGTTATATGTATTTCAAGTTGATTTATGAGTTTTATACATTAATTCTATTTTCTGCCCAATGGTGGTGTAGAATTGATGCAGAAGCACCTTGTTTATTTAACCGACGAGTTCACTCAGCTGTATGTCAACGGGCTGCAATGCTGGGGTATGTGAATGAAAAGACTTAAGTCAAGCTAGTTCAGGATAATTTTTTGTTAGTTTACTATTTTCTAATTAAATTGGAACCAACGGGAAGATTTAATTGAAAAATAAAGTATAACTGAATGTTTTAGTCATCATGGCTAAGTTTTCGTATAGATGTATCCCCCAAGGAGAGAAGTTTTGGCATGGTACTTATGCTAGTCAATCCTGCATGGCGGAAGAAGTTTTATGATGATTCACATGTTTCGTATTCCGCATAGCGGGAGAAGTTTGGGTAGTTCTTATGATGTCCTAGTATTGACCTTGGCACAATAGAAATATATCGTCATGATCAATACTAACCAAAGGATAAGAAAAGATGCAAGCGTGACTTATAAAAGTACTGCTAATGAAAGACCTCGTTTAGTGCTTGAAGTGAAATAAGGAAAGTATACTCCTAAACGGATCAAGGAATAACTTTGTTTACATGACATAATCATTTGAATGAAGTAAGTTATATGTTTTTTCTCGTTCATAGGCTTTCTAAATAGTTCTCGAAATTATGGCAATAAAGTTCATGTCATATTTCGAGGGTGAGAATATTAACATCAATTAAGAAAGATATTTTTCATTAAAAGTGAGATAAAGATTAATTAAGATGAATGCGACCGTTGGAGGAGTACAACGGTCATAATAATTATACCCCTAAGCAGAGAAAAGCTAAATTCCTGTCAGAAGGATCTTTTAAAGTTCCGATAGAAAGATAGCGTAGCCAGCCTCAAAGGTGTTAAGGTGGTGCTTAAAGCACCATATAAGATTTTAACAGATTAAACACAAAATAAGATATTTAAAGATACACCATCTTTAGAAAAGATGAGAAGATCTGGAGAGCATGATATGTAGAGGTATGTAGACACCTAAGACTTGAAGAGAAGAGGGACTGTGTGCCCACTCCAGTGACTCAAGAGCAACAAGTTTCTCAATACCTGTTGATGTTGTATGACTAATACAACATCTGTTATTAGATTTTCGAAGAAGATAAATAATTTTAACAAGGATCTTGTAATACAGGAGCCTGTAGAATCAATTGCCTCTTGGCAATGAAGAGCAACAACAGCTCCGTATAAAAGTACCAGTAGCTGAGGCCCTAGAAGGTCTCAAAGAATTAATAAACCAGTTTTTCTGATGACTATGAAGTCTATGTTAGTAGAGAAATTTAAACAGAGAAGATCCCACCTCATTTGAAGAAGCCATGAGAAACGTTTGCTCATTTAAATGGCAAGAAGCTATGGAAGTTGAAATAA
The DNA here is from genome assembly GCA_904845875.1 of Miscanthus lutarioriparius. Classification (NCBI taxonomy): domain Eukaryota; kingdom Viridiplantae; phylum Streptophyta; class Magnoliopsida; order Poales; family Poaceae; genus Miscanthus; species Miscanthus lutarioriparius. The sequence goes on along the minus strand of CAJGYO010000006.1, from coordinate 6,742,411 downwards.
ATTCAATGAATACTAACGATGTTTGGGACTTATAAGTAATTCCTAATGGAGCCAAAATAGTATGCTGTTAATGGGTCTACAAGACAAAATATGACTCCAAAGAGAATGTAGAGAGATATAAAGCACGACTTGTAGCAAAAGGCTTTACACAAAGAGGATGAATAGATTACGATGAGAGTTTTTTCTCCAGTCTCATGCAAGGATTCTTTAGAATTGAAATTGTGTTATTGGCACATTAAAATTTGGAGTTACATCAGATGGATGTAAAGACGTCATTTCTCAATGGGGATTTGTACGAAAAACATTTACATGGCACAACCCAAAATGTTTTATCATAAAAGAAAAGAACATATGGAATGTCGCCTGTAAAAATCCATTTATGGATTAAAAGTAAGTCTCTAGACAGTAGTATTTGAAGTTGATGAAACAATGAGAAAGTTTGGGTTTTAAGAAAAATGAGAAGAACAATAGTGTTTATGTGAAGTTCAAGAATGAAAAATTCTTTTTCCACATCCTGTGAATAGATAACATTCTATTCACTAGTAGTGATGTTAATCTGTCATTGGAGAAGAAGAAGTTTTGTCCACAAGTTTCAATATGAATGATCTTGGTGAAGCGTCATTGGTTCTATGAATCGAAATTCACCAAAATAGAAGAAAATGAGGTATTAGGACTATCGCAAAGACATACTTAGAAAAGATTCTAAAAAAATAAAGTATGCATGCAAGTAAACCTACGTCTGCTCCTATAGTCAAGGGTAATAGATTTGAGAACTTTAAGTGTTTCAGGAACCGATATGAGATCGATCAAATGAATATGGTTCCATATGCTTCAGCTGTTGGAAGCTTGATGAGTGTACAAGTACATGTAAGAACTTACCCTGACGTAGTTTATGTATCCGGAATATTTTGGCAGAAGTCCAGTCCAGATATAGATCACTGAAATAGAGATGAGAATGCCTTGCAATTTTGTAAAGTATCATAGGCCTCATGCTGAGTAAGAAAGAATAAGTACTCTCAAATAGTTGAGGGTACAAATGTTAAGTCATGGCGAGATGTGTAGTGAAATCCACAGTAGTTGGTAACACTTATAGTTGGAGTATTATTGTGGAAAAACTCCAAAAAAATAGTTGTGGTGTCATCAGTGATGCATACCATAGTATAGCTTGACATGGGGCTTAAGGACAGACAAAAAGAGGTTAAGGGAATTTGTAACCAGATTTAACAATGGTAGACAACAACAATAACCATTTAAAGTAAGTTAACTTCTAAGACAACAGGTCAAGTGTGCTGCTAGACATATTGACACTAAGTTATATGTTGTAAAGGAAAAAATCCAGAACCATTTTGAAAGTATTGAGCACATAAATATCGAGTAAATACTTGCGGATTCGCTTACCAAAGGCTAACCAGCCAGTGCGTTCAGAGAACATACAGTCGACATGGGTTTATGGGAAAACCTATGATTTCTGAATACTAAGGACCTAGTTGAGTATCTGTTTCAAAACAGAGAGGTGCATTGTAACTGTTAAATCTAATGGCAACTGACCGTGACGATGAGTCACGTTCTATGCACTGATCTATAATGGAATGGGAACATATAAAGTAAGTAAGTTAAGTTTAAATCATAAGGTGAAATCAAGAGGGAGAATGTTAGTTTGATCTCCACCAATTGGCACAACGGCCAATCGAACCCCTTGACCGCGTCCTGATCGGAGACACATAACCGACCACTGGTCGGCGAGCCCATGTCACACAGCGCTATAAGAGAGAGGTGGGGGCCAGGGCGCTAGAGAAGAGGTTCGACGTCGTCACTGGACCCTACCGAAGAACCCCAGAAGCCCCTCCGATCGCGGGCGCGCTGCAGGTGACGGGAAGCTCCGCCGGGCTCGCCGCCGTCCTCTGAACACTACCGGACCGCACTCCGTTCTTCCTCCTCTGTCAACCAAGTTATGGATTTCTCTCTACTCTGTCTCTCTCTCACGAGTCTATCTCTCCCTCTCCCAAGTCATGTTTTTAGATCGATTTAAACCAAACAGAATTCAATCAAACCGTAGATCTACGATCCTAAGGACTTAACAGGAGGGAGCAGGTCCGTACTCCGGAGAGAGTCACTTACCGCGACGGTGAGGCTGCAGAAGAAGTCGAGGGAAGCAACCCGCCTGCCCCGGCGAGGCGCCTGGTCCTACCAATTTATAGGCCCGGAGCGAAACCATTAAAATAGACCCTTAATACAACTCTAATGATATAATGATGTTTATAATAAGTGTAATACATACAAAAAAACATGTTTATCAAACAAATTATATATCTTACCTTAAAATTTTCATCTAACGTTTACTGATGCGAAGTCATTTCCTCCACAGCAATTATTGCCCACTCATCTGGATTTCTTGAAATGCTTGTATTACTCTTAAAAACTTCATCAATAGCTCCTCTTTGTGATTGTATCAAGTCATCTATCCTTCTCTTCTTTTTTCTTTTCTCACTTCACGATGCGTGCTTTTTGGACAACATAAGTTCACTGTAAATAGTAAATTTATATATGAAAAATATGTCATACTAGATTGAATCCAACGTCATAATAAAAAGGGTACCCTAATAAAAATAAGTGCTAGTAAATTACCAGGTCGAGGACTAGAGAAAATGATTATTCACTGCCCTAGCTGCACATCCCAAATCACAATTTCAGAGGAGTCCCAAGTGGCCAAGACGCCAAGTCTTGTATTCTAAAGATTAAAGATTGGAGACAAAGAAAAATTAAATATTAATTTAACATATATATTCTTGACATACATCAATCAAGGGCTTAGGGGCAATTGGTACCTCCCAGAACGCTCGAACGGAGAGACCGAGTGGGCCTGGGCGACGCCGGCGGCCGGCCGCCCGGTGGACGCTGGTCATTGCCGCGACGAACGGGTGCACAGCCGATCGGCGACGGCGATGCCACGATGCGCATCGGCGCAGGCTCGGAGGTTGAAGCGGGGAAGAAGCGAAGAAGCCGCGCGGCGGAAGGCGATGAACGAAACGACGCGGACGCGGAACTGCGGAGGCCAGGTCTACGCAACACGCAAGGAGTCTTGGGCTCCTGAATTTTTCTATGGGCCAGGGAATACTATACTATACCTTCACATATGGGGTTGGGCCCCTTGGGGTCGAGGGCCCAGTGCGGTGGCACAGCTCGAACCCCCCCAGGGCCGGGCCTCAGGCGCCTCTCGTTGGCGTAGGCCTCATCCGTGCCCGGACCGCTGCGACGGGCGGGCTCCTCCTCCGCGACGTCGCCGTGCGCCTTGAGCTCAACCACCTTTTTGCTGCTCCCGTCCATGGACGCTCGTGCAAGTAGCCAAAACCTGCGTGACGCAGACGGGGGGTCACGGGTGTATGTTTAAGAGATGGGAGGAGGATTCCGATTCCTTGAAGCAATCACTGCTCGCCTACGACTAGGAATGTTGCTGCTCGTGTGGGTTCTCAGTTCTCACTCTCACACGGCGAATGATTGAACCCACTGGGCACTTGGGCAGTGACAGGCTGACAATCTGACCGGCGGGGGAACGAACGGACAGTTTTTCTCTTCTTTTGGAAGGTTGCTCGGCTAAGGACGATTCTGACGTCGTTTTCCGATGGATGGATGCGACAAATTTGGGGATTGAGAGAAGCTTGGGTTTGTTTGGTTGCTTTGCTGGATGAGCTTGAGCTCGGTGCCCATCTCAGTCTCTGCTCTGACCCCATCTTAGGAGTCCCTCCGTTCCCTAGTAGACACTGAAACTTCAGCGAAAAGATCGGTTATTCCGGCTTGTCTATTTATGAACCTGAATTTTCGCCCCTGTTCATATCTGCTGCTGCTCCATGTGTCCAGAATCTTTTCAAGTTTTGCTTGATGTTATGACACCACACCAGTAAGCCATGTGAATTGATATGTTATTTTTTTTCTTGTAATAACACGAAGGCATAAACAGAACTAACCATGCGAGATAGCATGGTGTAGAAACAAACGAATGAGCAAAGCAAACAAACAAACTCGGCCGCGGCAGCAGCAGCAGCGACAAACTATAAAAAAAGGCTAGGCTAGTTCAGTCACTCACTCACGCAGCGCTACTTCAGAACCGAACCGGAAGACGAGCCCAAACAACGCAGCAACGCATGCGTGGCTACTGCGAGGAGGAGGAGGAGGCGGTGATCTTGGCAACGGCCTGCGCGGAGATGGGCGGGAGGCTGAGCGAGCAGAGGCTCTCCCAGGACGCGATCGCGTCGTCCTCCTGGCCGCTCGCGGCGGCATCCTTGGCGAAGGCCGCGTGCATCGACGCCACCACGCCGCGGGCGGCCTCCCTCGCCTCCGGAAGCCGGTCGTTCAGCAGCTCCGCCGCCACCTGCAGCAGGGCCGACATCCCGAACTCCTTCATCGCCTCGATGTCCTGTGTGCCAAACAAAGGAAGCTGTGAGTCAAGAACTGTGGCGCGTCGCGGGCTATGATCAGCTGCTGGCGTGGCGTGGGCGCGTGGCGTACCATCCGGGCGGCGCAGTGGGAGATGGCGACGGCGGCCTTGGCCCTGACCCTGAGGTTGGCGTGGTGGACGTACGCCTTGAGCTTCTTCAGCAGCGGCAGCGGCGGCATCGACGTCGCCATCGCGCGCATCGCCTTCTCGGCCTCCTCGCACACGAACCGCTTGTCCTGGGACGCCTTCAGCAGGAGCTGGAGCAGCTGCGAACGGAGACGAGCTCAGTAAGTCAGCAGCTGCGAACTGGGATCTGTAACTGTCCCCTTGAGGGTAGGGGTGCTAGTGCGAGGGCGACACGACACGTACCAGCTTGTCGAAGGCGACATCGGAGACGGAGGCGAGGAGGTTGCCGAAGGAGCTGAAGATGTCGGCGCAGGCCATGATGGACGTCTTGAGCACCGCGCTGCGGGGGCTCTTCATCGTCTTCACGACCGCCAGCACCACCTTCTCTCTGCCGCCGGATCAGCCACGCGAATTAAAACGAGTGACAAAAAAGTTTCCGAAATCGAAATCGGACGAGAATGTAAACAGCACCAAATCAAACTCACAGGATCGGGTTCAGCAGCGCGGGGTGGTGGATCGCGAGGCGGCGCGCGTCGTTGAGCGCCTCGCAGGTCCTGACCCAGTCCTTGGAGTCCAGGTCCGCGACCAGCCCCGCGGCCTTGGCCTTGGGGCTGGCCGCCGCCGCCAGCTCCTCTGACGGAATGTACTCGACGGCCTGCTCCGCCGCCGCGGCCGTGGCCCTGGGTGCCGCGTTCTCGTCGTTCCCCTTCTTATTCTTGCCGCCGCTCCCGGGCGAGGCGACCTTGACGGCGGCGGCGGCGGGGACGCCCACCTTAGCCACCTTCTTGGTCCGCTCCTCGACGGCGACGGGCATCGTGTTGTCGAGCGCGCGGAGGGCCATGGGTCGCTGTCACTGGTCGCGCTCGCTCGCCAGAGTCGGACTCGCAGGCGGATGCGGTTGTTGGAATGGTGCTGGAGGATGGGCGGCGGCGGCGATTGATGATGCTAGTGGAGAATGGGGGAATGGAAGAAGATGAGGCGGAGTTGGAAATTTTAAATGCGGAGGGTGGGGAAGGGGCGGCTGTGTCTAACGGCTATAAAATGTTTAAACTCGCGTGGTGAACGTTGGGAGCTTGTGATTGTGATGCTGCTGCCTTTCTACCGTTGCCATAAATTCTTGTAAATAAACGATTTCAAAATAATGCCGTTGCCATAAATTCTGGTAGATAAAATAAACGATTTTAAAATAAAAGAAAAACAAGCAAGAGTACAAGATTGAGTTATGGCCCATGAGTTCTGCAGTTTTTGGTCTATTTGAATTCATGCCTAGCGCTGCTGAACCGCTGAAAAAGTAAAGACATGAACAGTCACAAAAAGTTCCTGTTAGGTCCTGTTTGGATTCATGCCTAACGTTAATGAAAAACTTTTCATACCTCCATTCCTCTTAATGAAAAAAAAATGGTCTTCCCTCTCAATCAATGGGGAAAAAAAAGTGCCAAATGTGCCGTAACAACACGGTGGCGGAAGATGAACAGTGACGAAACTTCAGAATTTTGGTAACAGCCTATTGTGTCGCGTTTGGGTAGATGACGATGATCAGGTACACGTGTACCAAAACCTCGAGGTCTCCTATAACTTGAAATACCGTGTTGCCCATTCCTCCTCTTGCGTAGATGGAAGATGACATCCCTTGACATTTACCTAAAGTGGAATCATACGCCTAGAGCACAAGTGGCACTTAGGGCATGTTTGGAGGGGCTCCGGCGGCTCCGGAACCCCAATCCCAGGCTCCTCCGGCTCTTCACTGTTTGCTACAGGCCGCACAGTGATGCACAGGGCATGGGCAGGTGGAGCCAGAGCCATGCGGAGCCGAGCCAAACGAGTCCTTACCACCTCTGTAAGACATTGTACAGTCGACACATAACCCTAATTCCAATTTTCATGGACTCCATGAACTGAGTGAAATTGGAACCTAACAAAACTGTCCGCAGCTCATATCTGTACAAAGGGAGGGTGTGTCCTCAGTCAAGCAGTGCTCCATCGGTGTGCAGCATTGTTGGCACGAGAAATCCACCAGGTGTTCAGAGTAGTAGCCGATTGTTGGAGTTCCCTGTAACCTTCCTCTAAGAACTTGCCATTCTTGATCAGGCCACGCGCAGCAAACCCCATGAACTCAGAAGGATCCACGTGACGCTGGAACCAGTGAGGAACAGCAACATTGTAAGAGGTTGATGCACTTGGGGCTGGAGACACGCTTCGTTCCACTTCCAGGTGCGGTTCTGGCTCGGCTTCCTTTGATGGCACTTGGACAGCTGAAGGTTCTGATGACAGCATGGAACTCCCTATGCCAAACCCTTCCCAATCAACCTGCTGCCACAGCCGGTATCCATCATCACTCACGTTGTGGTTTTGGAGCTCAGATCTCTGCTCTGCAGCAAGTCTGTCAACTTCGACCTTGAGTTCCTGCAATCGCTGCCCAATTCTTTCTGTTGCTTTGTCGTACAAGATCCCTCTAGAGATATGTTGGGTGTCATCACAGTTGTCAATGAGCAGGTCATCAAAGCTGATTGGGTCACCCACAACCACAATCACCTAGAAAATCAAGTAAATGATTTAGCAAATATTTTATGACAGCATTTGATGAGTCGTGTAGGTTAGGGGCACACACCCTTTTTCCTGCTCTGGGGATGCGTTTTCCAACAGGCATTATATCCTGCATCCCAGTATGGACAAAGGGTATTACAACTGGAAGGCTGTCAGCATCCATTACCAATCTGGTAAAACAAGAGGGAATCAAACTAAATAAAACACAAAACTGATCAATAAGTAAGAACCTTAAAACACAAGGCTATAATGTATATGTATAAACAGAGTGCAGGTTTTGCTATGCGGACAGAAGCAAACTGATGGTGATCTGTGGTCCAGTATTCTTTAGAAAAAGGACAGTATAGGAGGGAAATAATTTTCTAACCTTCCAACACCTCTCTTGGCAGGAGCAATGGTTTTCCCTCCATCCCTTGAACGGCTTCCTTCAGGAAATATATGAACCCATCCACCACTGTTAAGCTTTGAAAGTGCCATATCCATTCCCTGAAAAAAGAAAAAAAAAAGGCTACAAGTGAAGAGCGAATCCAGTGATGCATCCAATTCAATGGTCCAAATGTAATCAATCATACTCCATGATTTTAGATCAGAAAAAAGATGACATGATATTCAAAGCATGAAGGAATTATAACATTGTATGATTGCATAAATGAGAAGAGGGCAAAAGGAAGTGCGTGAACCCATGCAGCAGGGAATACCAATATATTAATACCTTATTAGGGTTCACTATAGTACCTTAACTACCAGAGACTTTGTTATGCTTCTCATCTAATTACTAAACCAAGGAATTATCTAAGAATAATTCTCAAATCCACATATGCTAATTGTTTAAAAAATAGCACACCTCTGCCTGTTGCAATTTCCCTATTCAAAATGTAGCAAAGCCTGGTGTTGAATTTCATTATGTATTGCCACCGTTATTCCCCAGAAGTATAGCAGGAAAAAATGACAAGTGAAGGCACATAAGAGTATCTTTGCCCTTTGCAATTCCCAAGATGACACTACTCACTAAATTAAAATACTGATGCTTTCACAATATGAATTACGCGGATAAATCGGTTCATCAACATTAAAAAGTTTAGACCATACAGTCAAATTCTTGGTAACAATAAGATGGATACCTTTTGGTAGATGCCTTCACCACGAGAAACAGGTAACACCTTAACAGACCTGAAGAATGTAGACAAAACTGGATTTGTAAAGCAACGATCAGTCGCACACAGTGTCCATCTCAGCTTTTGTGCTTCCAGCATAACAGATGGTGGTAGAAGGGAGGCAATTACAAATGGATCATCCATTGCTGCCACATGATTGCTGACCTGAAAACGAAAATTACAAAGATAAAAAATTACATGACTAGGAGCATAACTGAAAACCTTTAGATTTACTAGCTACATCCCAACGATACGCATAAGAGTAATGTGTTGCAATAAAGATATTCCATACCGTTAGAAGAGCCTTGCCTTTAGGTCTCCCTTGTAATGCCTGATGAAGCTTCTCTGCACCATAAACCTGCACATCTTCAGAGTTTAGAAAAAGCGAAACAACTAGACCAGAGTACTCAAATGTTCTCTTGTTAACTAGGATACCTGAACAGAGTTAAGGCCATGCATAAAAACATAGCATGCATTGCCAATAAGAGGAACAGCCAATGCTTGAAGCGACCGGAAAATAACAGAGTCTTCAATCCCATTAACTTCTTTGCCCACTGATAAATAACAAATAACTCATCAGTACAATCTCCTTTTATTTTTATCATGAGATCATAATCGAAGCTTAGAACATAAGTTGTAGCAACCAGATTTTGCGTAGTTGCAGTTCCAATAGTCGAGACCGATACTAAATGTTAAAAGAAGATGTACACATTTATGTCCAGCGACCATTACAATACTGAAGTGGGCACACTAGCGTCAAGACGATCCAACAGTTGCGATATCAACTCACAGGTGCAAAACTGCCGCACACCACATTGAACCAAACTGGTGCAAAAAAAAAAAAACACACTTATCTATACCTCTCTCTGTAGAATCTCAAAGCACTGGACGAAGGCTTCGCCGCCGCCTCAGGAGATGTCTCCGTCGATGTGGAGCTCCGATCCGAGCCCCGGTCCCTCTGCAGCAGGGCCCGAACGCGATCCGACCACCGCCGGACCGCCTCAGTGGCGACACGGCCGTCCGCCCGCAGCCACAGCGACCGGTGGTCCACGGGCGCCACGCGGAACCTGTTGCGGATCTGCGTCCCCACCACCCGCGCGCGCTCCGCCCACGGAGCCCCGCCGCCGGCCGCCATTGGGGGCTAGGGTTAGGGTTCGAGTACGGCTCCAGCACTGGAGGCTAGCTGGGTTTAGCTGCTGACCTTCCAGAGGCGTCGTGAAGAGATTATTTTAGAGCTTCGAGCTTGCGATTGCTGCTGCCTGCTGCGTGAAATCGAATTTGGCGAAATTTTAATCGCGGTCTTGGGGAGGAAGGAAGAAGGCGCGGGAGGGAAAGGTGATGGGACCCAGGTGCAGAGGACGAGAGTCACCGGAAAATATCAGGGTGGGTCCAGCCTGATGCAATAGTTGGGCCCGGTGACAGTGAGAGGATGGAGCCGAGCTGTGATTGGATAAGAACTACTAGTAGCTCACAAAAGCGTCATCGTAGGGTCCGGTCCCAGGAGCTGATGGTGGCTCTTCATCTAGAAACATCCGAATGCATCCAAAACGGCCTAGGAATGCAAGAGATTTTTGCAATCATGCACTTCGACAAAGTTGGTGATCAGATGCCCAAACAGCAGAATAGATTGGGGGCATATGGATTCCTAAATTATGAGCAATAATAAGTTCACACATACGGACATATCCAATTTGATGTTCCCCAATGCATCGAACCTTCCACCGAGTGCGCCAAAACAATATCACACCACGAATACATAATAATTTGAATTGCATAGTTAAATACAATCAATATAAATAGACTTTGAGGTGACAAAATTAGGGCATGGAATCATGCAAAATTATGTGCAAGTTGAGCTCAATTCAATTTGATCTGCACTCAATCAAAGAAGTATCAATATCATGAAAGATTCCAGTCCCAGTCAACAAAAGAATCTGAAGGAACAGGAGGCAGACGGTTACTATTATCGTCATCCACGATGTTAGATGTGCTTATCAATCCACCATACCTCATGCTCGAATTATGTGAAGAGGAAGTGAAGTATAACGATTTTAGACGTTGCCATTACAACTATACAAGAAAAAGGATTTATTGGGTGTGATGCTTTTACCTAAATTCCACCGGAGCCCGGTCTTTTACCTAAATTCCACCCATGGAAATCAAACCACAATGAGGACCTTCAACCGATTTCTCAACATGGATCTCGTGAGAGTGTCTTGGGGAGCAGAAAGATTGAACAATCATATGATAGGAGGATGATCTTGATGTTTGAAAAGTGGTACAATACATTGATGTTCCCCATCTCATGATCGAACCTTCCACCGAGTGCACCAAGAACAAGAATACACAGCTGCAGTTAGAGAAGTCAGAGTAAAATTTGTTAAGCTGACATTGCATAGTTATAATGGATGTTTTTCTAATCAATATAAATAGACTACATTAGACTTCTCTGGGATAGGGAGATTGCTTGTGATAAATGATACACATTTGTGCAAGTCAGTTGTGTCCTGATCATGCGATTCATCAACTATGTTGGTGCTCTGCACTCAATCAAAGAAGAGTATCAATAAGTCATGAAAGATTCCAGTCCCAGTCAACAAAAGAACTTCCAGTATGAAGGCAGTATCAAGGGTGCAGGAACAGGAGGCAGAATCTTAAAAGCAGCGTGTGCACACTCAATTTACCAATGGCTTCTATGAATTTTCTCCAAAGGCAGTAAATCGGAAATAAAATACAGGGGATATCAAAGTGCCTAATTTCTTAGCCCATGAGCTTCCCAAGGATATTCAAAGTACATGAATAACGGAGGTGCAGTATTCAAAGTACAATCAACAAATGAAACAATAGAGCATTATGTTTGCATGTCTTATTACTTCTTTCTCCAGATACAGATTCTCTGGACAAGAATCTAAAACAAAACAAGACATATTATTCCAGATTAGGAAGTTTGGACAGTTGATATGCCTAACTTATGCAAGTAATTTTAGCATTTCTCTTTCACTCCACATACTACTATAATTAATAAAGCAATCTTAACAAACACCTCAATTACAAACGTAGGTCATCCAGGACATTGACATAGTCCTAAATGTGACATTTTGACTTGTGATTTGTAAGAACATATGTAATTTCAAAAAAAAAAAATATGCTATATTTTTTTTAAAAAAATGTAGGAGTGGAGAGAGCCCTGGCCTTTGGAGAAGTCTTAAATATTGCTACCTGCTTGAACCAAACTCACAACCTCATGGAGCAGCACTCTAACTTGCCTCCTGTGACCAGCCAGCCACATAACCTTCCCACAATGCAATGGTATTTTCAATAAATATCTAGGAGTAGTAATTCTATGTTCTAATAAAGTATCTAGAGTACTAATTCTATGTTCTCAATCTACACAATCATTGACATATTGATGGTTAAACTGAATATCTGACAAACAGAGGTTCTACAACAACTTGCATTTGAAACCAGAGGGAGCAGAGATCAAGGTCTGATATACAGTCTGTTATTGCCAAAAGCAGCAGCCTAGGAGAACTTCCAATGATGTCAAAAAAAAAGGAGAACTTCCAAACATATTCACGTGGACCCAGATGGCAAAACTTTGATAGCATTATACATGTGCACTCGAAACTATCCTTGATAGTTGTTAAATGTAGGAGGACTATATGGTTCATGTACGAGCTACCAAGCATTAGCCTGTCATTTTCATCCATGAATGCTAAATATTAAAAATATAGGAGTTACCAAATTGGAATAATACTCCTTCACTTCTGGCCTTATTGAGTCCATGTCCCCTTTAATTACATCTGGCTTGTACCTGCAAGAAGATAAGATACATTAAATTAAAACTGCCCTGAATCCTTCCAAACTGTACCAACAAACCAAACTGTATACATCTGATGCCAACTGATACAGGCATGGCAATTTGGTAAACCAACCAACCATGCTCCTTTAGTTGACAGAATATTCCCAGATACACAATATCTTCAGCTGACTAATACTGATTGGATTAACATTTTATTTCGAATCTGAGAAGAAATGCATAGAGGTTTCTCAAACTTATGGCAAACTACCAAAGCCAAAAGAGTGGCCCATAAAGACGTTCTGAGACACATATATAGCATGAGAAAACAAGCATAATTCTTAACATCACTAGAAATTTTCGTTGAACTGAAAGAGCAAGTTGCTTGTCTCCTACTCCTTATCAGAGGAAGGACGCACAAAAAAAAAGGCCATTCTATAGCAACATATAGCAACTACAGCACAATGGGGAGGGCGTCTTCAATTTTATCAAGAGTGAAAACAGCAACAGCTAAACCATTTATTCCAAAGAAGTGGCAAGGCAGATGCTGCACGCAATAAACATATTTGGGAATCAACGCAACTGGAAAACTGGATTAGGCAAGGCCCTTGGCGCCATGCGAGCAGCTACGTCGCTCTCGCGGCGCATCCGCGCACAAGGAGACAACTACAACAGGATACATCGTTGTTTCTGGAGCATTCGATCGAGCACACTACGAACAATCCAGTCGACCTGAATTTAAAGAAGGCGGTTCTTTAAATTCAGCATGTAAAGTTTTATGTGTCATATCGGGTGTCACACGAATTGTCGCATATGGTGTTTAGATATTAATAAAAAAATAAATTATAGAATTCGTCGGTAATTCGCGAGACGAATTTATTAAGCCTAATTAATCCGTTATTAGCACATATGTTACTATAGCATCACATTATCAAATCATGAGCTAATTAGACTTAAAAGATCCGTCTCATAAATTAGTTACAAACTATATAATTAATTATTATTTAGTCTATATTTAATACTATATATATATGTCTAAACATTTGATAGAACAGGAACATTAGGAAGCAGGCTCAAAAGTTTCTCCTTTTTCTTCGAGAACGACGAACGTGGAACGAGAAGTCAGAGTCCGCTTTTTCCTGCCCCGTCGCTTCGAACGCGGGTTACGTTTCGTTGGTCTGACGTGGCAGTGGTTTTTCCAATCAATTTTTGTTAATTTAAATGGGAGAAATGAGAGAGATTCTCAAACACTTCGAAGATTATCTCCAACGATGAGAACCCAAAATACAAGATGTATTTCACGTTTAGGTAGTGCTACGGACAAAGATTTTAATATCTATTTTTTTTTGTCTTCTCCAATAACAAAATAAAAAAAGAACTCTTTTAGCAAATGACGTCCGCTTCCGCCCGACGGCCGCCTCGCTGCGGGTCCTGTAGTCCGATTTGCGCGAGAGAGATCCTCCCGCTGCCGTGCATCCTCACGATTTAGTCTTGTGCACTTCTACTCTCTTCTTCTCCGTCGTCGGAGCACCGGCAAAATGAGTCTCAAAAGCTCTGCATAACAAGGTACTTCAGAGCTTTTAGTTTAAACAATGGAGATTGTCGACCGTAACTCTGATTAACCGGAACTATCGGAGATCCATTTTGTGTTTGGGTGTCCTTATTATAGGTCATCTATTGGAGACAGTATAAACTTTTATTTATGAGAAACAAACTGAAAATATTTGGGGGACAAGAGATATCACAAAATATATTACTTAGTCTGTTTTAGATCATAAGTCATTCTCAATCTGTTTTAGATTGTAAGTCATTCTAGCAAAAAAAAAAAGTTAAAATGACTTACTAAAATAGACTGAGTAATATATTTCAACTTGAAAAGTGAGAGTACATAGTTCTATATATCTAGCAATCCACAAACATGGGCAAAGCTAGCACCACTACATCCACAAACGTGAATAGCAGATAGCACCACTATAATAGCTGGAACGACTTGAATAGTGAGAGTACAAGAAATGAAAAGTTTTCGGATGCGTGCACACTACCTCCACAAATATGGGCAAAGCTAGTACCATGGAATCATTGTTAGTGTGATAGGAATTAGGAGGGAAGACATGTGATTGAATAAAATTCTATTCTAAATATTATCTATTGGAAACATGATTTCTTTTATTTTTTTATTACGTAGTTTCTATATGACTTGGCAAGTATATAAATCATCTCATAGTTTTTGGGTGGGGACTGTTCTAAGGGAATTGAAAGCGGGAATTTTACACTACTTTAGTTAGGAAGTAATTGAAAAGAGGGAATGATAGTTTGAAGGTAAAAGTTTATAAATATTTTGTTTGTTTCGTAGAAATGAGAGTTTTATGGGAAGAGGAATGAGAGTTTAGAGAGCCAACTTACACCGCTTCCTAGGGCTAGAGCAGGGGTGGCAATTGTTTATTTAATAAAAGATAAATACATCACCACCTCCATCGTGAATTATCAAAAAAATTCCATTCAAAAGCCCTCACACCAAACTTCTTATTAGCCAACAACGTAACAAAAATTCTTTGTATGTATAATTGTCATGCACCTTCATACCGTATTGCACTTTTTGTCATATAGTATAAACAGGTCACTGTCATATATATTTGTTTACAAAGATCCGAGCTTACACGATCCAGTAGATTATAACAAAATCTGCGCCGTACCGTGTGGTGCTTGGATGTGTGAAATGACAGCAAGAGAAATAACTTTAAACGAAGTGAGCCTAGACAGATGAGATACGTGGTGTCATTGTCAACATGATAAGCCCTTTTACTTGGCAGTTGGCACTAGCACGATCTATGGCCCGATCAGCAACAGCTACCAAACATGGTCATAATAATGCACATGTAGCTGTACCGGATACGATCAATGGAAGACTTCTCAAATTTTATTTTGCACGAATATTATCTCCTGGGCGTGAAATCCATGCTTGCATTAAAATTTGTACAAGGCAGAAGGAATCTTTAGGGGGATTGAATATCAGCATATATATACGGCGCTGAGATTGAATAATGCATAAGTAGCCAAAGATTTTGACTGAATCATCCCTTCTATATTCTCTCGAAAGTATTTATGTCTCCAAGCTTCTCTTGCAAATAAAATAAAATGAAAAGAAGACGACATCTCAACCTTTGGATCAGGCAAATAAATAGTACAATATGTGCAATTGTGCATTTCCACGTCTATGATATCTCCGGCTTATAGCAGTGTTTCAGCCTTCTTCAGATTACAACAATTTATATAGTTCTATAATTTTTTTTTGCCAATCCTGCAATCCAAACTTAATCTTATCTTGTTTTAAAAAAATGTTTGAAGGCAGCAGTGATATCCCAAGGAAAATAAGCTTTTCACTATCAGTTTCAACCTATGGCAGTGAAAAGCCAGACTGAACAGTATTGTTCGCTAATTTGTTGTGAGAGAAAAACACTGTACCATGGCTGATTTGTTGTGAGAGAAAACACTGTACTATAGCTCATTTGTTGTGAGAGAAAAACACTATAACTTTCCAATATCTATGACTTTTATTTTGGTCATTTGGCCATCCAACATCCAACATAGTGGTAATAACATTGTTCACAAATTTTACATATCCCTCTTATAGTTTATGTAACTATAAAAGAGATGTAAATTTTATGAGCAATGTTACTACCATTTTATCGGATGAAGAAATAACCAAAATAAAAATTTTAGATCTTGATGAGTTCTACAACTTTTATGTTCATGACTTTTTCAGCTGAAATCATTTAATATTTCAAAATAACGTTTGAAGTTGCTATTTTTTGAAATTCAAAATTTAAATAGATAAAACAAAGTCACATGAAAAGATGGATAAAATAATAGCTGTAACAACACAATAAACTGACAAAGCATGATTTTAGAAAATTTTAGAAAAAATATCATCAAATTTGAAGTTAATATAAGAGAGAAAGACTAGTTATATGCTTTAGTCAGAGCTTAAAAAGAGAAATCAGAATTTTTCAACAATTACAAAATTAAATTTTAAACAATATTTTGAAGTACTAAATGATTTCAAATAAAAAAATTATAAACAACAAAGTTTTATAACTTTTCGAGATCTACAATTTTTATTTTGTTCATTTCTACATCCGATGTCGTTTGAAAAAATTCAAATTTTAGTACTTAATTTTTACTATTTCGTATCTATTTGTAGGGACGGCTCAATATTGAGCCGCCTCTACAAATCCAATTTATATGGGCGGCTGGATATAGAGCCGCCCCTACAAATAGAGCCATTTATAGGAGCAGATGATAACACCAGCAACCCCTATAAATAAATTTGTAGGAACGACGACTCGTTTGAGCACCATTTGTAGGGGCGGCTATAAAAAAAGGCGTTGCTACAAATTCTTTTTGTAGTAGTGAGCTAAGATAATTAAACAAAATATCCACGTCCGCCATGGCCACCGTGGCACTCGAGCTCACCGTTGTCGAGTTGGTTCACCGTCTTCCTCCTTTCTCTCACGTCTTAGGTCGAGTAACTCTAGACCTCGCTAGTGGCATGACGAAGACCGCCTTTCGCCGCCGTCTAGCCGGAACAGCGTGAGCATCGCTGTCCTGCGTGCGCCGCCGCACGGCCATGCATGCGGCCAAGCTCACCGACGCCACCTTGAACCCTCACCTGCACTGTGTAGCTTCGCTAGGTCACCAGGATGGAGTAGCCATCCTCGCCTGAGTGTGCCGTAGCCGGAGATGGCCGATGTACCGCCGCCAGACCTTCGTCGTCCGCCATGGCCATCGTCGAGCTTGCTCCGGCGAGCCACCGAGCTAACTAAGCCTACCAGTCGATGCGCGGGGGTGAGGATAGTACAGTGGTGAAGACACTACCGCCGGAGACCTTGCCGTCGACGAGTTCTCGCCGTCAGTGCCGTCCTCTGTTTTGGACTCACTAACGAGTGGGTCCCCATTAACCATAGGCCCCAGCTGTCAGTCGGATATGATGTGATTTTTTGAATTTATTTCAGATTTGAATACATGTTTTAAAAATTCATATCTCAAGCTAGAAGTGTCTAATTTTAGTGAACCAAATTTTGTTGGGTTTCTCATAAAGTGTAGTATTTGATAAAAATATGAGATACACAATTTTTGGTATTTTCCTAGGAGAATAAAATATAGCTAGATAAATGCTTTTTAATTGGTTTCTATCTTGTAAATTGCATAACTTGAGTTAGGAATGTGATAAAATTGTGATCCCAATTTTGCTGATCTTGTGTTGACATGCTCTAGCTAGGAAAAATATTAACCCTACAGTAAGCATACTTTGAATATGGTCTTCATATTTAATCCTAATTAATTGCTAGTTTCTAGTGAAATTAATTGGGGTAAAAATACATAACATATGATTATGCAAATTTTTATACAGTATTCTTATGTTTGGAGGAATGTATGAAAAATATTAAATCTATTGCTTGACACTTTTCACTAGGCTAAACTATTTTTGCTAAAATAATCCTATATATGATTTTCGTAAAGGTAGTTATACTTATCCAAATGGCATAAAATTTGTACAGTAGACTATTAAAGTTATTTGTGGGCTACTGTAATTTTCTCAGAATTTATTAAGCACTAGAAATATTTGTCCTCTAAATCACTTTATTATCTAAGAAAATTAATAAATTGATATAAATAATTTAGTTATATTTAACCATGATGTTTTCTATGATCCTTGTGATGTATATGATCTGTTGATGTTATTAGTTAGGTTTAAAAGCAATTGGTTGTATGTAACTGGTTAATTATTGCTTTATAATTCTACTAGATGGCTGCATGTATAGTTTCGGTTGTGATGATAATTTCGTGGTGATAATGGTCTTTTCTATAAATCTTGTTAATAATAAAGTTATAGATAACTTATTTATCTACCTTGTGTTAAATTTTTGTAGTCATAGGTCTTATGGTTTAAGAATTTTGGCTATTAGAAGTCTGCTGTCCGAAATGCTTGCTCTCTGAACATATTTGAATGATTGAATTCTTTGACTTAGAAAACTGCTGAATTAAATTAAGATGATTAAAAGAAAGTTGTAGACAATTTTATAAGGTTTCCATAATATCCACAATCATATTATTTTGTTTTGTATAACTCCAGTTATGGTCAAAACAAGTGGCTGTTGTCTTGTAGTCCAGAAAATAATTTACATAAGTGTTTGTTTAGTTATTAGAGAAGAGATAAGCACCTACTCAGTAAAATAAGATGCAACTTGTTATAACTTGATGCAAAGCCATTGAAAACATTTGGGATAATGCATTCATCACATCATATCATATTATACATGTCATCATGTATGTATTCGTGATATCTTATTTCATGCTCATGCATATAGGATCGTCCGAAGAAATAATTATGTTGGAGTTCAACGAAGAAGAAGAGGAGGATCAATAGGAGATGCCTCAGGCACAGCTCTAGGAGAAGAGGAGCAAACTCTCAAAGATCTCCCTGAGTGCTCGGATCATCGGCTAACCTCTTTCCTCAAAGGCAAGCCCCAGAGCATTCGAAGTCTTCCATGTTTTACAAAATATCACTTGAGTCCTTTATGTTTGATGCATTAGGTTATAAGAGTTGATTGAAAACACTTGATGTATAGAACTACCTTATCTAGTTATATATACCTTTAACCCTATGTAGGTCTAGAATCGAATATATGCTTAGCCATGCTTAGACCGGTAGAAGCGGGTGATTTCATGTCACCTGCGGATATAGGTGAATACCGAGGCATGGTTGGCTATATTTTCTATCATGGAAAAGAACCATGGGGTAATATAAATGGAGACTGGGTGGAGTCTATGTGTAGGTGGACTCATATGATTCCGTTTGTGTCGGTTAAGGATCGTACCGTTGTTGGTGCTTCTGATAAGATTAAACGCATGCCTATCATTTAGCTGGCTGGATAACTCGTTTTGACCATGAAGTCAAGTAGCTCAACTCAGGCCGGATCCCGTTCTGTAAAAGTGCGCACTCTGGATAGTAGTAAGGATATGTAGGGGAGCCAGACGTGAGCCTAAGGGTAGGGTAGTTCTGATCGTCCTAGCAGCTGGTTGTCCTTGATTGTGCAGCGCTGGTCGAACCCGTGAAATATATACCTGAGTTGTACCAAAGGTGACCTAAAGTGACCGTTGATCCGGTCTGCCTAGGTTTGTGTTAGGAATAAATTCCTAGCTGGTTGAAATCGATTCGAATCGCCGTCTCTCTCGGACAGTGAGAAACTTGGCTAGTACCAACATCGCGATAACTATGTTATGGAATTTGATGGTTCGAATGAATATGGAATTACTACACCGGCTATGGTTACTATTGTATGCTACTAAATAATATACCACATGTTTGACACAGATGAGTTGCTAATATAGAGATGAATAACTATAATTAACTTGATGATCGAAGTATAATTGTACAACTGAATTAGTCGCTTTTTATGCAAAATGTTGTCAAGCTATCTCCACTTATAAAGCCTTGCATAATCCTTGAAGTCACCTTATTTTTAGTTTATGACGGGTAAGTCTAGCTGAGTACCTTCTCGTACTCAGGATTTTATTACCATTGTTGCAGATGGTACAATTTATCATGGCTATTGCAAGAACTACTTCTATCCCGTCGTGGACGAGGAGTGAGCCCTAGGTAGGTATCTCTCATTAATCCTTCTTATATACTTTTGTGGGAGTGTGATCATGAGTTGGCACTGTATTTGAAATATGATGGCAGATATTAGTTCCAAAGTTTAATTTGCTTCCGCTACTATTGGTTGAACTTGGTTTGCAATAACCTTAATTCATACTATGATGAATGTACTGTATTTGTGAACCTTATGTAACATGTGACATGCATGTTGAATCATGTACAATCTTGGTTGTATGTTGATGGTTAATCAAGACCCATCGTGGTACTCGACGGACTACCGGGTTTATATGGGCTCAAGTATGATAGTGCGACCGCTTGCGAGCTGTCATTATATTTGTACTCTTATAAATTGGTCGGTTCTGCTACATTATTCCCCCTATTGCAGGTGACCGAGGGATGGTAGGCTGCTTTTGTGTGAAAACCTCCTAGTGGGCTCAGCGAGGATTTTCCTTACGTTGTTGACGTAGAGTTTATACAAATTTTTCACAAAATGTTTTGCAAAAGAAAAGACTTACAGCTTGTTATCATTCCATGTATATAAATGTTCCTCATGTTAGCGCTTAAACTTGTCGTTATATACATTTTCGCTAAAAACTCTGATAACATTGTTATATTCCGCTGTTATAATCAATTGATGTAATATTATGCTACTGTAATAAAGTGATGTAAGAAATGGCTTAAGAATGTTGAAAGCTTTATTCTCTCATTTATGATCCTGATGAAAAAATGTGGATATTTGAGTTCTCCCTTGGAGGTGTGCTCGATGAAACATCATGATTTAGTGTACTCTCTTGGGTACTTAGTGTCTAATAGAGGACAAGTACTCTTGAGAGGGCATTAGATTAGGCGGTTCTGCCACAAATGCCGAGTTGCCGGCGACGTTGATTGAAGAAAAGATTCTCATCTGGATCGTTGTAGAATCAGCAGACACATCCCCTACCCGGCGCGCCACTGTCGATAAAATCTGGTCAACAGTCTACCGAGGTGTATGCCTATGATAGTAGATGAATCGATGGAGGTACGCGAGATACGAACTTGTCGGCGCAAAAACATATCGATGCACCTAGCACACAGCAATCCGGATGGATTTGCTTGATGGAGCAAGGCTGGAGATCCGTTTGATTTCAATGCAGGGCTAGCCGATCCTGCGAATTTCTGAAGGCGTGCCAGTCAATTTGACCTGCAATTGATAATAGGAGAAAGTTTATCTGTAATTTAAGGTGAAACATGCCAGTTTTTACCCAGACAGTTTTAAGTGTGCCGCTTTGGTAGCAGCCAGATGGGAAAATCGACTAAACAGTCGATACGCGAAGAAATCAGCTGGTAAGGACTGTAAAGCTCATGGGTTGCGATTGATTTTATGATGACAAGTATAATGCACTAGATATAAGTAAAGTCATCAGCTAGGTGGATATAACCAGTGTAATGCATTGAGCCGATGAACCTAACGAGAAAGAATATAACATACGAACAAATCGACTGTAGTCTTGTAACGAGATAAAGTTTCGACCTCTCCAGCAGACAACAACTCTATTAATATTTTAATTGAAATAAAATTGTTGTGAAAACCTCCATGGGGATTAATGAGCCGATTACCCCACCTATGGCTTCATCGGCTGTTGACTCCTCCGGTTGTCTTGCATCAATATTCTCATATTTTCTTTATTGATTGCAACGAAGGTCGTATTAGTTTCATATAGTCGATTGTACCCGTATCGACTCCATATAGCCGAGCGTGTGTTTAGAGCACCATCGGCGTGTCCAAACTTTCAAAGTCGCATACGGTCGGTTACTATTGAGGTACCTTCGCTAGCGGCTGTTTCACCCGACCCAACCACGTCGCGCCAAACCAGATGGTTCCATCGCCTGATGCCTTAGCTGAAGTGGAAACTGAGCCAGTACTGGCCCCCCAGCCGATCTCTGTATATATGTTCTTGGAGTCGATGGATGTGAGCAGTCGATGGAGGTGAATAGTCGATGAAATTCAGCTCAACATGATGCACCTAGACTCTCGATTCTTGGTTGCTTGTAGTAAAAGACTTCACCGACTTTTACTAGTATGCGTGACATCGGCTGTCATAAGTTGAAGCTTTTGAGCTTGATGATGGGTTTGGCGTCCCCTTGAATGTGTGCAGCTCCCAAACCTGACTACCTTGGCGTACTTTACGACCTGTTCGGCGAGCTCTGACAGCTCGTGGCAATCCTGGTTGTCGCCGAAGAAGTCGGAATTGGTGGTAGCCTGGTTGAGGCTGTGCAACATCCTCTGCACCGTGGCTAGCGCTTCTCGTTCACCCTCGCCGTAGCTGGTGCAGCTGGCAAATATGGTGCCCATGCTCAGTCCGGGTTTATCAGTACGATGTCCCATGCACTCTGGGCTGTATTCATCACGTCATCCATTGCGATGTCGATGTCCGTTTTCTCCAGTGCCGTTGTGCCGTTCATGTCATCGCCGGCATGCCGCAGATGTGTCTAGCCACTTCATGATCTCATACTTGCACTCTAGAAACATTCCGGTGGATCCGTCCGCCTTGTCAATTGGACCGTCCATTGCCGGTTTCGTTGCCGTCTTGCAGGGTAGTGAACAGGTACAAGTTGCGGCTCATGCCAAGGCGCCGCACCGTTCCTTTGCCGATATCCAGGTAGAATTTATCCATGACTCTCGAAGCCGATATATGCGCATGGCCACATCGGCTACTCTTGTGGGAATATTATATTTGCAACCTTATCCTAAACATGTCGCTCCAATACTTAGTTATGTGGCCATCATGCGATTTAAGTTTCACCGTCAATTAGCTTGTCTCGTCAATGTTTCTCCAGGATACACTGATTACATCGGCTGTCTCCGTTGATGTAAGCGAACTATAATTAGCCGATGTGTATATTTTGAGTGAAGCCCTACCACCAGATTTCTTGAACGAACGTAAGCAATTATGCTCTTTCTCCTTTGATATGTACGCATATGTACTGCTCAGTCAAATAAGCTTTGGTCCGGCCGCCAGAGGATAGGGAATCAAAATGCCATCGGCTATCACTTTTATAATCCTTTCCTGTGTCTATCGACTAAAGTACAGAAGAACCTGGCTGATGCTCTATCCAGTCGATATACAAACGAATAATTCGTACATGCTGGAGCAGTGTGCCGATGGATGGCTCTGGACGTATAGGTTCTGTACCCAATGTCTATGTCCATCCGGCTGACTGACGAAGAAGCATGCATACATGCCGATGTACGCCAGCTGGGGTGATGGCAACACCAACACCACGTATCGGCTCATCAGGTATGATGCAGCATCTTGGAGCTCATGGGATGGAGCATAAATCCCTCCGTGTAATCTTCGTATGAGCGGCGTTTGGCAGGGACCCCATCGGCAGATTGCTTATCAGCTTGGGGCAGAGTCTTGAACCTCAAGGATAGTAGCCGATCCTATTTCATGAGTAGTTATTGACCCAAAGTCTTGAAGCCGATAGATGTGAGGGAGCAACCATCTGAATAGATTACATACAATGGCAATCATCTTGCATACGTGTGCATCTAATCTTTAAAATCACAAGACGTGCCTCGCATGCAGATGCATTAACTTCCCATCTTTATCTCCTTATTAATGAATACGGTATGCATGTTACCTTCGTAGTATATCTTTGTTTAGCCCATGCAATATTCTTTGTGCGGCAGAGTACAGCGGCATCAGCTTTTGATCTTCTTGACTTTATCACTTAAAGTGTCATTGTGTTGTTGCAAGTTTGTAATGACTGTGACAACAACTTCACACACGCTAGTAGCACCACACAAATGACATGCAATCCCCTCCGTGTTAGGACCCTGGCTTCTCTCGTTGGACCGATCGGTTACTTTCTAATAATAAAATAACTCCATCGGCCAAATAATCCATTAGTCCTTTGTTTTAATCTAACTGTCGATGTCCCTTTTGACTAGAATCAACTTTCTAGAGACAATGAGTATGATCATCGGCATCTTCCTCTGATATTTTTCGTGCTTGAGGTATTCCAGCAGTATATCTTGAATCTTGTTGAGGCTCCCGAACAGCAGCACGTGGCCTTGCAACTTTGTCTCTGGTTTCCTTCGTGGTTTTTTGACAATGATCTTTGGCTCAAGAAAAAAAAATCTAGATCTTGGTTCACGTGAATAGATGAAAAACTGCTTACTGCCTTTAATCAGGATTGGTGACTTTTCAGGCGTAATTGAAATCGACCTTAGAGTATGATATGTTGTTTGATGATGCCAGATGCCGAGGCCTTGATGAATAATGCCTCAATAGATGGCCCAATAAATACTAATATCGTCCTTTTGTTGTAGATGAAAAATTCAGCCTCTCCGTGATTTGGAAGCTAATAGAATATCCATAAAGCACCGACTTCTAATCAAACCATTATGGTCCCACTAGGCGTGCTAGAACGTGTGTCGGCACAAAAACGTGTCGATGCACCTGGCACACAGCAATCTGGAAGGATCTGCTTGATGGAGCAAGGCTGGAGATCCGCTTGGCTTTAATGTAGGGCTAGCTGATCCTGCGAATTTCCAAATGCGTGCCAGTCAATTGGAGCAGCAATTGACAAGGAGAGAAAGTTTATCAGTAATTTAAGGTGGAACATACTGGTTTTTACCCAGACAGTTCCAAGTGTGCCGCTTCGGGAGCAGCCAGACGGGAAAATCGACTAAACAGCCGATTCGCGAAAAAATCAGTTGTTAAGGACTGTAAAGCTCATGGGTTGCGATTGATTTTATGATGACAAGTGCAATGCACGTAGATATAAATAAAATCATCAGCTAGGTGGATATAACTAGTGTAAATCATTGAACCAATGAACTTAGCGAGAAAGGATATAACATACGAACAAATCGACTGTCTAGTATAAATGGATCTACAAACGCTCTGAATCTAATCTGTTACCATCAACAGTGAGGTTCGACCGGATCGATGGCAGCTATAATGATAATAACAAACTAAAACAAAAGAATCCATAAAACCATTTATATATTGACATGTTTTCTAAAAGACATGCTATATGTGTGAAGGCACAAATGAATCGGCTAAAAGAGCCAATTCAGGTAGAAAAAGGATCATAGCAGGTGAACAATCGACTATTTAATGCGAGCAGACCTATAAACTCCTCAAATCTAATCTATCATCTTTAACAGTGGAGTTCGACCGGATCGATGATAGCCATAATAAAATTAACAAATTAAACCTTTAAAGAAAACCGATCTATTCATATTTAATAGAATTATGAAAATATACTATGAGCGTTAAAGTGCAGGTGATCGGCTATTTAGTCGATGCAAGCGTAGCAAACAGCCAAGATCACTCTTGGTCGAAAGCAAGTCTACCAACTAGCATCCTCCGATCTAGAGTGCCATCAGTAGGGATCGATCGGATCGTTACAACCATAATAGCGATATATAGACCAGATTTAACTAGCCAGTAAACATCCTCAAAATCAGACATGCCTTGACCGCGTACTATGCACGATCAAGATCGAAGTAGGACAACCGATGAAACGTAATCCGTCATTTAAAGTAAGAATCATCGCAATGTGGCAAAATAAACAAGGGACTAAAATGATGTGAGGCCGATCTAGTTCGATCTTGATCGGCAGGTTAATGTTGCTGAAACTAATGACAATAAGAACATCAGGAAGATCGGTAACTTAATGAATCTACTCGAAGAATGACACCCTTAGATAGAGCTGATAACTTGACTTTAATCTAATTCAAGCAGTGAAGGTCGAACTTAACCGATGCAGCCGTGCTTGAACTAGATAAGAGTCGATAATTAGCTTATACTAGAGCTCGTAGTGGAGGTTGAACTTAACCGATGCAGCCTTACAAACAGAAGTATAAGCCATGACGGTACTTACAAACAAGCTGGAGATCGTCGAACTGATGCAGCCCTGCTTGTCGAAGAACTCGTCGAGATCTACACTACTTCTACTTCCAAGGGTTGACGTAAAGCAAAAAAAATAATTGGTATTGATTGATTGGATGTCTTTGTTACAATAGCCGGGGGTTTATATTTATAGCCTGGGCTAATAAAAGTCCTAAACGAACACGACTAGATAAAAAAAAATTAAGATACACGAACGTTTAACTTCCTTCACGCGGAATCCTTGCCGACAAATTGGATACTTGTGTATGTCCTTGCTTGTTAAGCAAACGAAATAAAATATTCCTAATTAATCTCCATTTGATCGATCATGCAAGTAATGTATTCTCCAGAGTCCCGTGCAAACACAACTTCTCTTTCCTTGACCGGTTGATCCTGGAAATCTTCTCCACAGTGGTCTAGTAACGTGTATGTATGTGTTTGCTTGGACGCATCTTTATAAGCCCAGCGAAAAATATTGTTCGTTGGCTGAAAAAATACGTCTTATAAACCGAGGAAACATGGTGTTATCATTTCCCATGACGCGTATAGGAACAAGCACCCAGTTACCCGCTCGAATTTTTAATCAAGTATCTAAAACTAGAAAAAAACAGATAAACCTATAAATATGGCAACATATCAGGTATAAATCAACCAATCTGTACAAATTTAGAAACTTAAGTTTACACCAGTTAATTGATTTGTACATGATATGTCGCCTGTAAATCTACGTGGGTGACTAAGTCATCGTCTCACTGCAGCCTGCAGCTAGCTACCGACAGCTGCAGACCAAGCAAGCAATCAGAGAGGAGCTCTGCTAGCTCTTGGACACCATCAATGGCCAAGATCCAGCCCCGGCCTCTGCCTGCAGCAGCCGCATCACCTCCCTCCTGCTCTCCCTCGGGGGATGAGGAGCGGCGGAACCTCCAGAAGCAGGCCGTGTACATGGTGTGGATGAAGTCGCTGGTGTTCAACGGCAACGGCTGCACCGTGTACGGCGCCGACGGCGGCGTGGCCTTCCGCGTCGACAACTACGGCTGCCGCGGCGGCCGTGAGGTGTTCCTCATGGACTGCGCCGGCAGGACGCTCGTCGGGATCCGGAGAAGGAGCTGCTTCGGGATGTTCAGGCGATGGGAGGCCTGCCGGTACTCCGAATCCGAGTCCGACGGAGGCGAGGAGACGAGGACGGCGTGGTTCGCGGTGCGCAAGGCTCCGGGCGGCGGAGCTGCCGTGACGATGCATGGCAGCGGGAGGACTTACGCGATCGTCGGCGGGTGCTCGCGCAAGCCGGACTACAGGATCATCGGCGGCGCCGACGGTGCGGCCGTGGCGGCGGTCGCGCGGAAACAGACGCCGGCCGGGGTGGTTCTTGGAGACGACGTCCTGACGCTGACGGTGGCGCCGGGGATGGACCATCTCCTCGTCCTGGGCTTGGTCGTCGTCTGTGGCCTCATGAACCGTTGCTTGTGATGGCCGATTGCGATGACTTCATCACAGCCAAGCATGTGATTTCTTCATGCGTTTTTTCTCTCTCTCGATCAGCTAGACTGATTCTTAGGAGGATACAGTGTGAGAGCGTGTTTCATAGGTAGTAGCTGGCCATTTTTCCCACTAATTTGAGGTCATTTTCCACTTTTTGGTGGATGTTTTTTTTTAATCCGGATTCTACGGATGTACAACTGTATGCTGGCCATATATACATAGTCTATGAAGCAGACATTTTCCCATTACAGACATTAGTTTCACCTTTTCATTTCTGAACATCCTACCATTGGGTCATAAGTTTAGCATGAACAACCTCAGCATAATATGTACGGTCCGTTTGATCCTTAATTGAATTCATTCTAATAATTACAATTTAAACATAGATTAATTGAGCTAATATAATTATATATAAAATATATTTATATATTTATTGTTAGGCATACAAGAGATATACTTATATATTGCATTTCTATTGTATTGAAGTGAGTTGAAGAGTGTGCTATAAGTTAGAGAATATAATTATAGCACAGTGATATATAGAATCCATTTTTATTTCCCACCCTATGAATTTGAGATAGACTTATTTGTGAGCTTGAAAATATTATAGAATGTCAAATTCTAAGCCAAATAGTCTAATCCATTATGTAGATTTTAATTCCTCTAAAATAAAGGAATCCAAACGGTCCCTAAGTAAATTCTTGTGTCACTTCACAAATCCAGGAGCTACTACAGGTAGCCAATATTTCATTACACAAAAGTATATACTCAATAAAATTTGAGCTCAACATTATCGGAGATAATTTGTGCCATGTATGATAAAATTACTGCTCTGGAGTATAAACATGCGTGGAAGAACCTATGTTATGAAATTTCAGATTTACAATCATAACGGTTCATACTTCATATAACAGAGTTGACTTTCGTAATTTTGTTGAGGTGAACTGTTCAAACATTCGATCGTTTACCATATGTCATTGCGATATATTTTTTTGGTTGATTTGTTATATTGTTGAGACCATCAATATAGCTCTGACTTCACAAAGTATCAAACAAAAAACCCTGTAGGCTGTAGTAGTTGCTCTGCTCGCTGCCTTTATGCAGCTGTACTTTTCATTTAACGATAGCCTACTGGGATATATAACCTCTTCAATAATTAAATATAAGAACATATTTCATATACAGGATTAGCAAGACACAAATAATAATAGTACCTTTTTTTATGGATCTATTTGTTGAAGCTCTTATAATAGCTTTTAGGTTGATTCAGGCGTAAAAACGTGTCGATGCGCCTGGCACATAGCAAGCCGGAAGGATCTGCTTGATGGAGCAAGATAGAAGATCCGCTTGACTTCAACGCAGGACCGACCAATCCTACGAAATTTTTTGAGGGCATGCCAGTCAATTTGACCTGCAATTGACAAGGAGAGAAAGTTTATCAGTAATTTAAGGTGGAACATGCCGGTTTTATCTAGACAGTTCCAAGTGTGCCGCTTCAGGAACAACTAGACGGGAAAATCGACTAAATAGCCGATACGTGAAAAAATCAGCTATTACGGACTGTAAAGCTCATGTGTTACGATTGATTTTATGATGACAAGTATAATGCACGTAGATATAAGTAACGTTGTCAGCCAGGTGGATATTACCAGTGTAAAGCATTGAGCCGATGAGTTTAACGAGAAATGATATAACATGCGAACAAATCGACTGTCTAGTACAAACGGACCTACAAACGCTCTGAATCTAATATGTTACCATCAACAGTAAGGTTCGACCGGATCGATGGCAACTATGATGATAATATCAAACTAAAACCGAAGAATCCATAAAACCGTCTATACATTGACAGGTTTTCGGAAAGACATGCTATATGTGTGAAAACACAAGCGAATCGGCTAAAATAGCCGATTCAGATAGAAAAAGGGACTACAACATGTGAGCAATCGACTATTTAACATAAACAGATATATGAACTCATCAGACCTAACCTGCTATCTCTAACAGTGGGGTTCGATCAGATCGATGGCAGCCATGATAAAGACAACAAATCAAATCTTTAAAATAAACAGATCTATTCATATTTAATAGAATCATGGAGACACACCGTAGGCGTTAAGGCACAGGCAATCGGCTATTTAGCCGATGCAGGCATAGCAAATAGCCAGGGTCATGCCTGGTCGAAAGCGAATCTACCAACTAGCATCCTCCGATCTAAAGTATTAACAGTGGGGATCGATCGGATAGTTACTTCTATAATAGCGAGTTACAGACCATATTCGACTAGCTAGTAAATCTTGTCAAGATCAGACATGCCCTAACCGCGTAGTATGCACGATCAAGGTCGAAGTAGAACAGCCGGTGAAACATAATCCGTCGTTTAAAGTAAGAACCGTCACGATATGACAAAATAAACGATGGACTAAAAAGGATGTGAGGCCGATCTAGATCGATCTCAATCGGATAGGTTGATTTTGCTGAAACTAATAACAATAATAACATCAGCAAGATCGATAACTTAATGAATCTACCTGAAGGACGCCACACTTAGGTAGAGCTAATAACTTGACCTTAATCTAATTCGAGCAGTGGAGGTCGAACTTAACCGATGCAGTCGTACTTGAATTAGATAAGAGTCGATAACTAGCTTATACTAGAGCTCGTAAGAGTTCGGCCGGGCCGATGTAGCCTTACAAACAGAGGTATAAGCCATGATGGTACTTACAGATAAGCCGGAGGTCGACCAAACCGATGCAACCCTGCTTGTTGAAGAACTCACCAAGTTCTACACTACTCATACTCCTAAGGGTTGGCGTGAAGCCAAAAAAAAGTAATTGGTATTGATTGATTGGATGTCTTTGTTACAATAGCCGGGGGTTTATATTTATACCCTGGACTGATAAGAGTCCCAAATGAACACGACCAGATAACAAAAAGAAATATTAAGATACACGGACGTTTAACTTCCTTCACGTGGAATCCTTGCCGACAAATTGGATAGGTGTGTGCCCTTGCTTGTTAAGCAAACGGAATAAAATATTCCTAATTAATCTCCATTTGATCGACCATGCAAGCAATGTACTCTCTAGAGTCCCGTGCAAACACAACTTCCCTTTCCTTGAGCGGCCGATCTTGGAAATCTTCTCGACAGTGGCCTGGTAACATGTACGTATGTATTTGCTTGGACGCATCTTTATTGACTTGCATCTTCACTATGTCGGCAACCAGGAATCGTATTATTTCCTTCATGCATGGACTCTTTCTTTAATCAAGAAGCTTCACGTCTCCATCCAAAGATTTTCCTCATATAGCTTGGCCAAATATTATCAACATATCATGCTGCAATAGAACTTTCCTCCTCGGCATACTCCCGTATCCGTACACAAATAGGTTTCATCACGCCTAGGCCAACGCTGCTGATGCCATGGCCTTTTATAATCTTTTCCAAATCTAGAATAAACAAGAACATGTCTGGCCTTCCAAGTCTGTTGAACACATGCGCAGGCATGTTTCTTCTTTCTCTTGACACCTTCAAGTGTACATATATACAAGCAACATGCAGACCAATGATAACCGTGTGTTTGGATATGCTTCCTCTAATGCACGACTTGATTAATAATCAAATAGTATATATTCCGGCTCGCTTCTTCCAATTGAACTTGTCACCCTCTATCTTTATCTTGATTGGTCCAAAGTCTTCAAAATATATCCATGTGCACTCGGACAGCTCCACTGAATAAAAATGCACATTTGGCCAACGGTGATGCCATTAGCCGAGATCCCTCCTTTCTTACCAATTTTTGGTGTCAACAGAACTAGATGGTAATACAAGCACCGAGACACAAGATTTAGATAGGTTCGGCCGTTAGTAGGACGTAATACCTACATCTTGTGTTTCGATGTATTGCATTGAGATATGTGGAGATGCCCACTATGGGACCTCTGCCTCTCCTTATATACTCTGGAGGGGTAGGGTCACAAGAAAAATATCCTATTTGGTATTATACAATAAATCACATCTTCTTGTAGCCTTGCGGTGCACACCTTGATCTTGTGGGTTGGGCCAACTTTGGGGCGCGGCCCATGTCTTGTCTTGTGGGTACCGGGGGTATATCCCCCATAGGAGGGGAGCAAGCCCATTGCCTTGTTATGCCTGATCATTGCGCCAGGCCTGGGAACAGGGTGTCTTTGGACAGACATGCCCAGACAAGACAGAGCACAAATCATGCCCAGACAAGATAGAGCACACACACCGAGAAGTAAAATCATCTGTATAATTATTTAAGGAGAAAAAAATCATGGGCGGTCCTCTAAGTTGTCAAGAGGTGTCATCTAGGTCCCTCTACTCTTCAAATGCTATTTCTAGGTCTATAAACTTGGCTTTGGGTTTCATCTAGGTCCAAACTAGTCATAACCCGCTCTGAATGTTGACGTGGCATGCTGACTGTGTACTAGGGGTGCCCAAATATTAGGTCAAGTATAACTTTATTTTATTTTTTATTTGTTTTTCCTGCATTGACTCGTGACTCCCCGTCCGCCGTCCGTCGTCGCGCTATTGTTCTCGAGTTCCATCCGCCGCGCATGCCCGCCCGCCGCCGCCGACCTACGCAAGGGCGGCCACACCCAAGGCGGAGAGGCAGCGAGGCCCTAGCGGTAGCTCTGCTATGCGTTGTGCTGCTGCCGGCGTGCACCAGGCTGTAGCCATGGAGGAGGAGGGTTTGGGGGTGGGGGATGTTCACGGCAGCAACCCGCGTCCATGATGGCTTTGAGCAGTAGATCGATCTCACCAATGGAGGACAGCAGGTCATGCACTCGCGGTCATACCTGTTGGGTAGCAGTTGATCTCGCCGATGGAGGAGGACACGGAGTCGTCCTCATCGGCAGTAGAGGTCGGCGAAGGAGGCCAAGTTGGAGCGATACGGTCTCTGTTGATGGGGAGGCAAGCTGAGGTCGGCGAGTGCCTCGATCTCATCCCCGTCGCTGTCGACAACAGCACTTAGATCTTGTCCCGCACCAAGCACAAGCTGCACGTCATGGGGCCGCTGCAGCCATCCACCCACGTGCGCACCGGTGCCGGCGCCGGCACCCGTGATTCCTCCGAGTCACCATCTGTAGCTCGTGACTGCTCCCATGGTGCCCATGTCCTCATCCTTGTCGTCCTCCGATCGGTCCTCGGGGTCATCGAGCCACTGGCGTGGTGCGGCGCGGCGGGGCCGACGCGGGGCGGTGGTGTGCTCAGCGCTTCTATTGGACTACAAGAGGTTGAAGAAGAGAGGAAAAGTGATTGACAGCTGGGTCCCACATGTCAGGTGCATAGACTAAGATTCATTTGGACTCACATAAGACCCGAAGCCAAGTTAATGGACCCAAAAATAACATTTTCATAGTAGAGGGACCAAAATGACACCTGGTGCCAAGTTGAAGGACCGACCATGAATTTTCCTCTTATTTAAGAGAAATACAATCATATAAGTTCAAGTGTGTGCGCTAAAACATACGTATATTTGTTACCATCTAATTTCACCGACACATAGGTACAACATTAGAATTTGACGACCATATAGGATGCAGGAAGATTCATCCACCGAAAAGAGGGGAACGATCCTCAGATAGTCAGATTGGTGGGTAAAAGGATCCAAGGTGTCATCCTATTGCTCACTGGTGGTTGTGAAGAAGAGAAGGGGAAGGCTCGCCTGGCCGTGTGGCCACCGCCAGCCGCCATGACGGCTCGGGGCTAACCGTTGCTGAATCAAGCTGCTGTTGACTCCAGCGACAAGCTTGAACCGGCCATGGCGGCTAGGACTTCTAACCTGCTCGAGGCATTGAGCCTCCATCTTCATCCCTGCTAGTGAGTCTACATTCTCTCTGCTGGTTTTCCTTCTGCCATGGCTCTGCTAGGACTTTCTTTTGCTTCAGGACTTAAGGTTCAAGAAGACGTTGGTCGTTTGCTGGGCTTGCCTATCTCCCTTCCTATGCTAGATTCTTCTTCCTTTGCTCTGGTCATGGCTTTTGGTAGATGCAGGTTCCGTCCTGACTCTGCTTCGGTGAGCTCCATCCTTCAGGCCACCATTGGGGGATCAGCTTTGCACTTTCATGTCTCGCTCCTCTCCAACCGCACTTTCAAGTTCTTTGTCTCCTCCAAGAAAGTTGGATTCTACATTTATAACTTGTGTTCCTTCTCCTACCAGTGCTACTCCCTCACTTTCCATCTTTGGGGGCATGGTGGTCCCAACTGGCATAAGGAGTTTGAGCTTTTCCTTGAGGAGGAAGCATGTTCTTAGCAGCCTGCCACTAAACCTCAAGCTTCTATGCTCACGAGGTTGAATAGGTCCTTTGTGAATGTAGTGAGAACCACTACTGCCATTGATCCCCCGCTTTTTGGCACCAATAGCATCCCCTTGGTGATCGTTCTTAGGTCCCTAGCCGAGATCGACGATCGATTTTCAGTCGTCTTAGCCAAGATCGGCGATTGGTTTTCAGTCATCTTCAACCTCCATCTAGGGCTGGCGTTCTTGGTGCCTAGACTAGAGTTCATGTTCATGGCGCCCTGATAGTGCAATCTTCTAGGGATTGCTTTGGGTATAGGTCCTTGGCTCCCTTCTATCAGCAAATCTTGTTGGTATATTTAACGCACACAGATAAATCCGCAAGCGCACCAATACCGCTGTAACTTTTACCCAGAGGTATTCTAAGTATCGTATCCATAGGGAAACATGTGAGACTAACTATGGTCTAACTTAACTAAGGGTAGCAACAAGGTTAGGATAAATAGGAGCGTAGAGAGGATAACTAAAGTTCTCTAGTTCTGACTTAGGTAAGCTTATGTCTTCTACTATTCAACTATGGACATTACTAGAGAATGACACCAGCAGAGGATGCTTTCCTTCGTAACTGCGTCCTACTTGCGCCTAGAGGGGAGGTGGACTACAAAGGATCAACGAAGCTATATAGTACAGGCTATATAGAACTTATGTCACTCACGTGATCTACCACCTTCTGGAATGCAAGGTACATCCACGATTAACCCAAGTCTAAGCACCACGCTTACACTTACGATTAATACTCTACTCCCTCTAGAATAGGAATAAAGCACTTAAAAGAGTCATGATCCTGATAAATAATATAATAAAAATGCTTACTCGAATTAGAAGTTGATTACCAGAGATATCTCGAAGGCAAGCTCAAGTAAAACTTGGATCCACCAAGGTATAAGCCGTAGAGATAGCACCGACAGGCCAACAACTCCTCCAAACTCTTCCCCCACTCTCTATCTCGCTATTTCTATTCATAAGACTAAATTCTTTAGAGGACTAATATTTTCTTGATAGCTGGCTCTGATCCCGATGAGGAGAATATGAATTAGGGTTTCAGATAGCTCTAGGGAGGATGGAAAGGGCTGGTATATATAGTCCGGAGCGTCCAACGTGAGCCCTTAGGTCAAACCAACATAAAGGACAGCATAGATGCAATCTAGGAGGCGGTTGAAAACTGACTAAGCAACAGGAGGTTGACATAGGGGCCCACAGGTTGGGCGGCCTCTTGGTGGAGCCAGCTTGACCCACATGTCAGAGACACGGCCTCCGCTTTGGTGATTCACCTTCTAGAGTCTTTCCACGTCAATTATGCGGCAAAATTTTGTAATTTCCTTTGACGAATAGGTCCCCCTTGATGGTTTTCTGGATAAACCCTGCTGAAAACATAGATTCACCAAAACTCATAGAATTTATTAGTTTAAACCCCTATATCTATGTTTGGTGATGGAATTAAGTATAAATACATGTTATGTTGATGGTTTATAGTTGATGTTAGTGACCATCAACAATTGCCTGTCTCTGGGCCATTATAGGGCCAAATGCAGTAAGCCAATCAGGTGTCGCTCTTGTTTTGAATGGGGACACGCTGTAGTAAATTGCCATTTGGGGAAGCCGATCAAACCACGACAATTTATCGACAACAGTAAAAAGGTCGTGGCTCCCTTCGGTTGGTTCAACCAGGCGGCAGTTGGGCCATCCTCGTCGAGCCCACCAGTTTTTGCCTCCTTCACCGAAATGGCTTAGTCTCTTTTTGATTTCCCTTCATGGGCTGCTAGGGGAGCTATGCCCGAGTTTAATGCTGCATGCCCAACCAAGCCCATTGTTGTTCATACTAAGGCAGCTCATGACCCTCTTCCACTCTCCATCTCACTTAACCCTTCCTCTTCCCCTGCTCACCCCTCGGTGAGCTCTCCTGAAAACCCCACCATCAAGCTATAGTACTCTCCACCACACCAACGTAGCTCCTCGTCTTTGCCGACGATGGCATACCAGCACGTTGACCCCTGGCCCTTCATCCCTGAGGGTTTCTAGTGGAATGACGTTCCTGATAGGCGGTTCATGAGTAGGGCGGTGGCTCTGATGAGGCCGCCGACCACCAATGAAGGCCTGGCAATCGTCACCTTCGATCCTCTGTCGGGTAATCAGATTAACTTCATTGTGGTTAGAAACATTGTTAGAGAGTTCTTAGAGGGTCACGGTGTCAATCATCGTGCTGTCCTACCTTGTCATCTAGGACAAGCGTATGTGTGTTTTGTCCATGCTTATGACCGGGATAATATGGTTAGGATGAGTCTGATGTAGTTTGGGAATATTCAAATCTCCTTTGCCAAGCACAATGAGGGTAGAAATTGGAGGCAGTTTTTTAATGATGATTGTTGGATGATGCTCTTGGGCTTCCCATAGGATTACAAGTCTAAAAGGCACATACAAAATGCCATTAGTGATTTTGGCAAAGTCATCCTGTGGGAGGAAAGTGATAGCTTCCTTGGGAGGATCATGGTTAGGGCTAGGGTCACTAGTATTCAAGAAGTGCCACAGTTCATAGCCTACTCTGACTCTATGGATCTAAATGGGGACTCCTAGACCATCCAATGCGAGGTCATGTAGCATCACCCTCTGGATCAGGGAACAACGTGGAAGACCCTATGCCAAATGAAGTGGAATTGGACAATGTGGTGCCCTTTGATTTCCTTGGGTTAGGTCAGCTAGTGGTACAACAGGGGCAGAATGATCAATAGGACAATGAAGAAGTGCAGTAGGATGAAAGGTCCTAAATGGCTAGAGGGGGGGTGAATAGCCTATAAAAATTTCTACAAATACACTAGAGCAAGAGGTTAGTACACTAAATGGCGAAATGCAATTTTGCTCTAACTCTACGAGGGTTGCAAGCCACCTATTCAACAATTTTAGTTGTTATGATCACTAGACACAAACAATAGCTATGTCACTACTCACTAAGAGCTCTCAACAAGTCTACACTAAAGAGCTCCGCTAGGTGATACTAAACTAGCAAGCAAGAGAAGCTCTCAAAACTAATTACACTAAAGAGCATGGCAACTAGTTTCCAAGAAAGTTGGATTTATAACTTGTGTTCCTTCTCCTACCAGTGCTACTCCCTCACTTTCCATCTTTGGGGGCATGGCGGTCCCAACTGGCACAAGGAGTTTGAGCTTTTCCTTGAGGAGGAAGCACGTTATTAGCAGCCTGCCACTAAACCTCAAGCTTCTATGCTCACGAGGTTGAATAGGTCCTTTGTGAATGTAGTGAGAACCACTACTGCCATTGATCCCCCGCTTTCTGGCACCAATAGCATCCCCCTGGGTGCTCGTTCTTAGGTCCCTAGCCGAGATCGACGATCGATTTTCAGTCGTCTTAGCCAAGATCGGCGATCGGTTTTCAGTCATCTTCAACCTCCATCTAGGGCTGGCGTTCTTGGTGCCTAGATTGGAGTTCATGTTCATGGCGCCCCGATAGTGCAATCTTCTAGGGATTGCTTTGGGTATAGGTCCCTGGCTCCCTTCTGTCAGCAAAGCTTGTTGGTATATTTAACGCACACAGATAAATCCGCAAGCGCACCAATACCGCTGTAACTTTTACCCAGAGGTATTCCAAGTATCATATCCATAGGGAAACGTGTGAGACTAACTATGGTCTAACTTAACTAAGGGTAGCAACAAGGTTAGGATAAATAGGAGCGTAGAGAGGATAACTAAAGTTCTCTAGTTCTGACTTGGGTAAGCTTATGTCTTCTACTATTCAACCGTGGACATTACTAGAGAATAACACCAGCAGAGGATGCTTTCCTTCGTAACTGCGTCCTACTTGCGCCTAGAGGGGAGGTGGACTACAAAGGATCAACGAAGCTATATAGTACAGGCTATATAGAACTTATGTCACTCACGTGATCTACCACCTTCTGGAATGCAAGGTACATCCACGATTAACCCAAGTCTAAGCACCACGCTTACACTTACGATTAATACTCTACTCCCTCTAGAATAGGAATAAAGCACTTAAAAGAGTCATGATCCTGATAAATAATATAATAAAAATGCTTACTCGAATTAGAAGTTGATTACCAGAGATATCTCGAAGGCAAGCTCAAGTAAAACTTGGATCCACCAAGGTATAAGCCGTAGAGATAGCACCGACAGGCCAACAACTCCTCCAAACTCTTCTCCCACTCTCTATCTCGCTATTTCTATTCATAAGACTAAATCCTTTAGAGGACTAATATTTTCTTGATAGCTGGCTCTGATCCCGATGAGGAGAATATGAATTAGGGTTTCAGATAGCTCTAGGGAGGATGGAAAGGGCTGGTATATATAGTCCGGAGCGTCCAACGTGAGCCCTTAGGTCAAACCAACATAAAGGACAGCATAGATGCAATCTAGGAGATGGTTGAAAACTGACTAAGCAACAGGAGGCTGACATGGGGGCCCATAGGTTGGGCGGCCTCTTGGTGGAGCCAGCTGACCCACATGTCAGAGACACGGGCTCCGCTTTGGTGATTCACCTTCTAGAGTCTTTCCACGTCAATTATGCGGCAAAATTCCGTAATTTCCTTTGACGAATAGGCCCCCCTTGATGGTTTTCTGGATAAACCCTGCTGAAAACACAGATTCACCAAAACTCATAGAATTTATTAGTTTAAACCCCTATATCTATGTTTGGTGATGGAATTAAGTATAAATACATGTTATGTTGATGGTTTATAGTTGATGTTAGTGACCATCAACAATTGCCTGTCTCTGGGCCATTATAGGGCCAAATGCAGTAAGCCAATCAGGTGTCGCTCTTGTTTTGAATGGGGACACGCTGTAGTAAATTGCCATTTGGGGAAGCCGGTCAAACCACGACAATTTATCGACAACAGTAAAAAGGTCGTGGCTCCCTTCGGTTGGTTCAACCAGTGGCGGTTGGGCCATCCTCATCGAGCCCACCAGTTTTTGCCTCCTTCACTGAAATGGCTTAGTCTCCTTTTGATTTCCCTTCATGGGCTGCTAGGGGAGCTATGCCCGAGTTTAATGCTGCATGCCCAACCAAGCCCATTGTTGTTCATACTAAGGCAGCTCATGACCCTCTTTCACTCTCCATCTCACTTAACCCTTCCTCTTCCCCTGCTCACCCCTCGGTGAGCTCTCCTAAAAACCCCACCATCAAGCTATAGTACTCTCCACCACACCAACGTAGCTCCTCGTCTTTGCCAACGATGGCATACCAGCACGTTGACCCCTGGCCCTTCATCCCTGAGGGTTTCTAGTGGAATGACGTTCCTGATAGGCGGTTCATGAGTAGGGCGATGGCTCTGATGAGGCCGCCGACCACCAATGAAGGCCTGGCAATCGTCACCTTCGATCCTCTGTCGGGTAATCAGATTAACTTCATTGTGGTCAGAAACATTGTTAGAGAGTTCTTAGAGGGTCACGGTGTCAATCATCGTGCTGTCCTACCTTGTCATCTAGGACAAGCGTATGTGTGTTTTGTCCATGCTTATGACCGGGATAATATGGTTAGGATGAGTCTGATGTAGTTTGGGAATATTCAAATCTCCTTTGCCAAGCACAATGAGGGTAGAAATTGGAGGCAGTTTTTTTAATGATGATTGTTGGATGATGCTCTTGGGCTTCCCATAGGATTACAAGTCTAAAAGGCACATACAAAATGCCATTAGTGATTTTGGCAAAGTCATCCTGTGGGAGGAAAGTGATAGCTTCCTTGGGAGGATCATGGTCAGGGCTAGGGTCACTAGTATTCAAGAAGTGCCGCGGTTCATAGCCTACTCTGACTCTATGGATCTAAATGGGGACTCCTAGACCATCCAATGCGAGGTCATGCAGCATCACCCTCTGGATCAGGGAACAACGTGGAAGACCCTGTGCCAAATGAAGTGGAATTGGACAATGTGGTGCCCTTTGATTTCCTTGGGTTAGGTCAGCTAGTGGTACAACAGGGGCAGAATGATCAATAGGACAATGAAGAAGTGCAGCAGGATGAAAGGTCCTAAATGGCTAGAGGGGGGTGAATAGCCTATAAAAATTTCTATAAATACACTAGAGCAAGAGGTTAGTACACTAAATGGCGAAATGCAATTTTGCTCTAGCTCTACGAGGGTTGCAAGCCACCTATTCAACAATTTTAGTTGTTATGATCACTAGACACAAACAATAGCTATGTCACTACTCACTAAGAGCTCTCAACAAGTCTACACTAAAGAGCTCCACTAGGTGATACTAAACTAGCAAGCAAGAGAAGCTCTCAAAATTAATTACACTAAAGAGCATGGCAACTAGTTTCCAAGGAATGTAAAAGATTGAGTATGGTGATTATACCACCATATCGAGGAAAGAACCAATCACAAGATGAAGACAATCCAATCACCGGGAGAAATCCAATCACACAAGAGACACATGATTTTTCTTCCGAGGTTCACGTGCTTGACGGCATGCTAGTCCCTGTTGTGTGGACCAACACTTGGTGGTTCGGCTGGCTAAGAGGTGTTGCACAAACCTCATCCACATAATTCGACACCACAAGAACTCACCGGGCCGTCTATGTGTCGTCAAACACCAAGAGTAACAAGCTCACAACCAGCCCAAATCATTCAACTAGTGCCACAAGATGATGCAACTCAATGCAATACATTGGAGGCTCTCCAATCTCACTCAAGATGATGAAATCAAGTAAACAAGTGAGTAGTGTGTTGCTAAGCTTACAAAGGGTGTGCACAAGTGTATGAGGTTCCAAGAGAGTGGCCAAGGCTGGCCACACCCTCTATTTATAGCCACACAAGCAAATAGAGCCGTTGTACCCCTTTGAGCTGTCTGCGTAGGGGCACCGGATACGGTGGTGGCACACCACCCCTGAGGTGGCGGTGCCCCAATGGTCACTTCCCAATGGCTAGAAAACTAGTCGTTGGTCACCAGTCATGGCTTGCTGGTGGCACCACCCTAGGGGTGACGGTGACCGTCCCAGCCAAGTCCCTAAAACTGGCCCTCTATGGAAAAATAGGACGGTGCACCGCCGCACCCATGGCGGTGACCATGGTGGTGCCCCCTCGATTGCCACAACTCTCTGCTGAAAAGTGATGGTGGCACCGGACACCCTACGGCGGCGCACCGCCGTGCCAGTGGTGGTGTACACCGGTAGGATCGGTGACCACCCCGAAACTACTACTCTCGGCCACGGTTACCCGGTCACCAGACAAGCCATGGCGGTGACCACCCCAAGGCAAAAACCCCGTTAGTTGTGTTTATGATTCTTGATTCGATCCACACGCAGTCTAACACTCCTGTGCAAGCATTGCTAACCCTCAAAATGTTTTCCAAAAACATATTAGAGCCAAGTTAGCATTTCTCAAAAACATTTTCAATAAATATTTTCGCTTGCTCTCTGATGTGCACTAGGCCTAAATGCAATACATGAAGTTCAACACCTAGTGGCACTAGATGACTAAATTATCTAGTTAAGAACCCCTCTTAATAGTACGGCCATCCACCCTAAACGTGACCACACTCTCTATGGTGTCTTGATCACCAAAACAAACCCCTAATTATACCTTTGCCTTGATCTCCATAGGGTTTTGTTTTTCTCTTTCTTCTTTTCCAAGTTGAGCACTTGATCATCATCACATGTGGCCATCTCATCATTTCATGTGATCAACATCACCATTTGAGTGTCGCCATACTTCACAACTTGGATTGCACCAAACTAGCTCATATCACAACTCATGACAAAGGTTAGTGCATAGGTTTCATCAATTATCCAAAACCAAACTTGGGCTTTTAATCTCCTCCTTTTTGGTAATTGATGACAACCTATTTACAAAGATATTTAATAAATTCTTTTTGGATTCATATTGCTTGCCCAAGCATATTACCATGTGTATAGGTTATGGACAAGTTTCATAAAACCGAATTTGGTAACATTAGCTCCCCTTACATATGTGCTAAGAGTTTTGATTTAAAAGCTTGCACATATGCATAGATTAGGAGGTGTGGAGAAGTAATGTCTACCAAATGATGCTAAGGTGTAAAGAATGGACCTTTGAAGCGTGATACCAATCAGAGTTGCCATTTGAACATCATTCTTAGCACCATGATTTGCTAAATATCACTTGAAAATAAAAGACACTAGCTACCTCATGAGATCAAAATTAGAAACAGGGTTCTAGTACCACTTGTAAAACCAATTCAAGTGTCTAGCTATCCTATGCATGCTAGTTTTCATTACATCAATCATTTTCTATAATCTAGCATACACCACACAAGCATGGATATGGAATTTAAAACTTGTGCCATGCAAGCA
The DNA here is from genome assembly GCA_904845875.1 of Miscanthus lutarioriparius. Taxonomy (NCBI): domain Eukaryota; kingdom Viridiplantae; phylum Streptophyta; class Magnoliopsida; order Poales; family Poaceae; genus Miscanthus; species Miscanthus lutarioriparius. The sequence continues at coordinate 6,700,711 of CAJGYO010000006.1, read as the reverse complement.
AACATATATAATACACATATAAATGCAACATACAAGTTTATGAGCTTGCTCCCCCAACTTGTGTGCTTCAAATTTTAATTGATCCCCTTCATTTCTCCTATTTTATCTTTCTTACTTTCTCCCCCTTTTGCAATATCTTTGGGAATTTTCTCCCCCTTTGTCATCGATGACCACAAAAGGTAAACTCAAATTTTAGATAGGTTGTGTGAAACCATGTGAAGTGAGGATCATTTTTCCAATTTGGTTCAATCTAGATCATTTGCAAAAGATATTTAACTCGGTTTGATCCAAGGGCAAGCTGCTTCACACCTCCAAATAAGGGTTATCATGCACCATGTTGAGTTAAACACTTATAGCTCATTTTCTAGATTCAATACTAGGTTCACAAACACACAAACATGTCATATGCTACCACTAAATCATTTCAAGCATACAAGCAATAGTGGTACCATACAAGCATCAAATTCATTTCATTTTCATGAATAAGCCTAAGACATGTGAGGAACGACTAGATGCACTAAACAAGTCCTTAACAATGGATGAATGACATGTCAATCAACTTTACCATGCTTTGCTCGAAGGAGAGGCATGTCATATATGGGGGTGCATCAACACATATTGGAGAAGTCAAGTATGTTCAATTCATTCCTTAGCTTGCAAAACCTCTTCTCATCAAGTGGCTTGGTGAAGATATCGACAAATTGATCATCGGTGCCCACACTCTCAATGCAAATGTCCTCTTTTTGTTGGTGATCTCTTATAAAATGGTAGTGGACATCAATGTGCTTTGTTCTTGCATGTTGAACAGAATTGTTGGTGAGCTTGATGGCACTCTCATTGTCACATAGCAATGGCACTTGTTTGAACTTGATTCCAAAATCATTCAATATGGCCTTCATCCAAAGTAATTGAGAACAACTACCGACCAAAATGTACTCCGCTTCGGTGGTTGAAAGTGCTACACTATTTTGCTTCTTTGATGACCAAGATACAGGTGATCTTCCCAATAGTTGACATGTGCTCGATCTACTCTTTCTCTTAACTTTGCATCCCGCATAATCGGGTCGAATATCCAATCAACTTGAATCTTGCTCCTTTCGGATACCACAATCCAACATTTTGTGTATGCTTCAAGTACCTCAATATTCTTTTGGTTTCCTTCAAATGGCTCTCTCTTGGTGAGGCTTGAAATCTAGCACGCATGCATACACTAAACATCACAACCGGCCTTAATGCGGTCACATAGAGTAGGCTTCCAATCATAGACTGATACAACTTTTGTTCCACCATATTGCCACTAGGATCACTATCCAAGTTTCCATTTATCCCCATTGGTATACTAATTGACTTTGCATCATTCATTCAAATTTCTTGAGCATGTCTTTGATGTATTTTCCTTGACTAATAAATGTACCATTCTTTAATTTCTTAATTTGAAGACCAAGGAAGTAACTAAGCTCTCCAATCATCGACATTTCAAACTCATTAGCCATCATCTTTCCAAACTCTTCACAAAAATCTTGATTGGTTGATCCAAATATGATGTCATCAACATAGATTTGCAACACAAACAAATCATTGCCTATCTTCTTGGTGAAAATAGTGGTGTCAACCTTATCCATCTTGAACCCTTTAGAGAGCAGGAAATCTCTCAATCTCTCATACCATACTCTAGGTGCTTGCTTTAAACCATATATTGCCTTTCTTAGCTTGTAAACATGGTTGGGCTTCTTCTCATCTTCAAAACCGGGAGGTTGCTCAACATATACTTCTTCATTAATGTAGCCATTGAGAAATGCACTCTTCACATTCATTTAATATAGCTTGATGTTGTGGGCACAAGCATGGGCTAACAAGATCCTAATTGCTTCCAATCTTGCAACCGGGGCATGTGTTTCTCCAAAGTCAAGACCTTCAACTTGAGTATAACCTTGAGGCACTAATCTTGCTTTGTTCCTTACAACTATCCCATCTTGATCTTGCTTGTTTCAAAAGAACCATCTAGTTACAATCACATTGTGTCCCTTAGGCCTCTCTACCAACTTCCATACTTGATTTCTTGTGAAGTTATTTAGCTCTTCATGCATAGCATTGACCTAATCAACATTCAACAAAGATTAATCTATCTTCTTTGGTTCAATGGATGACATGAATGAGAAGTGTTTATAAAATGATGTCAATCTTGATCTTGTTTGTACACTTCTTGAGATATCACCAATTATAGTATCCAATGGATGATCTCTTGCAATGTTGGTCGGTTGGAGCATTTGCACTTGATTGCTTGCACTTGGTTGGTCATTTGGTTGAGATGATGTACTAGCCACTTGTTGATCTTGCACTTTGTCATTACTAACACTTGCTTGATCATGATCATGAGAACTACTAGCGTGCACATTTGAGTTAGAGAGCACTTGATTCTTGTCATCTTCAACATCAATCACCTCTATAGGCCTTATATCACCAATGTCCACGTTCTTCATTGCATTGATCAATTGAGTGCCTCTCACATCATCTAGATTCTCATCTTCCTCTTAGGAACCTTTGGTTTCATCAAATTCCACATCATGAACCTCCTCAAGAGTACCACTAGCCAAATTCCAAACTATATAAGCCTTGCTAGTAGTAGAGTAACCAAGCAAGAAACCTTCATCACATTTCTTCTCAAACTTGCTCAATCTTGTGCCTTTCTTCAATATGTAGCATTTGCAACCAAAAACCTGAAAGTATGCAATATTGGGCCTTCTATCATTCAAGAGCTCATATGAGGTCTTCTCCTTCAATTGATGATAATAGAGTCGGTTGCTATAGTAGCAAGCCGTGTTAATTGCTTCGGCCCAAAATGAATGACTCATATTGTACTCACTTAACGTTGATCTTGCCATGTCAATCAAGGTTCTATTCTTCCTCTCAACTAGGCCATTTGATTGAGTAGTGTATTTGGCCAAAATTTGATGCCTAATCCCAAACTCATCACACAAATCAACTCTTGTATTCTTGAATTCACTTTCATTGTCACTTATCACTTTCTTGATGTTTGTTTCAAACTCATTGTGAATTCTCTTGATGAATGTCTTGAAGGTTGCAAATACATCACTCTTGTCAATAAGAAAGAATACCCATGTATATCTAGTGAAATCATCCACAATCACAAATCCATATTTGTTTCTACCAATGCTAGTGTATGTGGTTGGTCCAAATAAATCCATATGCAACAACTCAAATGCCTTAGATGTACTCATCATGCTTTTCTTAGGATGTGTGTTGCCAACTTGCTTTTCAGCTTGACATGCACTACATAGCTTATCCTTCTCAAATGTGACATCTTTCAAGCCTCTAACTAGATCATGCTTAATCAACTTGTTCAATTATTTCATTCCAACATGACCAAGCCTTCTATGCCATAACCAACCCATACTAGACTTAGTGAGCAAATATGTTAACAATTAAGCTTCACTAACATTGAAATCAACCAAGTATAGATTCTCATATCTAGAACCTTTGAATATCTAGTTAGAACCATCTACACTTATGATCTCTACATCATTAACTCCAAATATTCACTTGCAACTAAGATCACAAAGTTGAGCTACAGACAATAGGTTGAAGTTCAAGCTCTCTACTAGTAGCACATTAGAAATGCTCAAGTCTTGGATATTGCAATCTTACCATGCCCTTTGACTTTGACTTTGCTATTATCACCAAATATTATACTATCAATTCCATTGTCATCATTTGAGTTGATTGAATTAAACATTCTTGAATCACTGGTCATGTGTTGTGTGCACCCACAATCAAGCACCCAATGCCTTCCTCCGGCTTTATAGTTTACCTACAAAAGAAAATCAATTCCTTTTAGGTACCTAAACTTGCTTGGATCCTTGAAGGTTAGTTACTAAGGTCTTTGGTACCCAAATAGCTTTCTTCTTTGAGCCCACAATAGGTGTACCAATGAACTTAGCCTTCACACCATTCACACCCTTGGTAAGCATGTAATAAGAATCAAAACAAATTGAGTATACATTAGCATTGTTCTTGTTCTTTATGCAATATTGCTCTATGTGCCCTACTTGCTTGCATCTATTGCAAAACCAACCATTGCTCTTCACAAAGCTAGCTTTGGGAGTAGCAAAGGTCGCCTTGCCTTTTTTGGGGGTATAGCCCAATCCCTCTTTGTTAAGAGAGAACCTTTGGCTACCCAATCACTTTAGCAAGTGGGCCTCACCGCCATAGGCCTTGCCTAAGGCGTGAGTGAGCTCATCCACCTCTCTCTTGAGAGTCTCATTCTCAACCATTAGTGAGGCATCACAAGTGAAATCATCACTAGTAGTAGAGGTAGGAGTGGTGGTGGTGGTGGATGATGAGCTACAAGAAGGGTTAGTGGGAGCAACAACAATAGGTTCATAAAATGATTCTTCAATAGTGTCACATGTTATGCCCACATCACATGATACTATGACACTTTCCTTATCTTATTCAAGAAGCAAGGAGTGAGCCTTTTCAAGTTTGGTGTGAGCTTTGCCAAGCTTCTTATGGGCTTCCACTAGCCTCTCTTGAGTAGCATTGAGCTCATCAAAGGATTGCTCAAGAGCACTAAGCTTCTTTTGCAATTCTTTGCACTTCTTGCTTTTCTTGTTAATTATTGAGTTGGCTTGTTCTAGCATGTTCATTAGTTGTTCATTTGATAATTCATCATCATTACTATCATTTTCACTTTCACTATCACCATTTTCACTCTCATCATATTTTACCTTGGAGCCCTTGGCCATGAAGCATGATGGAGTGTCAAATAGTGAAGGCTTGTTGTTGATAGCAATGCTTGCTAGAGCCTTCTTCTTGGATGCCTTGTCATCATCGGTGGAGGCATCACTATCCTATGTGACAACATAGGATCCACCTTCTTCTTCTTCTTGAAGGTCATCTTCTTGTCTTTCTTCTCCTTCTTTTCTTTCTTGTTCTTCTTCTTCTCATTATCCTCATTATTACTATTGTAGGGACAATCCGCTACAACATGATCAGGGCTCTTGCACTTGTAGTACAACCAAACATACTCCTTGTTCTTGATGTGATCTCTTCTCTTACTTGCACCATAGCCTTTCTCTTTCATCATGTTGCCAAACTTGCGCACAAAGAGAGCTAGTGCTTCAACATCACTATCACCATGAGAACATTCTTCATCACTTGATTCTTTCTTCTTAGCCTTGCCCTTGCTCTTGTTCTTGGAGGATGAAGTGCCGGCCTTGAATGCCACACTCTTCTTCTTCTTGTCTTCCTCCTTCATGATTTCTTCACCATCACTATTGTATTGGTCCTCGGTCATCACATCACCAAGCACCTCATTTGGAGTGACATCCTTCAATCCACCTCTAAAGATGATAGTTCTCAATGTTTTGAATCTCTTTGGCAAACACATCAAGAACTTGTGAGAGAAGTCCTCATCCTTCACCTTCTCACCCAAACTCTTGAGACCATTGATGATGACTTGTAGCCTATAGAACATCTCTGGAATGGACTAATCATCCTTCATCTTAAAGTTTGATAGCTTATCTTTGAGCATGTAGAGCTTGGCACTTTTTACCGTTGAAGTGCCCTCATATGTTTCCTCTAATCTCACCCAAACTTTACTTGCCTTCTTAAGATCTTTGATTTGCTCAAACACCTTTGAATTAATGCCATTGTATATTGTGTTGAGTGTCATGGTATTACATTATTTTTTTATCTTGTCATTGTCGGTGAGATCGGTAGGGTCAAAAATCACAAACTCATTCTCTACCACATCCCACACCTTGTCATTGATTAAACCAAGGTACATATTCATCTTTCTCTTCCAATAGTCAAAAGATGTGCCATCAAAGAACGGTGGTTCACCCCAACATGGTTGAACACAATTTGATCCATATTTTGTACCGAAGGTTGTTAAGCCTTGAAACAAATGGTGATCACGGCTCTGATACCACTTGAAAGGTCCTAAATGGCTAGAGGGAGGGTGGATAGCCTATAAAAATTTCTACAAATACACTAGAGTAAGAGGTTAGTACACTAAATGGTGAAATGCAAGTTTGCTCTAGCTCTACGAGGGTTACAAGCCACCTATTCAATAATTCTAGTTGCTATGATCACTAGACACAAACAATGGTTATGTCACTACTCACTAAGAGCTCTCAACAAGTCTACACTAAAGAGCTCCACTAGGTGATACTAAACTAGCAAGCAAGAGAAGCTCTCAAAACTAATTACACTAAAGAGCGTGACAACTAGTTTGTAAGGAATGTAAAAGATTGAGTATGGTGATTATACCGCCACATCGAGGAATGAACCAATCACAAGATGAAGACAATCCAATCACCGGAGAAATCCAATCACACAAGAGACACAATATTTTTCTTCCGAGGTTCACATGCTTGCCGGCACACTAGTCCCCGTTGTGTGGACCAACACTTGGTGGTTCGGTGGCTAAGAGGTGTTGCACAAACCTCATCCACATAATTTGACACCGCAAGAACCTACCCAAAAGTGAGGTAGCTCAATGGCATGAGCAATTTACTAGAGTTGCCTTTGGTTCTCCTCCGGGAAAGGCACAAGACCCCTCACAAGCAACTGATCGAGGCCAGAGACAATCACCAACTCCGCTCAATGATTCTCCAATCACCAGGCCGTCTAGGTGTCAACAAACACCAAGAGTAACAAGCTCACAACCAGCCCAAATCACCCAACTAGTGCCACAAGATGATGCAACTCAATGCAATACATTAGAGGCTCTCCAATCTCACTCAAGATGATGAAATCAAGTAAATAAGTGAGTAGTGTGTTGCTAAGCTTCCAAAGGGTGTGCATAAGTGTATGAGGTTCAAAGAGAGTGGCCAAGGCTGGCCACACCCTCTATTTATAGCCACACTAGAAAATAGAACCGTTGTACCCCTTGGAGCTATCTACGCGGGGGCACTGGACACGGCAGTGGCACACCGCCCCTAGGGTGGCGGTGCCCCAATGGTCCAATGGCTAGAAAACTAGTCGTTGGTCACCGGTCATGGCATGCTGGTGGCGCCGCCCTAGGGGTGATGATGACCATCCCAGCCAAGTCCCTAAAACCGGCCCTCTCTAGAAAAATAGGGTGGCGCACCGCCGCACCCATGGTGGTGACCATGGTGGTAACCCCCTCGATTGCCTCAAGTCTCTGCCAAAAAGTAACAGTGGCACCGGACACCCTACGACGGTGCACCACCGTGCCAGTTGTCATGTACACCGATAGGGGCGGTGACCACCCCGAAACTGCTGGTCTTGGCCACGGTTACCCGGTCACTAGATAGGCCATGGCGGTGCACTGCCCCTTCCATGGCGGTGACCACCCCGAGGCAAAAACCTCCGTTAGCTGCATTTACGATTCTCGATTCGATCCTATGACAGAACCGCCCAATTTATACAAGATCAACTACGGCTGTCCCCGCTAATACGTTGACAAGCGCATACTTTCACTCATATAAACCCGGTAGTCCGCCGAGTGTCCCGAAAGACCACGGTAAATCAACATCACAACCAAGATCGCGGGATTAAGCAAATACACATCACATACACAGGGTTGCAGCAGAAATAATATTGCAAATGGGTTCACAAATAAAAGTACCATTTTGGGGTTTCAAAACCGCTTAGTGAAAACAACATAGCTTTCAAATGATTACATTAATATAATTTCCAAATATATTGCTAGCATAAGTGACATCATCCGACAAAAGCATATAGATGAGAAGTAAGTATAGAATCACCGAGCCCACCAGCGGTTAGCCACCATCATCAACAGGTCAAGAACTTCACCTGCAACAAGGTGGGATAAACCCTGAGTACTCGAATGTACTCAGCCAGACTTACCCGTCGTAAACCAGAAATAAAGTGACACCAAGGATTATGCAATGCTTTCTTTAGTGGGCTAGCTGACTCGTTTGCGAAAAGCATAAGCTATCATGAATCAACCATTTTAAGTACTTTGCATCATCTTTATTATAACCTATCCATCTATGTAAACACCTGTACTATAGCAATCACTTGATTAACCAATAACATCCAGTTACCAATTTAGATTTAGCATATCCCATACCATCCAAATAACCATCATTGTTCCATAATAATTACTACGATGCCGTAGCTAGAGTCAAGTGCTCACTGTCCAGGAGCGATGGCGATTCGAATCGATTCCTAACCAGCTGGTGATTTATTCCTCACACAAACCACGCTTCCCCCGTCAGGGTCGCTTAGATCACCAATGACACTTTCCAAGTAGCCGCGGGATAACATTCATGGACCGCACTACCCAGGGACCGCCCAACTACCAGGACGCACCTTGGGCTCACTCTTCACGTCCCTGTCATACCCTCTTCAGCACCAGTCTGCCAATCCGAGTTTATCCCGGCTCGAAATAGTGTCACTAGCTTCGCGGTCGAAAGGTACTTTATTTGACCAGCTAAATGTGAGGCATGCGTTCAACATGACAAAAGGGACGAGCAACGATCGGTCCTTAATCGACACAGACGGAAACTAACAGCACCACAAAACCCTGTCTGGTTGCCTCCAACCTTTTCCGTCCGGTCTCCAATTATCCATCACACATGGTTAATTACAGGATATCATTCTTTCTATAACTAAATTCTTCCAGTAACCACCTATAATGTAGGTGATCGGATATCACCGACCGCTACCGGTCTAAGCAAGGCTAAGCAGTTATTCTATCCTGACCTAACAGGGTAAAAGGTAATAAGGTAGGCAAGGATAGTAATAAATGCATCAACGGTTTCAATCAACTCCTACAACTTAATGCAACAATATATAAACTCATATATATAGAAAGAATTGCTTTTGTAATTTAGGAGACTTAGAATGCTCCGGGGCTTGCCTGGGATCCCACACTGAGTCAGTGTTAGTTAGACGGCACTCGCAAGTGAGCATCTCCCGTCCTGGTGACATCTCAGGTCCTAGCACTTGCTTAGTCCTTCCATCTTCGGGATAGATCTATCAAACACCGTCTTCGGGTTTGGCTCCAACATCTCATCCTTCACGTGGTGCATCTAGCGTACCTAGATGAGATGCAATATGCAAGTGCATAAATATGAAGAATAGTACCATGAGACGCATCATAAAATAGCAAGCAAGACAAGCATAGTTTACACTAACACACTTAAGTACTTTGCGATGCTTAACTTAAACATCACACAATCTATCATGCTAAGATGGCAAAGAAGACGACAACACCAAGCATGACACAAGTTTCCCAAGATCTCAGGTGCTCTAACTCAATCATCATTCAAGGCATACGTCACACTTAACAATATACAAGCAAACACTATAATTGGAATCTGCCAATTTCTGGACATGCAAACGGTAGCTACAAGATTTAGCTATAACTGAAGTTACACAAATCCAAATGACTTGCAAGAAGACATTATGGAAAGCTTATGAAATTATCTACATTTAATTTATAACCATCACAGCATGATTCCCAAGTTAAGTAGGTCAAAATTATACCTTTACAGAAACTGGTTCATACAAAACAGAGAGGGACAAATCCTGTATTCTAACTTTAAACAGTTGTAACTCAAACACTACTCAACCAAATGATACCAAATTTTTAACAACAGCTAGATACATAAATTATCTACAACTTTTGTATAAACAAGTTTCACAACAAAGCACATTATCATGAGGAACTTGGCTAAGTTCCTAAATCTGTCCATAAACCACATTTGCAAGAAAATAAATATTAACTTATGTTGCAAACATATAATTGGGCAAAACCAACTTTATCAAAATGTCACACATGACTAAAGAACACCAGAAAACCTAGTGTCCATGACCAAATAAATTCTTTTAATGCATTTCTTAATTTATTTTAGATAACAAGGTGACTTAATGAACATATACCAAAAGTGCACAATAACTTCTACAAAAATTACAGTGGCTCACATATACTCTCAATAGTCTAATGTACAAATTTTACTCCATTTGAATATGTATAGCAACCTCTATGAAAAGGACAAGTTGCTAAAGCAAGAAATCACGTGAGAGCAAGATAAACCAATAATTCACTTATGCAGCAACCAATGACCATGAAATTTTTACCACACATCAAACATCACATGAGTAGCATGCCACAAAAATTTCACTTCATTTGGAGCCCTACAACTGCAGTTATGAAAAAGACAAATACAACTAGAATTGAAAACCTAGATGCATAAATCCATTTTCATAGCTAAAACTTTAAACTAAAACCTGAAATATTATAGATCTACTGCGTAGAAAATTTCACAAGGATTCCAAAAAGTCCTCATTTGCTATTTTACGAATTTCCTATGATTTATTATGAATTTCCAAAGTTCCAGCCGATTTCCAGCACATAGGTCCTTATCGTCACTATTCATCTGAGTCTACGGTTCTGCAGAAAACCCCCTGGACTTGTTTCTCTTCTTGCGCGAGGTCCTCCTCTCCTTCTCTGGCCGAGCAGAGCAGAGAGGAGCTCACCGGAGCTCATGATTCCGGCCACTGCGGTGCTCGTCGGCGGCAAAGGAGGGGTGCTGCGGCTGCGCCGGGCTCGCCCGCGCCCGTGGGAGTCCTCGGCACGGCCGGAGGTGGCTCGTGGCTGCCTGACCACGGTGACCGGTGGCCCAACGGCTGGCGCAGCGCGCTGATGGTGGCGCGAGGGCGGCAGCGGCTGGCTGCCCTAGGCGAGGAGGAGCGGCGCAAGACGGCGAAGGTGTTGCGGCACACGAGAGAGATGGAGGGGCCCCGCAAAGGCCGGGCCACGTGCACCGGCGGTGCTGCCCACGGCGGCTCCGTCGATGGAGCAAACAGACGACCAATAGGACTGGGGAAGGGGCGCATCGGGGGCGGCACGAAGAAAGGAAGGTGGTCCTGTGGTCCATTTGGGTGGAGGGAGGCCGTAGGCAAGGAAACGCGGTGGCAGCGAGCTTGAGTCGCCAGCCATGGCGGACGGCTGCGCGGGAGCGAGGAGAGCGCGAGAGGGAGCGAGCAGGGAGTGGAGAGGGGGATGGAGAGGGCGTGCTGGTGCCCCTCCTCATCGGCAGCAGGGCGCAGGGCGTGTGGAGGCAAGGGCGAGCTCGGTGGATGGCATGGAGCGCGCGTGTCACCCATGGTGGGGGCACGGCCGTCGCATGAAGGCCACGGAGGCAATTCCTCAAGCATGTGGCAGGCATCAGCGTAAGCAAGGTGGGGAGCCGATTTGGGTCGGGTCGGGTTCGAATTGGACATTGGGCCAAAAACAAAGTTTGCTCACCTTGGCCTGCTCTACATATTTCATTAAGTTACCAAGGTCATTAGGGTAGTAGATTAGCGGCTAATTAGCTCCTAAAATGCCACTATCAACAACTTAATAAGGATTAATCCTTGCTCGGTTAGGACTCCAATTTGTTGGTCAAAACATGATCAAACTTGACCCAACTTTTTACATGCTCTTCTCTAATGAAATATCTCCAACTTCTTTTTTTGGGTCAAAGCATGATGCTTAATAAAAACTCAAGAACGCGGCATGCCAACCTAATGACAATGAATTCCAGACTTGGAATAATTCTAAGTGCTGAAAACAACAGCAAATTCGATCTTGTGACCTCGATTTGACTTACTTCCAAGCTGATCTAGCTCTTAGTCCAAAAACAAAGTTTGGTATACATGATATGGACTTCAACTTTCATTTAAGGTCCAATCTCAAAATTAGTATAGAACCTACTGTTCTACTTTGACCAAAGTAGGATCACGATGAAGCTTAAATTATCCTTTTTGATCCATTAGAGCATTTTCTTGGCATTTGCCCAACATGAACCTTTCATGACTTTTGTTGTAGAGTTCATCTAGAGTCATTTTGGCAAGGTTGCAAGGTTTGGTTGACATCTCATGTTCTCATTCGCTTAATAGTGCAATTCAAGCACTTAGTAAAATCATTCCAACAAGGATATAACTTATTATTTCATGTGACTTTTTTATTCCAAACTTCATGAAACTTTTCGAGTGCCCAATATAGATGGGTATTGATGTGAGACACATGAAGATATCCCAATCACACCACCCAAGCATATATCTTGGAAAGGGGTCTATAGGCGAGCAAAGGTGCAATATCCAAGTTTAGGTTGGGGCTCGTTTCTATAGGTTTGACCTTGACATCTTCATCACCACTTAATATGCCATGTTTGAGCTCAAACCCATTGCTTAACTGGTGGCAAACACCTGGGGTGTTATAGATCCACACGTAGTCTAACACTCCTTTGCTAGCGTTGCTAACCGTCAAAATTTTTTTCAAAAACATGTTAGAGCCAAGTTAGCATTTCTCAAAAACATTTTCAATAAATATTTTCGCTTGCTCTCCGATGTGCACTAGGCCTAAATGCAATGCATGAAGTTCAATACCTAATGGCACTAGATGACCGAATTTTCTAGTTAAGAATTCGTCTTAATAGTACGGCCATCTACCATAAACGTGATCATACTCTCTATAGTGTCTTGATCACCAAAATAAAACCCCTAATTATACCTTTGCCTTGATCTCCATAGGGTTTTGTTTTTCTCTTTCTTCTTTTCTAAGTTGAGCACTTGATCATCATCACATGTGGCCATCTGTGGGGGGTACGACCCTGGATACCCATGGTAGACCACATGGGCTGCGCCCCCAGGGGCGGCCCAGCCCACAAGACGAAGCCTTGCGGGGCACGACGCTGCTCGGCGTCTCCCGCAGGACACTGGGAAGATATCCTAAAGATACTACGAGATCTATTAGGATACATATGATCCTATGATTCCTGTAATCTGTTATTACTTTCCGATTAACTCTCAGATCTAACCGACTTGTAACCCTGCCCCCGGACTATATAAGGCGAGCAGGGACCCCCTCTAAACTCATGCAATATCATACGATAGCCAATACAATCCAACAGACCACAGGAGTAGGGTATTACGTCATACTGATGGCCTAAACCTATCTAACTCGTGTGTCTCTGTTGCCTTCTTGTTCTTGATTACACGCCTCTCTGCCGATCAATCTACCTTCGTGGAATACCTCTCAGAGGACTGCCGATGATATTCTGTCGACACTTGGCGCGCCAGGTAGGGGTGTGTGTTGTTTCCTTGTCAAACAAGATGGCTTTTTCTATAGGCTCTTCATCCCTCCCATAGCCCGGTTAGATCTTCATGGTCAGATCGATCTCATGGATCATCAACGCTAACAAAGTTGGAGAGCTCATCGAGCCAGTGCAGATCAATGCTGGGCTGATCACCCCAATACCTGCGACTGCAGATCCGATCTCATAATCGCCTCCGAGGTCGCCTTCCTCGCTACCAGAGGAGGCAGATCAACAATGACGATCTAATCGCATCCATCGATCAGGTTGGTTAGAAGCTCGCCGATTGCCTCTCCATCATAGAATCGGCTCTGGACACTCTGGTTCAGCGCCGACCACCCTCCAATTCAGATCTATTGGAGGTTGCTCGAGGAACTCCAAGGGTTACGTCCCTACCCTTCGGGCTCACCAATGTCACCGCCACTTACCAAGATGCCATAAGGGGCAAATTCGCCAACCAGGTTGGAGATGTCCATCCTCTCTCACCGACTAGATCACCGACCAACTCCCACCGGCTATCAACATGCTACATGTCGGCCGATGCCCTGAAGCATCCCTCCAAACCATCTTGAAGGAGAATCCAAACTCTGAGTCCTAGGGCTCTATAGAGACCCTCGCCGAAACCACCACCGAGCAACTTCCTCTCCCGCCCTTCCGTGGAGGCAGAATCTTCAATGTCAGCGTTGACAGTCCCCCTCAGAATGGAAAAATCGAGGAGGAACGCATCGCTCACAAGAACCAGAACGTCAACCACGTGCAGCGCCGAGCAAATGAGGCTGCCCTTATGATGGCCAAGGCTCAGCTTGACTCGCAAGGAAGGCCACGCCAACTCCACCACAACCTCAACGATGAGTTTGTCCATGTTGACGGCCACGATGTCTACAAGACCCCAAGCGCCAACCTAGCCATGGCCACCAATGAGCTCGCCCAGCTCCCGCAGACACCAGAGGTCGCCAAGGTCGCTGCCATGCTTGAAGCGACGCACTGCCAGGTCAATGAGATCCGCTAGGATCGGAGACCTTCATACTCCACAAGCTCGATTTGTCAGTCAGCCGCACCAAGATCTGATCACCGCCCAAGCCACTTCACCGACCAACATCGCGACAATAGGCAACCCCTCCAGGGGGAAGCTAGGGACAACTGCATCGAGCACCTTTGCCAACATGACTAGGAGGTCGACTAGGATGTCTGAGTGCAACTCAATAATCTCTGAGATGCACGATGACGTATCGACAAGCACCTCTTCGGTCACCATGAAGAAGAAGTACATCGCCGCTAGGAGTACAAGCAAGAGTACGATAACCCGGACTCAGCTCTCAAGCCGCTCAACACCGACAACGCTGCAGATCACGGCACCGACAACCCTGAAGGGCCCTAGCTTTCATGAGGGCACTCTGAACACTCTAGTGGCCTTGTGGTTTCAAAATCACTGGGGTCGAGCCCTACGTGGGAAGGATGAACCCCAATCAGTGGCTATAGGCTTACGCCACTAGTGTGCGCGCCGCCGGAGGAGATACTAGTGTCATGGCAAATTATCTTCTCGTTATCCTCATGCCAACCACCATGAACTAGTTCGCAAGCCTTGCCCTGGATTCCATCAAATCCTAGGAGGAGCTGAAAAAGGTCTTCTCCGACAACTACATGGCTACATGCACTCAGCCAGGCACCAAGCATGATCTAAACCGCATCTACCAAAAGCCGTCCGAGCTCCTCCGTAGCTACATCAGATGCTTTTCTGAGATGAGGAATTCTATTCCTAACATCACGGAAGCCAAGGTCACCACCACCTTCATTCGAGGACTCCATCACCGCGATCTCCACTCTAGGTTCAACCGCAAGCCACCCATGGGGATTGGCGAGATGATTACGACCGACAACTAGTACACCGACGCCGAAGAAGCCAAAGTGCGCTTCAATAAGGATGCGGGCATTCATCGCCCAACTCACCGTAGCGATGATCGCCCCAATGACCGACGCCACAACGATCGCCGCTATGACGACCGTAGTCACCATCGGGATAGTGGCCGTGATCGGCCAGAAAACTACAAGTCTAGTCAATATCGCCGCCGGCGACCAGACCATATCATCGCCGCTGTTGACGAGCCTCGAGCCAAGCACAACTATGATGAGTAGTACAAGAAGATCCTTAAAGCCCATGCCCTCTCCACTAGAACGCCAAGCATAAGATGAAGGATTGCCTCGTCTTGGCTGAGGAATTCTAGGCCAAAAAGCTAGACGACGACAACAACGACGGCGCTGGAGGTCACCACCTGGGGGCAATAACAATGCCTTCTAGGATCATGACAAGGTGGTCATCACCATCTTCGGGGGCCTCACCTCCACCAAGAGCAGAAGAGAACGAAGCTCGCTGCCCATCGGGTGCTCGCCATAAACGTAGAAGACGCCGCTGCTAACCCCAGTTATCGCCCCTGGTTTGAGGTCCCCATTACCTTTAGCAAGGCATGACCAATGGGCGGATATCCCTTACATAGGGCATTTCTCCCTCGTCCTCGACGCAACTATCAAGAAAGTGCTTTTCAGAAAAGCTCATCGACGGTGGGAGCGCTCTGAACCTCCTCTTCGTCGGAGCCCTAAAGGAGCTGGGCCTCGGGATAACAGATCTCACACCCTCCGACTCCTTCTGGGGTGTGGTACCTGGTAGGGCATCCAAACCGCTTGGAGAGATCACCCTACCAGTATAGTTCGGCACGGCAAACAACTACCGCGTCGAGCACATCAACTTCTATGTCGCCGATTTCAACACCGCCTATCACGCCATACTTGGTCGGCCAGCTCTGGCCAAGTTCATGGCTGTACTACACTACGCTTATCTGGTGTTGAAGATTCCTTCACCTATAGGAGTTCTGGCCCTGCGAGCCCAACTCTCCATCGCGTACACCTACAAGATAGAGAGTCTCGCCCTCACCGAAGCCACCGACCTCTCCATCTAGATGGCCTGTGTGGTCACCGACGCCAAGATGGTCCCCACCAATGACCTAGAGATCCCATTGCTGGAGCCTCCTCACGCCTCTACCAAGTCCAAGGAAACTAAGGAGGTCGGCCTCGGCCTCGACAACCCCTCCAAGACCGTGAAGATTGGGGCTCACCTTGACCCCAAATAGGAAAGCACGCTCATCTCCTTCCTACGTGCCAACACCGATGTGTTTGCTTGGAAACCTACAGACATGCCGGGGGTACCACGGAGAAGATCGAGCACTCCTTGAATGTCTCGCCGACCGCCAAACTGATCAAGCAAAAACTCCGACGATGCGCGCCAGACAAGAAGGAGGCAATTAGGGTAGAAATAAAATGGCTCCTAGCTATCGGATTCATAAAAGAAGTGTATCATCCTGAGTGGTTAGCAAACCCTGTTCTTGTTCAAAAAAAGAATAAAGAATGGAGAATGTGCATTGATTACACCGAACTTAGCAAACACTGCCCTAAAGACCCCTTTGGTCTGCCTTGGATAGACAAGGTTGTAGACTCCACCGCCGGCTGCGAACTGCTCTCCTTCCTCGACTATTACTTCGGCTATCACCAGATTTCTCTCAAGGAGGAAGACCAGATCAAGACATCGTTCATCACGCCTTTTGGTGCGTACTGCTATACCACCATGTCCTTTAGACTCAAGAACGCCGGGGCAACCTACCAAAGGGCAATCTAGATGTGCCTCGACCCACAGATCGGCCGCAACGTCAAAGCTTACATCGACGATGTGGTCGTCAAGTCCAAGACCACCAATAATCTCATCGCCAACCTTGAAGAAACGTTCGCCAACCTAAAAAGGTACCGATGGAAGCTGAACCCTTCAAAGTGCATCTTTGGAGTTCCATCCAGTATACTCCTAGGCTACATTATCAGTGCACGTGGCATCAAACCCAACCCCAACAAGGTCTCTGCCATCATCAACATGAAACGGCCAACATGCATCATGGATATACATAAGCTTACAGGTTGCATGGCTGCTCTCAGCCGCTTTATATCATGCCTCGTTGAAAAGGGACTACCTTTCTTCAAACTCCTCAAAGCCTTCGAGCGCTTTTCCTGGTCAGAGGAGGCAGATATAGCTTTCGAGCAGCTCAAGTTGTTTTTAACAAAGCCTCCGATCATGATGGCACCTCGACCAGAGGAAACTATACTAATCTACATCACCGCCACTTCTTGTGTCATTAGCATAGCTATCATTGTCGAACGCGAGGAGGCGGGGACACCTATAAGGTGCAACATCCGGTCTACTTCATCAGCGAGTCCTTAACGAGCCCAAAACATGTTATCCTCAAGTTCAGAAACTGTTATATGCTATTTTGATCACTTCACACAAGCTCCGCCATTACTTCGAGTATTACAAGATCGCCGTGGTCACCGAGTTCCCTCTAGGGGACATTCTCCGCAACAAAGAGGCCAATGGCCGCATCATCAAGTGGGCTATCGAGCTCGGCACTTACTCCATCGAATTTAGAAGCAGGCCTACCATCAAGTCTCAGGCGCTCGCTGATTTCATCGCTGAGTGGACCGAGATCTAAGAGCCCATCGTCGCTACTTGCCCCGAGCACTGGGTGATGTACTTCGATGGTGCCCTCAACATCAACGGTGCGGTGTGGGCATTCTGTTCATTACGCCGACCAAGGATAAACTCCGATACGTTCTCCGGATACATTTCTGGCCTCCAACAACACCGCCAAATATGAAGCATGTCTCCATGGACTCCGTATAGCGATTGAGCTCAGCATAAAACACCTCATGGTATACAGGGACTTTGCACTGGTCATCAATCAGCTCAACAAAGACTAGTCCTCCTCCAGTGAGAAGATGGATGCATATTGCGCCAAAATCAGGAAGCTTGAAGGGAAGTTCTACGGTATCGAGTACCACCACGTGGTAGGAGATCAAAATCAGCTCGCCGACCACTTATACAAGTTAGGCTCTTCTCGTGCCACGATTACGCCTGGGGTCTTCGTTCAAGATCTTTTGGCGCCATCCCTTAAGGAAGAGAAGAAAGTTAAGGAAATTCCCCCCACCGAGCAGCTGGTACTTACAGTACCTTCGCCGACCACTAATTGGAGCGAACAGTTCATCAAGTACCTCACCAGTGCCAAAGTACCCACCAACAAGACTAAAATCGAATGCCTAATCCATTGAAGCAAGCATTACATGCTAGTGGATGGCAACTTGATGAGGAAAAGTGCCAAGAAAGGGATACTATAGAAATGCATCACCCGAGAAGAGGGAGTGAAGCTACTTCTCGAAATTCACACTGGTTCCTATGGTAACCACGCAGACTCAAGAAACCTGGTCGGCAAAGCTTTCCAAGCTAGTTTTTATTGGCCCACGGCCATCTACGATGTAGAAGACCTCATCCGACGTTGTGAAGGATGTCAATTTTTCGCCAAGCAAATACATGTGCCGGTACAAGAACTGCAGACCATCCTAGCTTTCTAGCCTTTCGCATGCTGGGGATTGGACATGATCGGGCCTTTCAAGCCAGCGCCAGGTGGTTTTCGATACATGTACATCGCCATCAACAAGTTCTCCAAGTGGATTGAGTATAAACCGCTTGTCTCGGCTACGACAAAGAAAGCAGTCGAGCTCTTCGAAGAGATCATCCACATATTTGGTCTCCTGAATAGCATTATCATCGACCTCGAAACTACATTCACTGGTCATCATTTTCGGGACTTCTACGAAGACCAGTGCATCTTCTTTAAATACGTCTCCGTTGCCCATCCTAGAGCCAACGGCTAGGTCGAACGGGCAAACGGTATGATCCTCGATGCCCTCAAGAAGACGCTATATCAGAAAGAAGAAAAGCATTTGGGCAGATGGCTCAAAGAGCTACCAGTTGTAGTCTGGGGACTGCGCACTCAAGCTAGTCATAGCACCGGTGTGTCTCCATATTTCTTGGTCTATGGCTCAGAAGCCATACTACCAGCGGACGTTGCCTTCCGAGCACCTAGGGTGGAAAATTATGATGAAGAGCTAGCCATAGCTGTTCAGATAGAGGATGTCAATAGGACCGAGGAGGAACGCCTGATCACCTGTGTCCGCATAGCCAAGTATCTAGAAAGCTTGTGGAGATACTACAACCGCAACATCAAAGGTCATTCATTTACTATCGGTGACCTCGTTCTCCGCAGAAAACAAAAAACCGAAGGGATGCACAAGCTCTCCTCCCCCTAGGAAGGGCCTTACGTTGTCAAAGAGGTTACCCGACCAGGGTCTTATCGCCTATGTGACTTGGACGGCATTGATATCCCCAATTCATGGCACATCGAGCACCTTATACATTTCTATCCTTGAAACGCTCTAGATATGTATTCTCCACTCCATGATGAATAAAGTTTTGGTTGCCATAATTTGTCTCCATTATTTCTCCATTATGATTTAATCTCCACTTACGGTCGCCGAGCTCTAAGCTACTCCTTAACGAACTCCAATACAAGATCACCATAACTGCTCTGCCACGTTTCTCCATATCTCCAACATGTGATAGCCATAACTGCTCTGCCACGTTTCTCCATATCTCCAACATGTGATCACCATAACTGCTCCGCCACATTTCTCCATATCTCCAACACGTGATCGCCATAAACACTCGTCGTGTTTCTCCATATCTCCAAAATATTTTCGCCGACCACCGAGCAGCACATGTTTTATTCTATGCTCTATGGAGAAGACCCAGTCTCTGATCTCTCCCTATATGTGCTACGGGCTCCACGCTCTGCGTTATGGGTGGTCGGCTGCGGTTCCTTGGTCACGCCTATTCCTCCTACACGTGCACGGGCTCCACGCTCGATGTTATGGACTATGGGCTAGCCAAGGCCGAGAGCTCAGTGAAAGAACTAACTGCTCGGATGCCACTTATACTACGTATATCTCCAAGTTAATTCACCAATTGCCGAGCAGCATACGTTATGCTCTGTTCTCTATGGAGAAAACCTAGTCTCTGATCTCTCCCTACATGTGCTACGGGCTCCTCGCTTTGCGTTATGGGGGGTCGGCTGCGGTTCCATGGTCATGCCTGTTCCTCCTACACATGCACGAGCTCCGCACTCGACGTTATGGACTATGGGCTAGCTAAGGCCAAAGAGTTCAGTAACGAACTAACTGCTCGGACGCTACTTATACTATGTGTAATTGCGTTAGGGTTAACACTACAACGATTCTTCACCGAAATATTAGCAAACTACATAAACATGCACATGTCACTTTATAACATTTATACACATACATAAATGTTTTCCGTGCTCTCGCGTGTTCTAACTACCCTCTCTAGATGTTACAGATCATATTCTCTGAGTAGATCATCAGGCTTCGCCATCACCGTCCATCTCGCCGAATAGGTCGATGTTGCCAGCCAGCTTCTTCGCCGTGTCTTCCACCTCATCCTCCAGTTGCTTGTGCTCCGTCGCGTTCGCTCCTCCGGTGAATCTGGCCCCTATCACTTGAAGGTCAATGGTAGGGTAATGGGATCGAACCACCGCAAGGGCGTGAGTAACGGCGGTGATGATGGCATCGCGGTTGAAACTCTTGAAGTTCTCCCACACCGCCTTGCATCTGTCGATGATGGTGTCCGGACGCAGCGGCCTACTGTCAGGCTAAGGAGCCACCTCTAGGTCAACACAGTTGAGCACCTGCTTGATTCCAGTAACAACGGCATCGAGCTTGTTCCACTGGGTTTTGGCCTCTTGATCTAGCACGTCAAATTGCGCCTTGACCCTTTGATGGTAGTCTGCAAGCAATACAAGGTTCCATCAAGCAAGGAAATTACTCCAACAGTAACTCCGACCACATAGTACTCACCCTTCAGCTCCTCAGCTAGTTTGTCCACTCTCCCTGACTCCTTCGCCTTCTCCTCTCAGAGTTGCTTGACGGTTTGGCGCAGCTGACTGAGCTCCGCATCTTGCTCTACAAGCACAATTGTCATCAGCAACAATATGATTGTTCAACACCACAAAGCACATTCGCCGATACGCCATACCTGCTTTCTACTCGGAGAAGCTTTTTAGCTGCTCGGTTTTCTGCTCCAGCTATTCGGAAGTACTCGTTAGCTGCTCAGAGATAGTGGCCAGCTGCTTGGACTTGCCCCGTAGCTGCTCAGACACGGTCGCCAGCTACTTGGATAGGATGCCCTTCTGGTATTCTAGGTCCCGTGCGTTGGACTCAGCAAGGTCTCGCTCGTGCTGGGCCCTCTGGATGTTCTTCTCCATAAGCTTCATCGCCTCCTTGAGTTTTTCATTCTCCTCGGCAAGGGGCTCCATAATCTTGATCAGTTGGCGCCGTTGCTCGACAGTCCGGGTTATCCCCTTCAAACGCACAAAGACTATGAAGAACTCCGATCTCCAATGTCAAAGACGAGCATTCCAGACGCAGTACTGACCTTGATCTGCTTCATCACTCCAGCAAGGGTGGACTCCAGACTTCTGAGCTCCTTGGTGGTGTCCTCCTCCTCAACAACCACCACCTCATCACCGTGCTTGTAGAGGATTTGAATAGCTTGGGGTTGAGATTCCTCATGTTCGATCTCTTCCACCTCGTCCTCCTCTACCATAGCTGGAGGCACCACTGGGGGGATCCGTGTCTGGATAGCATGTCCGACCACGCCCTTCAACACCTCAGGGAGCACCGTCTGCTCCTCGAGCACTATAGGTTTCTCCGCTTTGGTCTCTGGCGCGGCGTTGGTGACTCCAGCCTCTGCTCCCAAAGACCCAGCGACTTCCGCCACTACCCGGGCACCATCGCCGACCCATCTGCCATCGATGCCAACCTCTCGCCACCACCAAGTCTGTCAGCAGCGGTGGTTGACTCCTCCACCGGCTGCTGAGCTCCTAGGGACTCCGGGACGGGAGCTGCCGACATTTCTTCGCCCCGGGACCAGCCCCCGGCTACTCGTCAGTCTAGACAGGTGGGGTCAGATCCTCCGCATGCCTCGCACTGCATCAGATTAGCTTGTTAGTCACCAAATAAGATAAGGATATGACAGCAAAGTATCTCCAAGGCAAGGATACTTACGTGTTGGCCTACCGGTACAATTTCCTAAACTAGTGCTGCCCACCCGAGCCCTCAGGCGTGGCCCTAGGGTCAACTTGCGCGCCCTAGGGTGGAGGTCCCATAGTCTCCACTGTCGGCCTTTCCTCCACCTACCGCTCTGGGACTTCCCTAGCCTGTGGCTCTAGAACTCCCTTCACCCGCTGCTCGGGGACTTCCTCCCCTCCCTTCGGTTGCTCCTCTGCGTGCGTGCTGCGCAGTGGCGCTTTGGTGCTCGGAGGAGGGGCTACTGAAGCCCTGTCGTCATCCGACCACTCAAACATCGCCGCTCTCTATGCTCGAGTGGCGCGGTCACCATCAAGCGAGATGCCGCCTGGCTTGCGGGGGGTGACACCAGCCGTCTTCCTCTTCTTCCATGCTAGCTCGTCTGCCGCTGCCCTCTTCCCCCGGATTTTCTCCAAAACCAGGGGAGGACTCTCCATCCGACCAGCGGCCGCGCCTTCAGACTCTGATGAGGTGCTGACGGCTTCCTCCTCAGGCTAAGCTAGTGGCTGGGCATCTACCGCCTATGGCCAATCGCCCCTTGGCATGCCCGAGAAGTACGCCGCTCGGTCCAATGAATGGACCTTTGCATAAGTGAATTAGCACACTGCTCGGCAATGGTACAGAATAAAAACGTATCAGGAACACATAGTTGAGATGTTTACCTGAGGAGGCAGGTTCATGCAGTTAAAGGGCCTCGTTTGTCCTGACACGCTAAATGAGGCAAATGGAGCGAATAGCTCCACAGCCCGCTCCAGCACATCATCCCTCGACAGCATATCTGTCCTCTCTCGGGTGTCGTTGGTGTCACCTTGAAATCATAGCCCGCGTGGGCCCTCTCCTTGTAGGGTTGGACATGGCGCACTATGAAGCTTGCCACTACCAGTCCACCATTGGTCTTCACACCTTATATTAGGTTGAGGAGCTCCTTCACTTGCTCCATGTCAGCACTGCTTGGCTTTTCCGACCAGCTCCTCTGGCTTTTCGGAACATGGTTGACGTCGCAACGGATGGCATGCTGGTTTTGCTTCATGTAGAACCACCTAGTGTTCTACCCCTTCAGCGACGTGTTCAGTGGTATAGTGAGATACTCACCTACCATCCCATCGTGGAGTTGTAGATAAACGCCACCGACCACCTTGGAACCGCCGCCACCTTTCTTTTTTAGCCAGAATAGATGACAGAAGAGGTTGAAGTGGGGAAGGACTCCAAGATATGCCTCGCAAAAGTGGATAAAGATCGAGATGTGCAAGATGGTGTTTGGGTGGAGATTGCACAGACTAATCACCTAGAACTCCAATAGATCCCTCAAGAAAGGATGAATAGGAAATCCCAACCCGCGCCAGAAATAATCCCCAAACACCACTACCTCATCAGTATGAGGCATTGTGAAGGGCTCACCACTAGCCGGCTACCAACCGGTGGTGACGCAGATTAGGAAGAACGCCCGCCTCCACCATCCTGTTGATCTCCGCCTCACCCATCCTCGATGGCACCCATTCCTCGTCACGGCTGGCTACGGCGGCCGTCTTCTTTGGTTTCACAGTTCCCTTCTTCGATGCCATCTCTCAAATCTGGTTGGGGCTGGCAGCGGAAGCACGTGCACCTATGAATCTGAAAGCGTGAGGGTTGAGGAGGAAGATGAAATGGCAAAGTGGAAAAGGTGGGGGCGCGGGGAACGGCAACGCAGTTATAAAGCACTCCCCCACCCTTTCGCATTCGAGGGTTTTTGGGAAACCGCTCCCACGATTGGCGCCTCACCGAATTCTCCGCAACAGCAAGGTGGGCCGTTACCTAGGCTTTCGCGCAACCACGGCCCGTATTGCCCATTTATCTCCATAATTTGTTACGGCTCGCCGAATATTCGCCGACTTCTCCACCAACCGTTACGGCTCAGTAATTACTATTGTACAACCATTACTCTAGTATTTTCTTCACGATTTGTTTTCTCCAAGATTCCCTCTTGTGGCATGGGGACTGCGTCAGTATTACATCTCAGTTCCTCACCGCATTGGGGATTTTCTTCTGTTGACTACTGTTTCTGACCCTAGCACCACGTGACCACGTCACCTACTGTCAGGCTCGAGGACTAAGTGGGCACACTTCACCTTGCGGTGAATGTGCTTTTTCTCATTTTGGGGCTATGCCCGGGGACTGGCTGCCTGCTCGGCTGGTCTTCTTCTATTCTTCTACTTTGGACCCTGGCACCATATGACTACATCATCTACTGTCAGGCTCGGAGACTAAGTAGGCACACTTCACCTCACGGTGAGTGTGTTTGCTTTATTCTGGAAGACTCTGCGCCTCTTGAAGCTGAAGAAGACTATCTTCCTTTCTCATGGTCGGACTCTAAGTGGGCACACTTGGTCCACTGCGAAGAAATTTTTGATTCTAAACTTGAGCTCCTTACACCCTTATGGCAAGCCGTACTTGGGTTACACTGCTCGACGATGGTTCACACAGCTCGGTGATAGTTCACGCTGCTTGGTGATGGTTCGCACTGCTCAGCGATAGTTCACGCTACTCGACAACTTCTCATAATTGCTCAGCAACTCATCACGGTGGTTGGACCATGAGTTTGACTGCTTGGCTTTGTTCGTACCTGCTCGGACAAGCTCAAGACGGTGTTGCACAATGGGTACAAGGCGCTCGGGGACTAGCTGTGGGGGTATGACCTCGGATACCCATGATACACCACATGGGCTGCGCCCCTAGGGGCGGCCTAGCCCACAAGATGAAGCCTTGCGGGGCACGACGCTGCTTGGCATCTCCCACAAGACACTAGGAAGATATCTTGAAGATACTATAAGATCTATTAGGATACTTATGATCCCATGATTCATGTAATCTGTTATTACTTTTCGATTATCTCTCAGATCTAATCGACTTGTAACCCTACCCCCGGACTATATAAGGCGGGCAGGGACCCTCTCTAAACTCACGCAATATTATATGATAGCCAATACAATCCAACAAACCATAGGAGTAGGGTATTACGTCATACTGACGGCGTGAATTTGTCTAACTCATGTGTCTCTGTTACCTTCTTGTTCTTGATTACACGCCTCTCTGTCGATCAATCTACCTTCGTGGGATACCCCTCGAAGGACTGTCGACGATATTCTGTCGACACCATCTCATCATTTCATGTGATCAACATCACCATTTGAGTGCCACCATACTTCACAACTTGGATTGCACCAACCTAGCTTATATGACAACTCATGACAAAGGTTACTGCATAGGTTTCATCAATTATCCAAAATCAAACTAGGGCTTTTCTCAGGAACAAAATGGCAATGAAGACATGCAACACAATCAGGAGCAATAGGGTGTTTAGGAGCAGCAAGGTGATCAGGGGTAGGACCAACTTCTGATGCAGCAACCCAATCCCTAGGATCCTTGGCCTGCTTGGCCTGATGAACTCCCAGTCCAGCAGTAGGCCTAACAGTAGCCAGTACAAGACCTGAATGATCTACCTGTTCAAATGGACGTTGACCTCAATGAGCCAGCGATGTTTGCCCCTCTGGAGGTCATCATACACCCAATCAACCCTCCACCCATGGATTTTTAGAGCTAAATGACTTCATTGAGGAGGTTGAAGAGAACATTCCACAACCAGTAGCCTAGGATCTAGTGGGCCAGATTAGGAATCTAGTGAATGCAGTCCAGGAGAATGTACCAGCCATGATGGAGGGGTTTCCCATCCCACCACTTAAGGACCTCATTGGTGAAGAAGTCCCACTAGACCAGCTTGTTGGGCCTGAAGATGACATTCAACTTGACCAACTTGTTGGGCCTGGAGAGGAGGGATTCCCAAAATTTGCTAATGGAGAGGGCATGCAGCTGCCACCAAATCCAATGGAAGGTGCACTACTAAATCTAGCAGATGAGCTACAGCAGGAACAACCTATGGAGAAAGAAGTAGAGGAACTACATGTGGGAATGGAGATTAATCAGGTGGACATTGGCGGCCAACAAGGACAGGCGGCTCCTGATAACCCCCAGCATGACAATGAACATGCAGCACAAGGGCTCCATCTTCAAGTTAGAATGGTTCTGGTGCACAACTCAGAGGTGGATCCTATACTCTAGAGTGGGAGAGAGCCAAGGCTATAGAAGCCACTAGACTCTGGTCTTCCTTCTTTTGCAACAAAACTCCTGGTAATCTCTTTGTTCAGATTCCTGTCAACTGGTCCAATTTCTTTACAGTAATATTGTTTTCACCAATGAACTTTGCTTGGGCAAGAGATTTTTTGGCATCTAATGCCTTTAGCTTACTGGATAGTCACAATGGCTTCATTGACTTTTCGATACCCACCAAGTGCCCTTCTAATGGGAAGACTTTGTGTCTGACAGAAATCACTGGGGAGCAGCTGGAAAATGACGAGGGGAAAATAGCTGAAGGACTCATAGTTGAAAAGGATGGGAAAGGGGGACCCAAGGCTTCTAAAGCCACCCCAAAGAAGAGAGGGCCACCACTGTCTGATAAAGAGGTAAGGAGAAGTGAAAGGTTCAAGAATAAAAACAATGGTTTCAAATCATCTACCTGCTCTGACAGAAGATGCATTTCATGTTCCCCTTCACCTCTAATTTTGTCTACCAAACTAATTAAAAACTTGGGCACTCAATTTTGCAAGATGGACCCTGCTGACCTCACTAATGAAGTTCTGCTAAAGAAAAAGAAGAAGATTTCTCCAGTCGACCAAGGCATGGGCGTGGAGGGCCAGGACAGGGAAGCTATAGCTGAAGAAGGCAGGAGCCCAGGGGCTAGGGATGACCCGGATGGTGATAAGGATCTGGAAGGATGAAGCTTATCCACTAGCTTCAAAGATACCTCATTTTGTAATGATGTGTCAGTATAGACACCAGAATTTGTATGGTCCCATTTTGCTGATGAAGGGCCTACTTACATAGCTAGTTGTTTGGAACTGTATTTACTTAAGTTATCATGAATCAGAACAATGTTAGAAATTGGAATGTACTCTCTTGGAATATCAAAGGCATTAATGCCTCCTGGAAATAGAATGCAGTTAGAGATAAAATTGTGGAGGCTGCTTGTGATGTCATTTGTCTACAAGAAACAAAAAAGATAGCTTTGACCTTGCTTTCCTGAGAAATATCTGTCCAGCAGGGCTTGATTCTTTTGAATGTCTGCCATCAGTGGGTGCCTCTGGGGGCATACTTATTGCTTGGAAAAGTACGTAATTCAGGGGAGAACTCTTGTTTAGCAATGAATTTGCTTTATTAGTTGAATTCACTTCTCTGCATAATGATGCCAAATGGATACTTACTTGTGTATATGGACCGTGTATTGCTGATAGAAAAAGAACCTTTATTGTTTGGTTCAAAAATGTGCAGATGCCAGAAGATGTTGACTGGATAGTCATGGGGGATTTCAACTTGATAAGATCACCAGAAAATAGAAACAAACCAGGTGGTAATCTCTCTGAAATGTTTATGTTTAATGATGCAATCAACAGGTTGGGGCTGAATGAAATAGCTCTACAAGGCAGGAAATTCACCTGGTCAAATTTACACCCATCCCCCTTGCTAGAAAAACTGGATTGGGTATTTACAAATGATTCCTGGACCTTATCATACACGACTACATCTTTTAAGGCACTAGGAATGGATCCTTCTGCTCATTGTCCATGTGAAATCACCATCCCCACCTCCATTCCTAGGAAAAGCTTCTTTCGGTTTGAAAATTATTGGATCCAACATGTTCAATTCTTACCCCTGGTTCGGGATGGCTGGTGGAATTCAGTGATAGATCAACAAGATGAGGAAAAATTGATAACTGCTAAGTTCAAGAAACTCAAGCAATCACTCAGAGTTTGATAGGCCAGTATGACTACATTCAAAATAGCTATAAACAATGTCAAGCTCAGCATTCACTTCCTTGAAGTGCTAGGAGATTACAGAGATCTAAGTTTACAGGAATGGAATTTCTTAACACTTTTACAGGATAGACTCTTCACCCTTCTGGAGCAATAGAAGACCTATTGGAAATAGAGGGGATCCATTAAATGGGTCAAGTTGGGTGATGCTGGTACCTCTTTCTTCCATGCTAATGCAACCATAAGGCATAGAAGAAACCTTATAACTCAGCTTACTCTTCCCAATGGTACCATTGTCTCCAATCATAATGACCAGCAACTTGCTATCTGGGAAGATTTCAAGGTAAGGCTGGGCATCTCTGAATTCAGTGGCTTCTTGGTGGAACCTGCTTTTTTCATCAACAGGAGTGATAATTTAAATCTTTTGGAGGCTCCCTTTTCCAACAGTGAGATTGATGATGTAATCAAGAATCTGCCTAATAACAAGTCCCCTAGGCCAGATAGCTTTAATAATGAATTTACAAAAAATGTTGGCCTATCATCAGAGCTAACTTCTACAATTTGTGCAAGGCATTTTATGAAAACACTCTTTGCCTTAGAACTTAGAAGTATCAACTCATCTCATATCACCCTGGTGCCTAAAGTTGAGAATCCTATGAGCATTTCTGACTATAGACTAATATCCCTGCTGAACTCATCCCTCAAGCTCATGACAAAGCTCCTGGCCAACAGACTATAGCCCATCATCACTAGGTTAGTTCACAAAAATTAGTATGGCTTCATCCACTCTAGAATAATTCAAGATTGCTTGGCATGGTCTTTTGAATACCTTCACATCTGTCATCATTCCAAAAAAGGAATAGTCATCATCAAGATTGACTTCGAAAAGGCTTTTGACAAAATTGAACACCAAACAATGCTAACTCTTATGGAGGCTAAAGGTTTTGGACAAAAATGACTTGGCTGGATAAATGCAATGTTCTCTTCTGCCACCTCTACAGTCCTACTGAATGGAATCCCTGGGAAGACTTTTTATTGTAAAAGAGAGGTCAGACAGGGTGACCCTCTCTCCCCTTTGCTCTTTGTATTAGCTGCTGATTTCCTACAGTCCATGATAAACAAAGTCAAGGAGATGGGATTACTCAATCTGCCAATCCTCATGGAACAAAATAAAGATTTTCCTGTTATTCAGTAAGCAGATGCCACCTTGATAATTGTGGAGGGTGACACAAGGCAATTTTTTTAGGTCACTCCTAAACACTTTCTCCATGTGCCTGGACTCAAGGTCAATTATGATAAGACAATGATGGTGCCAATCAATGTTTCAAATGAGAGGCTTGAAGTTCTTTCAAGAACATTTGGCTGTGCAACTAGCTCCCTCCCATTCACATACCTAGGCCTCCCCTTGAGTCTGACAAAACTAAAGTTGCAGGACTTCTTGCCCCTAATCAATAAATGTGAGAAAAGGCTGGCTAGGGTTTCTTCTTTTGTGAGTCAAGCTAGGAGACTTGAACTCACTAATGCAGTCTTCACCTCACTCCCCACTTTCTACATGTGTTCACTAGAAATGCCAAAAACAGTCATCAAGTGGATAGACAAGTTCATAAAAAATTGTCTCTGGCAAGGGGGGGAAATCAATGCTAGAAAGCCACCTAAAGCAGCCTGGAAGATGGTGTGTGCCTGTTGACACCAAAATTTGGTAAGAAAGGAGGGATCTCGTCTAATGGCATCACAGTTGGCCAAATGTGCATTTTTATTCAGTGGAGCTGTCCGAGTGCACATGGATATATTTCGAAGACTTCGGACCAATCAAGATAAAGATAGAGGGCGACAAGTTCAATTGGAAGAAGCCAGCCGGAATATATCCTATTTAATTATTAATCAAGTCGTGCATTAGAGGAAGCATATCCAAACACACGGTTATCATTGGTCTGCATGTTGCTTGTATATACGTACACTTGAAGGTGTCAAGAGAAAGAAGAAACATGCCTGCGCATGTGTTCAACAGACTTGGAAGGCCAGACACGTTCTTGTTTATTCTAGATTTGGAAAAGATTATAAAAGGCCATGGCATCAGCAGTGTTGGCCTAGGCGTGATGAAACCTATTTGTGTACGGATATAGGAGTATGCCGAGGAGGAAAGTTCTGTTGCAGCATGATATGTTGATAATATTTGGCCAAGCTATACAAGGAAAATCTTTGGATGGAGACGTGAAGCTTCTTGATTAAAGAAAGAGTCCATGCATGAAGGAAATAATACGAGTCCTGGTTGCCGACGTAGTGAAGATGCAAGTCAATAAAGATGCGTCCAAGCAAATACATACGTACATGTTACCAGGCCACTCACGAGAAGATTTCCAAGATCGGCCGCTCAAGGAAAGGGAAGTTGTGTTTGCACGGGACTCTGGAGAGTACATTGCTTGCATGGTCGATCAAATGGAGATTAATTAGGAATATTTTATTTCGTTTGCTTAACAAGCAAGGACACACACGTATCCAATTTGTCGGCAAGGATTCCACGTGAAGGAACTTAAACGTCCGTGTATCTTAATATTTCTTTTTGTTATCTAGTCATGTTCGTTTAGGACTCTTATCAGCTCAGGGTATAAATATAAACCCCCGGCTATTGTAATAAAGACATCTAATCAATCAATATCAATTACTTTTTTGGCTTCACGCCAACCCTTAGGAGCAGGAGTAGTATAGATCTTGGCGAATTCTTCAACAAACAGGGCTGCATCGGTCCGGCCGACCTCCGGCTTATCTCTAAGTACCATTATGGCTTATACCTCTGTTTGTAAGGCTGCATTGGTCCGGCCGAACTCTTACGAGCTCTAGTATAAGCTAGTTATCGACTCTTATCTAATTCAAGTACGGCTGCATCGGTTAAGTTCGACCTCCATTGCTCCAATTAGATTATGGTAAAGTTATCGACTCTACCTAAGTGTGGCGTCCTTCGGGTAGATTCATTAAGTTATCGATCTTGCTGATGTTATTATTGTCATTAGTTTCAGCAAAATCAACCTGCCTGATTGAGATCGATCTAGATCGGCCTCACATCCTTTTTAGTCCATCGTTTATTTTGTCACATCACGACGGTTCTTACTTTAAACGATAGATTTATATTTCACTGGTTGTTCTACTTCGATCTTGCTCGTGCATAGTACGCGGTTAAGGCATGTTTGATATTAAGAAGATTTACTAGTTAGTTGAATCTGGTCTATAACTCGCTATTATGGATGTAACGATCCGGTCGATCCCCACTGTTAGTACTTTAGATCGGAGGATGCTAGTGGGTAGATTCGCTTTCGACCAGGCATGACCTTGGCTGTTTGCTATGCCTGCATCGGCTAAATAGCCGATTGCTTGTGCCTTAACGCCTATAGTGTGTCTCCATGATTCTGTTAAATGTGAATAGATCTGTTTATTTTAAAGGTTTGATTTGTTGTCTTTATCATGGCTGCCATCGATCCGGTCGAACCCCACTGTTAGAGATATCATGTTAGGTCTAATGAGTTCATAGATCTATCCATGTTAAATAGTCGATTGCTCACATGCTGTAGTTCTTTTTTCTACCTGAATCGGCTATTTCAGCCGATTCGCTTGTGCTTTCACACATATAGCATGTCTTTCAGAAAACCTATCAATGTATAGAGGGTTTTATGGATTCTTCGATTTTAGTTTGTCATTATCATCATAGCTGTCATCGATCCGGTCGAACCTCACTGTTGATGGTAACAGATTAGATTCAGAACGTTTGTAGATCCGTTTGTACTAGGCAGTCGATTTGTTCGCATGTTATATCCTTTCTCGTTAAACTCGTCGGCTCAATGCTTTACATTGGTAATATCCACCTGGCTGACGACGTTACTTATATCTGCGTGCATTGTACTTGTCATCATAAAATCAATCGCAACCTATGAGCTTTACAGTCCGTAATAGCTTATTTCTTCGCGTATCGGCTATTTAGTCGATTTCCCCGTCTGGCTGCTCCTAAAGCGGCACACTTGGAACTGTCTGAGCAAAACCGGCATGTTCCACCTAAAATTACTGATAAACTTTCTCTCCTTGTCAATTGCAGGTCAAATTGACTGGCACGCCCTTGAAAAATTCGCAGGATCGGCCGGTCCTGCGTTGAAGCCAAGCGGATCTTCATCCTTGCTCCATCAAGCAAATCCTTCCAGCTTGTTGTGTGTCAGGCGCATCGACATGTTTTTGCGCCGACAGTGCCTCAAAGGATGATGGGGGATTAGGTGTGATTGACATAAAAAACAGAATGAGGCACTCCTGCTAAAAAACCTCCACAAATTTTTCAACAGGGTGGACACCCCTTGGGTCTCCCTTGTTTGAGAAAAGCACTATAGGAATGGAAGGTTACCGAATCACATCAAGAGGGGATCATTTTGGTGGAGGGATAATTTGAAGTTATTGTCTAAATTCAAGAGCTTCACTAGGATTAGTGTTGAGGATGGGCAGAGCTGCCTTTTCTGGACTGATAACTGGACTCCCAGTGTCCCTGCTGTTGCTGCTCCTGAGTTATTTTCTTTTGCCAGAAATAAGTCAATCTCAGTTCACACTGCCCTTGTTGCTGAAAATTTCTCAGACTTCTTCCAGTTACCACTTTCTCAAGAAGCATTGACACAGTTGCAGGAGCTGGAACACAGTGTGGAACATATGGCATTAACTGAGGACAGATACAAGTGGAGTTACATTTGGGGCTCTACCTCATTCTCTTCATCCAGAATTTACAAGGAGTTGATGGATCATCCAGTAGTTGATCACGCTTACAAATGGATTTGGAAGTGTCCATGCCAACCAAAGCATAAAGTCTTCTTTTGGCTGCTTCTTAAAGATAGATTGAGCACTAGGAACGTTCTAAGAAGAAGGAATATGAATCTGGAAAGTTACAACTGTGTACTCTGCAACAACAGTGTGGAAGAGACTTTGGAGCATCTCTTTCTTCATTGTAATTTTGCCAGGCAATGCTGGAACATACTTGGAATTGTTGTCCCGCAGAACGCCAGCTTCCCTAGCATTGTCTCAACCATCAAAGTATAAGGCTACAGTCACAATTCTTCATGGTGGCAATAATTCTAATGAGCTGGTCAATTTGGAAAATAAGAAACAACCTGATCTTCAAAAACATCAGGCCACAGTTGCAGAATTGCAAGGAGAATTTCTTCAAAGAGCTCAAGTTGGTCTTGTTCAGGATCAAACCAAGTCTACTCACAAGCTTTGAATTATGGCTACACAACCTTGCTACAGCTCAGTGATCAGCTCCCTCCTTATTTTCTTTGTTTTCTTCCTGGTTCCCTAGCATCTTTGTTCTTCGTTTTGGTAACATTTGTAAATTTTGTTGTAACCCTTTTTTTAACTTGAATAAATAATCTGTAGGGGCCACGGCCCCTTCAGTTCCCTAAAAAAAAGGATCCAAGCTGCTACGTCTGGAACAAAATCAAATTTCTATACTACTACTAGTTATTTTCACTGAATCATCTAACTGCAAAAACTGCACAAAGAGAAGAACAAGTTCGTTCTTGTGAGGGAGCAGCACTTCCATGGAGAATCCTCAGTCATCAACTCCCTATTCGCCATCACAAGCACCGATTCATAAGTCCACAGACGACCACCAAACCCAAGGCGAGCAGATGATCCGTCCCGGCCCCCACCGTCAGCGTCAGGATATCGTCTCCCAGCACAACACCTGACGGCGTCCGCTTCCGCTCGACCGCCGCCGCGGCCGCGCCGCCAGCGCTGGTGACTTCGTAGCCCGATTTGCGCGCGCACCCATCGATCATGTACGCAGGCCCGCTGCCACTGCCACTGGAGCCATGGTGCATCATCGTCACGGCGGCTCCCTTCTTCACGGCCTTCTTCTGCACTCTGAACCACGGCGTCGCTTCCTCGCCGTCGTCTGAGTACCGGCAGGCCTCCCACCTCCTGAACATCCCAAGGCCCTTCCTTTGGATCCTGATGAGGGTCTTGCCGCTGTGGTCCATGAGGAACACCTCGCGGCCGCCGTGGCAGCCGTAGTTGTCGACGCGGAAGGCCACGCCGCCGTCGGCGCCGTACACGGTGCAGCCGTTGCCGTTGAACACCAGCGACTTCATCCACACCGTGTACACGGCCTGCTTCTGGAGGTTCCGCCGCTCCTCATCCCCCGCGGGAGAGCAGGAGGGAGGCGATGCGGCTGCTGCAGACAGAGGCAGGGGCTGGATCTTGGCCATTGATGGTGTCCAAGAGCTAGCAGAGCTCCTCTCTGATTGCTTGCTTGCTTGGTCTGCTGCCGTCGGTAGCTAGCTGCAGGCTGCAGTGAGACGATGACTTGTCACCCACATATATTTATAGGCCCATCTATTGTTTTTTTTTTCTTTCTAGTTTCAGATACTTGATTAAAAATTCGAGCGGGTAACTGGGTGCTTGTTCCTATACGCGTCATGGGAAATGATAGATTATAGTGCTTTAACAAAGTTGTTTATGCTCATTCTAGTTTTGTACGAGTCAGCAGTGAGAAGGTCACTATTATCATCACGTTTACCAAGTGTGTGCGCGTGTCTCCGGAGTTTAGAAAAATCTTAGCATGGTTTGGTATACTTGGTAGGTAACTAATTAAAACCTTCAGTGATGTACTTGTACAGGTGTACACGCAGGCGTTGAAGCATCTGCAGCAATGCTATTAACACAGGCCCCCTACTTACCTAGATAGCCACACATTTTGATAATATCTAACTTTTAATGGCTTTTCCACCAACACTACGTAAAACAGACCACTCAAATGCATTCTAGTAGTGAATGACACGTGAGACTCATATGTCATCATCTTTCTTATTCTCTACGACATAGATGAACCTAGCCAGTTGCCGGACGGAGGAGAGGCAGCGTTTGGGACGGCAGTGAGGAGACGGAGGGGTCGGAGGTGGGGAGGAGAGGCCGCCGAGGCGCCACGCGCCACCTCCCGCTGATCGTCCAACTGCTGTTGTTGCATCACCCCCCACTGATCGAAGGATTCCACCAGATCCAGGCCTCATTGTGCTATAGTAACTAGTAAGTCGCTATGAAGCACAATAATTGTAATAGATGAGTTTTTCCATGATCTTATGACTCTGCATGGACATGGACGCAACAGCTTCTTCAAATGCCGTCATCCCAGAGCAACAGCGTATTTAACATGTGCGATCAGAACAGCACATTGTTCTATTCGGCTGAAGGATAAGTACTGACACTGTCACGCCTAATTAGTAGGCCTGATTATACTTTTTTTTTTTGGCGGCTTCTCCTACTTGAAATGATGTGGCGGCCGATTTATATTGTTGTTCTTCCCCTTTTCTCTGATGTCATCTACAGCGACGTAAAGACACCCATAGCTAACTCATCCACACATGGTAGTGTACCATAAGTCCATCCATATATATAACAATAAACAATACTAGTATAATAATTATGCATTACGTTCCTAGAGTGCACGCACTTGTGTCCTGCTTTTTTGGAGTAGCTAATTGGTTGGCTTGGAAATAATAGCAAGGACAAGATGAACACTATATTGAGCATCAGAAGAGCAATCATCAGACTAAACAATGGAGAGAAGCCGCCAGGAAATTAGGAGCCTTGTGCAGATTACCAACTGTGCTAAATAATGGGAGTAAATTATTTGCAGATGCAGTTGTACAAGCTCGATCGATGTGATGCCTTGGAAGACTTCCGATTTCCGAAGATTATTTTTCTCCCAAACCATGAGACCCATGTGTAGTACATTGTAGTTGTGCTATATCACAAGACAGAAGGACCATTGGCGGGCTGGAAATTAGCATATATAAAATAAAAGGGAGTTGATAATTGAGATTAAATATAACTAGCCAAAGAACTTGTGGATTGATTTTTTTTTGGCGCATCAACATTTCCAAATAAAGAAACCTTAATGATTGGACGAGAATAAAAGTGCAGTACGTGCGATTCTCCGTACCTATGTGCTTTGCACTTTTAGGGTCAAAGTCACTCCTACTTTCTTTTGTTTTTTGAAAGAAGTAATCCTATAGCTGAAAGTGATTATCTATGATTATTGTCTAGGATAAACGGTATGAGAAAATGATATCATGTGCAGGAAATAAATCAGGAGAAACTAGGTGCAATTGCCTAAGTAGAAATAGCACAATCCACTCTATAAGGGCAATGCGCATTAAATTACGTCGGCTGTCAAGGCTTTTTCCATCTTTCCGCTAATCTCAGCCTCTTAATTCATTTTAGATAAACACTTTACAGAATCAACCTATAATCAATAT
Organism: Miscanthus lutarioriparius; assembly: GCA_904845875.1. Classification (NCBI taxonomy): domain Eukaryota; kingdom Viridiplantae; phylum Streptophyta; class Magnoliopsida; order Poales; family Poaceae; genus Miscanthus; species Miscanthus lutarioriparius. The sequence goes on along the minus strand of CAJGYO010000006.1, from coordinate 6,664,462 downwards.
ATTTGCAAAAATACTATATGGCATAGTGCCCCTAAATCAACCTAAAAGCTATTATAAGAGCTTCAACAAATAGATCCATAAAAAAGGTACTATTATTATTTGTGTCTTGCTAATCCTGTATATGAAATATGTTCTTATATTTAATTATTGAAGAGGTTATATACCCCAGTAGGCTATCGTTAAATGAAAAGTACAGCTGCATAAAGGCAGCGAGCAGAGCAACTACTACAGCCTACAGGGTTTTTTGTTTGATACTTTCTGAAGTCAGAGCTATATTGATGGTCTCAACAATATAACAAATCAACCAAAAAAATATATCGCAATGACATATGGTAAACGATCGAATGTTTGAACAGTTCACCTCAACAAAATTACTAAAGTCAACTCTGTTATATGAAGTATGAACCGTTATGATCGTATATCTGAAATTTCATAACATAGGTTCTTACACGCATGTTTATACTCCAGAGCAGTAATTTTATCATACATGGCACAAATTATCTCCGATAATGTTGAGCTCAAATTTTATTGAGTATATACTTTTGTGTGATGAAATATTTGCTACCTGTAGTAGCTCCTGGATCTGTGAAGTGACACAAGAATTTACTTAGGGGCCGTTTGGATTCCTTCGTTTTGGAGGAATTAAAATATACATAATGCATTAGACTATTTGGCTTAAAATTTGACATTCCATAGCATTTTCAAGCTCACAAATAATCCTATCTCAAATTCATAAGGTGAGAGATGAAAATGGATTCTATAGATCATTATGCTATAATTCTATTCTTCAACATATAGCACACTCTTCAACTCACTTCCCTACAATAGAAATATAATATATAAGTATTTTTCTTGCATGCCTAACAATAAATATATAAATATATTTCATATATAACTATATTAGCTTAATTAATCTATGTCTAAATTGTAATTATTAGAATGAATTCAATTTCAAGGATGCAAACGGATCCTACATATTATGTTGACACTACGCCAGATTTGGACATTACTGCCGGTCTCATCACTGCTGGATTTGTAAGAACCGACAGTGATGTACCTTCACTGTCAGTTATGAGCTTGAAAATAAGAAAATGATTGGAGCTGGGCTAAAACCGGCAGTGAAGCACCACATCACTGTCGGTATGTGGCTTGAACCGCATTATGTATTTGGCGGCCACTTATCATACTTGTTCAAGCCATAAACCGGCAAAGATTTGGCTAATCACCGCTTGCCTAGCCAAAACCGACGGTGATAAGATCTCTCAAAGAAAAAAGGTCAAATCCGTCCTTTTCTTCCTCCTCTCTTTCATTCTGAGAACAGAGGCGCGTGTTTGGGTCATTCCCTCTATTGTTGCGGCTGCTCTTCACCGTAAAGCTAGCGCTTGGATTTTGAAGAATGGCTTGATCTTTTTCTTTAAGGTTAGTAACAAACATCCACTCCTTTGATTTTTTTTTGCTTAATTAGCTTCGTTTTGATGGCTATATTGCTTGATTCTCATTCTAGTTCTTTCTCTATTCTAGAGATCATTTTTCCAATTAGACATTTGTGCAAGGCTCAAATTATGGTGAATCCATCATCCAAACGGTTGGTGTCTATGAACATATTTAAATTCCTAGCTAATTATTCCATGGTGGTCAAGATCATCATTGTTAGTATGTGATGCTATAATTAGTTCTTAGAAATAGAGTATAATAGTTGTTCTTCAATATCGTGCAATAATTGTTTTTTACTACGATTTTTAATTTACAGGGTCGGGGCTACCAATTTCAATTTTTTAATAATTAGTGTACAATAATGTTTTCTAAAAATGATACTTTCGAGCTACAATTGTTGTTCATGAAGCTCGATTTCTTATTAATTCTTTGTAATTACTGTCTTAGTATTTTTTTGTGCAGAGATGGATCGAGAGTGGATGCATCTGTCCCGAACGGACAAGCGGTACATGCATGGCGTCAGTCAGTTTATCACCGATGCCAAAGCCCATGCTGGAAATAGGAACCATGTCTTCTGCCCATGCAAAGATTGCAAGAATCAAAGGAACTTTCGTCAAATTGAGTCTATACGATCGCACTTGATTACCAGGGGTTCATGCCAAACTATACGATATGGACTATGTATGGTGAGGTTGGTGTGAATGTTCTGCAGGAAAACGATGATGATGTGGACATGCCTGACGTAGCCATCCACATGCTAATGAGGAACCCGGTGTCAACATAGAACCTATGGCCACAGTTAATAATGTGTTTAGGAATATGCTAGCTGACGACACCGAGAATAACGATGTCATTTCTCAGCTGCTATATAATGTAGAGACCGGATGTCTTAGTGAAAGACAGCTGAGAAAGCTAGAGAAAATAAGACAAGATGGCAAAACACCATTGTATAGGAATTGTCCAATAAGCGAACTGGAAGCCGACATCACGCTGTTAGAGTTCAAATCGACAAACAGATTGAGCGATAAAGGCTTCGATCTGTTAGAGTTCAAATCGACAAACAGATTGAGCGATAAAGGCTTCGATCAATTGTTAGGTATAATAAGGAAAATGTTCCCAGAAAAAAACGAGTTGCCAAAAAAGACATACTTGGCCAAGCAAATGATCTGTCCCATCGGCCTCGAGGTTGAAAAAATCCACACGTGTTCCAATGATTGCATATTGTACCGTGGAGAAAAATACAAAGACTTGGACAAGTGCCCCAAGTGTGAAGCTCCACGGTACAAGAAAGGGCCGTCAGATGAGGGTATCAAGACCAAAGGAGGTCCCGTAAAGGTCGTTTGATATTTTCTTATAGCTCTCCGGGTGCATAGGCTGTTTGCATGTGCAAAGTCAGCCAAGCTGTTGCGCTGGCATGGCGAAGATCGTAAGAAAGATACAATGATGAGGCACCTCGCCGATGGGTATGACCGGAGGACTGTCAATACTATGTTCTATAAGAACATCGGTATCGGTGGAAAGGTAAGGTACCTTTGATTTGCTTTGAGCACAGATGGGATGAATCCTTTTGATCAGGTTAGAAGCAATTATAGCACCTGGCCAGTGACGCTCTGCATATACAACCTTACACCTTGGGTCTATATAAAACGGTCGTACATCCAGATGCCACTACTAATCCAAGGGCCAAGACAACATGAGAATGACATCGATGTGTTTCTGGAACCAGTGATCGATGAACTAGTGGAGATGTTTGAAAAGGGTGTGCCAGATGTTTAGGACGAGTATAAAAAGAAACATGTCATGATCAAGGGAGTACTTATCGCTATAATCACCGACCTGCCAGGTCGATGTTCGTTGTTCGGAGAGAAGACAAAAGGCTATATTGGATGTGTCGAGTGCTTGGACGACACCGATGCGTTAAATCTTGATAAGAACATTTGAACTGTAACCGTAACATTTGTAATGTTTAATATTGATGGACCTGTCGTCTACGTAGCGTATATAAAATGAAACCCGATTCCACGAAAAAATATAAATTAAAATAAATTATAAAACAATAAAATGTGAACGTGCCATCACTGTCGGTTAGCAGCAAACCGGCAGCGTTGGCTTATACATCACTGCCGGTTCTTACCACAAACCGGCAGTGATTCTTACGAGAACACTACCGGTTGAAACACAAACCGACAGTGTTGCACTGCCGGTTCTTGTCACAAATCGGCTGTGATTCTTACGAGAACACTGCCGGTTGAAACACAAACCGACAGTGTTTGTGGAACCGAACTCTGCCGGGTGATCTTATGAACCGGCAGTGTTTTTGGAACTGAACTCTACCGATTTTGTAAAAAACCGACAGTGAAGTTGAAGAACAATGCCGGTTTGTAGGAACCGACAGTAATATCTTACCCTCATCACTGCCGGTATGATTGTGCCGGTTCAAAATCCGACAGTGATGGGGTGTTTTGAACCGGCGGTGAAGTACTATTCTGACGTAGTGTGAGGTTGTTCATGCTAAACTTATGACCCAATGATAGGATGTTCAGAAATGAAAAGGTGAAACTAATGTCTGTAATGGGAAAATGTATGCTTCATAGATTATGTATATATGTCCAGCATACAGTTGTACATCCGTAGAATCCTGATTAAAAAAAACATCCACCAAAAAGTGGAAAATGACCTCAAATTAGTGGGAAAAATGGCCAGCTACTACCTATGAAACACGCTCTCACACTGTATCCTCCTAAGAATCAGTCTAGCTGATCGAGAGAGAGAAAAAACGCATGAAGAAATCACATGCTTGGCTGTGACGAAGTCATGGCAATCGGCCATCACAAGCAACGGTTCATGAGACCACAGACGACGACCAAGCCCAGGACGAGGAGATGGTCCGTCCCCGGCGCCACCGTCAGCGTCAGGACGTCGTCTCCAAGAACCACCCCGGCCGGCGTCTGTTTCCGCGCGACCGCCGCCACGGCCGCACCGTCGGCGCCGCCGATGATCCTGTAGTCCGGCTTGCGCGAGCACCCGCCGACGATCGCGTACGTCCTCCCGCTGCCATGCATCGTCACGGCAGCTCCGCCGCCCGGGGCCTTGCGCACCGCGAACCACGCCGTCCTCGTCTCCTCGCCTCCGTCGGACTCGGATTCGGAGTACCGGCAGGCCTCCCATCGCCTGAACATCCCGAAGCAGCTCCTTCTCCGGATCCCGACGAGCGTCCTGCCGGCGCGGTCCATGAGGAAGGCCTCGCGGCCGCCCCTGCAGCCGTAGTTGTCGACGCGGAACGCCACGCTGCCGTCCGCGCCGTACACCGTGCAGCCATTGCCGTTGAACACCAGCGACTTCATCCACACCGTGTACACCTGCTGTCCCTCATCCGTGGAGGAGAGAGGCGCCGGCGACGAGGCTGCGGGCAAAGGCTGGATCTTGGCCATCGGGAGGGGCGAGAGGGCGCGCTGGTTGCTCTGCCGCTGATGATGAGGATGTGTGATGGTGCCGGGTGTGCATGGCTGGTCACCCATATATATTTTGGAGGCCATATTAAAAAATTGTAAACGGATCATCGGGAACTTGTGTTCTTATACGCGTCATGCAAAATATGACAGAATAGTGCTGTACCAAAAGTTGTTTATGCATGCATGCTCCGTCTATCGAGCTCCTTTTCTTTGTATATATGTACAACAAAAGTACTCCTAGTCAGCAATGAGCAACTTCGATTCATTATTGGCATCGATCACGTTTACCAGCTGTCTCTGGAGTTTTGATTGATTATTAATCGTACTCGTACGTAGGATGCTGAAGAAGGCAACATAATGTTTCATGGTTATACTATGATTACAGGCACTTATCTTGGAGTAGTGTTCTAGAGTTCATCTCAGACATTACTTCTCTAGCCGCCAGTGGAGAGTGTTTGTGAGTGCGTGCTTGTGTGGGGTGGATTGAGGTGAAAAGTTTTTTTTTAGCCCCAATTCACCTTAATACATGTAAACTAGGGTGGATTAGAGTACAGCCAAACAATGCCTAAGTGCAGCTATGTAAGTGTAACTACCTAACTAGCTACACATTTGAGCTTAATTGCAGCTATCCATGGACCATGGTCTTTTGGCAATTGGCATGGGCTCGCTTCATCAAATGCAGTTCAGGATCCCAACTAACAGTAATGGGAAACATATGCGACCAGATTTCAACATCGACCTCATTGTTTTTGCACTACTGCTGTATGTACTACTCCTTAGTAGGTTCAGTTTCCATTTGCTTCTTCCATCTTCCATGGAGTTATGTGCATCGGTGCATGTGGTGGCCGAATTATATCCTTGTTCATGTTCATCGCATCCTTCTGCTCGATGTCAGCACCAGGGGCCACCCACAAACTTTGTTTGCAGAGCACTGCTTATCCACACATTTTTTTTTTCAAAAGGGAAGTTTTATTGATTTCAAGATTGTTACGTCAAGGTAATACATCAACTTGAAATCTTCTCGGCCTCTGCCTGGATGGCACACAACCTTACACAAGAACGAAAATAAAAGGAATACATTAATGGCTATCAATTCGAAGACTAGACCGCCGCCCATGTGTCCGGGTAAAACACTCCTTGACCACCTTCTCCAAGAACTACGAGGCCGCTACAACCATAACCTGCGGAAGCGGTCTTCTGGAGAATAGCCCAGGTACGGAGCCAATGCAAAATTGAGAAAATAACCTGCAAAAATGACATTTGTTTGTTTTCAAATACCATTGCATTTCTGCATAACCACATAGCCCAACAAGTAGCAGCGGCTCCAAGAAGTACTAAATACTTTAAGTCTTGTCTAATCCCTTGTAGCCCATATTGGACACGCTACATGGCGGTGCATGTTTTACAACAAATAAAAACTCAATTATAGTATCATTACAGGCAGCCAGGCAGGTATGATTAATACAGTAATGTTCTAGAGTTCATTTCAGACGTTACTTCTCTACTAGCCTAACAATACAGTGATGTTCCAGTCCACAGGGCGTCAGGTATGCAACTCTCGCAGAACAAAATTTCAGTTAAGGTTCTCATTTACTACAACTGCAAATACATACTCCAAGACGCTTAAGTGCAGCAATATAACTACCTAACTAGCTATTTCAGCTTAAATTACAGTCATATATGAGATATACATATCTATGCTATATCAGTTGCCTAGAAGAGAAGGTAAACCTCTCTGTCCATGTTCTTTTGGCATTGGGCAGGGCTCACTTCATCCAATGCAGTTCATCAGGATCCCAACTAACCTCAGAGACTCAGAGTAACGGGAAACATGTGCGATCAGATCTCAACATCTATCTGATTGTTTTATTCAGTACCGCTGCCTTAGTAGGTTTAGTTTCCATTCACTTCTTCCATGGAGTCACGTGCATGGCGGCCGATTTCTATTCTTGTTCATGTTCGTCGCATCCTTTAATTTTGCGTGATGTCAGCACCAGGGGCCACCCACAAAGCGTTGTTTACAGACCACTGCTTATCCACACATGGCAGATTGGCAGTATACATCAAATAGAACTCTTATTTCCCTAATAATCCACCTAGAGTGCATGCACTTGTGTGTGTCTTTGCGATGAAGTGTTGTTTCCTGCATTTCGGGAAGGGGCAGTCTCTGACTTTCTTGCATTGCGATGTGCCGATGTCATCATAAAATGGATGCCTATATATATGTCAGATAATGAATTAGCTTCCAGCTCGACGAGATTATCGCGAGAGACGTCGTCGGAATTAACAATTAGTGCAAGGCCTGCCTGCTATAGCATTTGGAAGGCTCGTGCGGATTAGCGTCTGAGCTGTTCCATAATGCTCATATCAGATGCAGACATTCAATTGTACCTGATCGATCGATGTGATGCAATGGAAGACTCGTGAATAGGATCATTATTCCTCTAATCAAATTGTTTGCGTGCTCCAAAGGCATGGAAAGCAAGGTGCATTATAAATCTATATATATAATAAAATATCTATATATATAAAAGAAACCGAAATGTAAAAAAGAGAGGCATTATGAAAATCTATGACCGACACCTTTTCAAATCAAATAGTTTACCCATTTCAGAGTCTAGTCACTCGACACTTCTGCTAGACTGCTACTGCTACATACACTACTCTCTTAGTTCCAAAATTAGGTCTTTTAAGTTTTATCGTAAGTAAATCATCTCTAACTTTGACCAAGTTAGTAGAAAAACGTACAAATATCTATCTAGAACATTAAATGTTTTATCAAATTGGTAGATGTTAAATATATTTATATATCTATAAACTTGGTCAAAGAGAAGTTTATTAGCACAAAACTAAAACGGTAGCAGTTTTAGGGCAGATGTAACTAAAGCTATGGTTTTGGAAAAAAAAAAGGAGTGTATTGGGCCCACTAAGCATAGTGAAATGACACACTTCCAGATTAGAAAATTAAAGGTCTAAACTACAGATGCTCTCCTGCTACAAAGCTAAAGAAAGAAGAAAAATAAAATACATCCGCGTTGTGACACCGCACGCGTTTAACAGAGCCCTGAGCAGAGCACCCCCATCAGAAACATGTGGAGAAAAAGGAGTCAGAAAATACTTGGAAATACAGGAGACACCATGGTGTACAAAGCGTATAATGTCCATGCAGCGTCACTTTTCAAAAGAGAGAGAGATAGTACACAGTATCCGATCCCTGACTAAACAAGTTTTTCTCAAATTGACCTCGTGAACATTGCATGCAGAACAGAAACGTACCCACCTTTTTTTCTGAAAGGAAAACTGTGGGGAAGAGCAGAACCCACGTAATAATTGTTATCTTAAAGATAACAAATAAAATACTCTCATAACATCCGAAATGCAGGCATGGTGTGGCCGGCCATGCATGCCTCCATCTCCATGTATAAATGAACGCAGCGGATGATCGCATTGACCTCACCTCACCTCACCTCATCAGAAGTTCAGAAGAAATCAATGGCCATCACTAGGATCCAGCCGCTCTCCGCTCACCTCCACCCACGCGCCGCTACTCCGTCTCCGACTGATGATAATCCCGCGGCCGGGAAGAAGCAGGTGTACACGGTGTGGATGAAGTCGCTGGTGCTGAGCGGCCACGGGTGCACCGTCTACGGCGAGGACGGCCGTGTCGCCTACCGCGTCGACAACTACGCCTGCAGCCGCAGCCGCGAGGCGTACGTCATGGACGGCGACGGCAGGACGCTGCTCAAGCTGCTCAAGAAGGTGAATATATGCATGCGACGACGACATTGCTCTATTCGGCCCGTCCTTCTCTGATGAGACCTTAGCGTAGCTAACACTTGGTGTGATTCTCCCTGCAGAATTTTGCGGCGTTCGAGACATGGAAGGGCTACTCTTACCGCACAGCCGGCACTGGAGGCCTGGAGCAGCAGGAGAGCTCCAAGCCATGGTTCAGTGTTCGCAAGGCCCGTCGGATCCTGAAGAAGGGAGGGCCGCAGGACAGTGGCGGAGCTGTGGCGACAATCTGCGTCAGCGGGGAGGTTTACCGGATCGACGGCGTGCCGCGCAAATCGGAGTACAGGATCAGCGGCCCCGACGGCGAGGTCGTGGCGGAGACGAAGAGGAAGCAGACGGAGTCAGGGGTGGTGCTGGAGAAGACGTCCTCAGCCTGACGGTGGGCCCTGCTGCAGATGCAGATCGCCTGCTTCTTGTTGGGCTTGTGGTCGTCTGCGGCCTCCTCAGCCGCTGCATCTGACGGACGGACCGACGTCTTCTGAACTGAACTTTTTTTACACTTTGCAGGCTTGCAGCTGCAGTGTTTACAGTCCCTGGAACGCCGTCGATCCTGTTTACTCACTGAACAAGAGCACCCTTTTATTTTTTTACAGTTTGCTTAATGTTAGTTACAAGATTTAGAAACAGCTTTTTCCCAGCAGGTGAAGGATAAAGTGTTTTTGGAGAGAGAGTCCACTTTCTTTCTTTACTTTTATTTATTTTATCCTTCGGCTGTGGTTGTTGATTGACTACTTATGTAAGTCTTGTGAGAGATGCTACTTTCTTTCAATGTACTTTTGCAAATGGAGAACGATGAGATTTTTCTCATCGTTTTTTTTTTTGCCAATTTCCATAAAGATAAGTGTGCTTTTGATGGCTAAGTAAGCTTGTTGTCATGTGCACCTTTTGTTTTCTTCTTTTTCCACGTGCTACCTGCAGTGTTTCCTCTTGGATTCAGATTGGCATTCATTCATACTCCAGCCTCCCAATTCCCAAATGGTTGTTGAGAGAATGAAATACCGGTCGATTCTGATCAGTCCACGCATGCAGTACGCGTTACTTAACTTTTCTGGGAGAAAACATAGAACAATAGTCAGTAGAGATAGGGAAGATTCTAATAAAAGTTTAGCTCGTCCTGGTGTCGGTGAGGAGTGAGGACGTACCCTCGTTTTTTCAGCTCAAGTGTAGAACACGAGCAGGGATAATATACTGATACTGATGTTATATATATGCATATGAAATGGAGCTTGACTAATTCAATTACAAACAACCAGCATGGCTGAATAATAAATCTTGTAGGAGAGTAAGGTCGATCGAACACTTTATCAGTTATCACTATCGATAATCGATAAGAAATAAAATCACGAATGGAGACCAACTTTCTTCTGAAATCTTTTCAGAAGATACGGTTGATCAGTCCCTCACTCAAATCTCATAGAGCATTCCATCCTGCAAGGGCTTGCATGCTCGGTCTTGAGCATGGGAAACTCGTTCTATGAAAAAACAAAGTAATCCACCACGTCAGATTTCATAATTGGATCGAAACCCCCTGGTTCTAGAACCAGGGCCCACAGTTTTAGAACCAGGCGGTGATAGGTGATAAAAGAAAAAGATAGAAAAACATGTATTTCTAGGATTCGAACCCACTCCTATTTGTGACTATACAACTAACGTCATTCTTTTAAGTACAGAATTTTGAATCTTATATTGTGTATTTGACACTCTAATAATCTTAAATGAAAGAATTATTAACTGCAGAGTTATAGATCTCGTCGAGTACTACAACTTTGATATTCACTTTATCTTTATTCTACATTGTTAACATCTCAAATTCGATCCAAGAACTTATATTAAATACGATCTCATATTGTTATTTTGCACTACTATGTTTTCCTTTCATTTGGAAAGGAACTCAAACATTCCTTCGTTCCAAATACTATGAAGTGTTTCCTTTCCTTTGGAATGTACTCCTTCAAAATTCCTTTGAGAATCCATTGATCCAAACAAGTCCTTATTTTTTTCAACTTCTCTTCTTTGTCTATGAATATAAAAGTAAAAATTATTTGGTTGATTGGGTGTGTAAAATTTGAGCTCAAACAAAAATTTATACAAGGAGAAATATAAAGACAAACATATCTATCTTTTATATTTCTCATTGCACAAGTTTTTTAAACTCAAATTTTGCGTACACATGAATGATTATGTACTCTATCTATTTATATCTGTTGCAGATTATTTTCACGCAGCGCCTACTTACACTGTAAGATGGATAGTAGTGGATACGTGGGGACAAGATTTTGATTATTGCATTTCGAATATAATAGTGTCACAAATAATTATATGATTTACTCCCTCTGTCTTGTAATATAGCGTATTTTAGCTTTCAAAATTTGTCCTCAAATATAAGACATTCTAGAAGACAGAAACCCATTTTGCATTAAATAATTCCCATTTATCAACCAATCACCACTAATGATGTTGATGATAACGTCTTATACACATCTTTTGTGTTCTCTCTTAATCTGTCCTAAAATTTCTAGAATGCACCCACGAGACAGAGGGAGTAGATTAGACATTGACACCTTAAAAACTTTGGTTCAATCTTTTTTATTCTATTTTATAAAGTATAGCCAAAGGAATACTATTATGGAACTGTGTTTAAGATAAATCTACCCATACATTTTTAGATATTCAAAATTCACCCTATAATTCTGAGCAAAGTCTAAGATGGTTGGCTTGCACACAATCCAAACTGGATCCATTTTGACCGGAGGAGCAATGAGTAGTGGAATTTATGAATGTTTTTTAATTATAAAAAATATTTTCAATTTTTTTAACCATAATAAGAAGGAAAGGAGAAGATGTCGCTTGTTCGGCGCTCCAAGAAAATTGGCCAACCGTAGAACGCAGTACATTTCCCGAACCCGAGCGATCGCTTTTCGCCTTTCTTCTTCCTCCCGACTCGCTGGCCTCTCCCCGACCCTACCCCGCCTCATCACTCCCCATCCCACCGACACGCGGCGTGTCGCGCGCCTCCGCTAAAACCCTAGCCCCACCCAGGCCCGATGGCCGCCCCGCCGCAGCCGCACCCACCGGCAGCGGAGGAGGGGGCCGCGCTGGCGGCTCCTCTGCCCGCCGCCGCGCCGGGTCCGCGGCCGTACGACGTGGCGGTCGCGGCGGCGGAGCTCCGGCCGGTGGACTGCAACCTCGCCGCGCTCTGTGACCACGTCCAGGCGGAGGGGTTCGGCTCCGGGGCCTTCTCCGACCTCGTCGTGGAGGCCATGGGCGCCACCTACCGCCTCCATCGCCTCATCCTCTCCCGCAGCGCCTACTTCAGGTGGGCTCTAGAATCCTGAGCATTGTCGCTCCTGCCGCCTTCGATTGCTTGGGGATTGAAGTGACTGTTGCGATCTGATCGTCTGCAACTGCTCATAGTACTTAATTGGATTTCTATGTGGACATTTTTGTCTTGGTTGGGATGTCTCCATCCATTTCCTGTGAAATTTCCATGTGCTTTCATCCCTATTAAAATGTTTAATCTAAGAATATGACCTTACCAAGTGATTAGGATTTTTGTTTTTTTTTCAGAAAAAAATAGAGCCTGCAAATAGCATGCCCATTAAAATCTTACAGAGTAGATCTTCATTTGCTCTGTATATCATAGTGCATCATTCAATGTTTAGTTTGCTCTATGACTTTCAGATTTCCATCTATGCCACGAATCATGACTGAAGCTAAAATTGATGATTTAATAAAAGTCAGGAACTACTCACTAGATAGTTTTCTGTCGAGATTTCAAGGTCAGAACTTGTGGATGGAGGCATAAGCATCAACCAATAGCGTGGCACATGAAAAATGAAATCATAATGGTTATGGTCCCTGCATCTTTGCTTGGTACTTGAATGGGACTTTGGTGCTCTGCTCTTGTAGTTACCAAGGATATGCATTGCTTGCTTATCACTTAGCCAAAAAAAAATGTAAACTTATATAGAATTATGATAGAACTATCCAACATTGATTAAGTTCCATTGCCTGTAGCCGCTTTCTGTGTGTTTGTCTGTCAACACAGAAGTCACCCTCTTTCTGCAGCCAAACTTTTACCTTTTGCTGTTTTCTTACATTATTTCCCTACTAGCACATAGAGTGTTCATGTAAACTAAAGTAAGTAAAATTCTTAACAACTTCTGTATAATAATGACTGGAAGGAATATGCTACATGGTCCTTGGAGAGAGGCAGGAGCACCCACAGTGGTTTTGAACATAGATGATGCCAATGTTGATTCAGAGGCAATTGCAATTGCGCTCGCATATCTTTATGGGCAAACCCCCAAGCTTAATGATAACAATGCATTCCGAGTGCTTGCAGCTGCATCATTTCTGGATCTTCAGGTCTACTTATCCCATTTTAATCATTCATTTATAATTTTCCTTTGTGCCTCATTGTGCTGTGTTATTTTGTCTCACATATGATGTGATCAATTGTAGGACTTGTGCACAATATGTACAGATTTTATTATTTCTGAGCTTTGGACATCAAACTTTTTACAATATCAGGTAACTTCATTACTACTATAAAGCTTAATGCTGAGTCAGATCAGATTTCTTGAGCACTAAAAGATTCACTTTCTTCTCATCATCATTTTTTGTTGGTTTCAACTTTTTGTTGTTGCTAATAGTTGTTTGCTGAGAGTCAAGATTATGGTAGCCACGGAGAGCGTGTCAGGAATGCTTGCTGGGGTTATCTTTGTCAAAGTGCCACACTGGAATTACGAGAGGTACATATAATTTATAGGACTTTATCTGATTAAATGGTGTAATTGTGTTGGTTGAAATGCCTTTTTTTCTTGATTTGAAGAATTGTTTATTGTGACCACCAGCTTTAAGTATGCTCACTCAAGTAATAATTTTACATCTTTCGTTTATGCTTGCATGTGAATTGAAAGGTTGCCTTCTGTATTAAATATTAGATATTGATAGAGCTCATTTATCGATAGACCTTATCACCCATGCCTTAATTTCAGCAATATCTTTCATTGCATGAATTGACTATTTGTTTCGGCATTTAAATCAAGTACATGGTGACTATTGTTGTGAATGGGGATAGTATGGCTGTTAGGTGTCGTGCGAAAAATGCTGAGAAACTATTCTATGTTGAATTATATGAATATGTTTAGTTTTTTTCTTTTCATCAACATAAGTACTTACATGCGAGGATGTGCTTGGCTGGGATTTGTTGTTTAATATACATTCTATGTTATATGTGAACAAACGGGGGCTTTTGGTTATTCACAATATTTTTGTATTTTGTTCTTGAAAGGTGCTACCAAAGCTTTCTTCACAAACTTTGCATGCTCTCCTTACATCTGACGAACTGTGGGTACCTAACGAGGAGAAAAGGTTAGTTTTGTCACTTTGTGTTTATTTGTCTGCTCAATGATACTACAAGCCTTTTTGTGACAACATCTTATCTTGGTACTTGAAGGTTTGAACTAGCATTGTTTACTCTACTTGCAAAGGTTGCTATGTGTAAGATACAAGTTAGTGGGAATGAAACAAACTTACCAAGTGCTGATCGATCCATGAGGAAGGGGAAGACTCCGATGAATGAATCTGGGGAGGAACTGCTAATGGACTCTGAATTGCAGAACTTGAAGTTGCATGATAACTTGGGCAATGAACTTCCCCATAACGTTATTGCTATTTCTGATATGGTAATTCCATGGAATATCGTATCTGGACAGCTGAGATGATGCTCCATCTCTACTTTTGTTCAATATGCTATGTATTTTCCTTGTCTTATGAAATAACTATTTTTAACATGAAGCATGACAACTACATTAAGACTGTACTGTTTTTTCTGAAATTTAGAATGGTGAAGCTCCCAAGAGAATGGAGAATGATTGTTCTACTGGAGGACCATCAGGAGAAAGCACTTCATATCAATTTAATGAAAATAACTGGCTTTCTAGTGAGCAAACTGCAAATCATTATTTCTCAAGAACTTCCAGTAGTGGTGTTGTTCCTACTGAGTGGGGAAGGCCCAATGCACCACTTTGGGGTGGTAGGGTCATTGGACGGCAGCAAGTTAGATGCATTAGAGGAAGCTCTTGTCTATCTACTGATGAATATAACGCTTTTATGAATATATTTGAGAGGGGTTCTCTTCTCTACTGCAATATGTCCTTTGATGCACTTCTAAGTGTTCGAAAGCAACTCGAAGAATTTGGATTCCCTTGCAAAGCTGTCAATGATGGTCTATGGCTACAGGTATTTAATCTACTCCCTGCCTTGTGGTACTCTGTTCCTTTTAAGACTGTTTATAAAACCTTGATGCTTTGTTATTGTAGATGCTTCTGTGTCACAGGGTGCAAGCAATAATTGCTGATACTTGCAGGAACTGTTGCCTTACGAATAATTCTTGTGCTTGCAAACAAGCATATGTGAGCTCGCATACACACTACAGGCAGGAGCATGACCGGAGCAGTGCTTCCGGCAGCATAGGTAATGTCTACCTTGCGGATGCCCAGGGCGATGGGAATGGTGTACTTGGGCCTGTCCGTGTTAACGTAAGAGGAGCAGTCGATGGACTTGCTGGTATTGGGAGAGGGAACTCAAATGTGCCTGGTGCAGCTTGGGCTCCTACACGTTATGTCTTCTCCCGTGTCCCTTATGGGCTTGGTTCAAGAAATGGCCAACAATTTGCCAATGATGAATCAGAACCTAGAATTGACCGCAATGGAGATATTTCAGCAGATGGTCTGACTGCATTGGTTAACCTTAGCCAAGAAAACAATGCTGCTCATCTGCAGGCTGAAAGTCTATTTGAGACAGGGATGCAGACAAGATATCACAGTGTTGCATCTGTTTCCACTCCAGGTGGTTCTTCTGTCCAGATGCAGGAGTCAAAGGAGCATGAACTTGGATCAGATTGGGAAACTGCAGAGGACGCAACTATATCATTAGACATGAAAACACCTCTTAGCCATTTTCCTCCTTTCCGCTTTGGGTAAGATTACTTATTTTTCTGTTTCTGCGATTCTGTCACCAATGAGTTCTGCATTGGACGATGTCCAGGGAAAATTGGACTTGTTTTTTTTTCCATTTTGTAGAATGTCCCAGTTGCCTCACGAATCATTTGAAAGTTTGAGGACAGTTTACTTCTAGAATACCAATTGGGGCTGTTGCCTTGTTGATAACCTGTCATGGCAGAAATAAGAAAAATAAATAAAATTTCTCACAAAAATATAAGGCTAGCTAAGTTCTGCTGTTTGTTCTTTGTCATTTTTAGGTAGTAATGATTTAGAATTGGTTGTGCACATTGGTTCCTTGTTTCTGACATGGCTTGACCAACTTATTTTTGCTCACAGGGTTGAGTTCAAGGATGTGCACAGGCTTGCTGATGGTCAGGTGAAACATTCGACTGAAGTGTTTTATGCAGGCTCTCTATGGAAGGTTAGCATTGTTGTCCTAAATGTATCCATCCTTGTATGGTCAAAATCCACTAAAGTAATTGGTATACACATGTCCAGGTGAGTGTCCAGGCATTCAATGATGAGGATCCTCATGGACGACGCACCCTTGGTATTCTTTTTTTATTTACCATGTTCTCATATGTTTTCCTCTTGCTGTGACGACTATCCAAATATAATGATATGGCATGTGCCAATTTAACTGGCAATGCAGGACTTTTTCTCCACCGACGCAAGGCTGAGTTGTTAGATCCCTTGAGGAAGGTGAGTGATTTACTGAATTCACTTGTCAGAGAACATTATGTTCAATTTAAGTGATAATAAAAACTTGTATTCCTCAGGCTCACTTGTACATCGACCCCCGGGAAAAGGTCACTGCTCGGTATCAGGTACTATCTGTTTTTCATCTACTCATCGTTTCACTGAGGTACCGTGTATGGCTTAATTTGCCAATTTTGTTTACTGTTCTTAGCTCATCTGTCCATCAAAGAGAGAGGTCATGATATTTGGAAGCCTGAAGCAGGCTGGGACACTGCTACCAAAAGCCCCGAAGGGCTGGGGTTGGCGCACTGCTATACTGTTTGATGAGCTTGCAGATCTTCTCCAGGGTGGTGCCCTGCGAATTGCTGCAGTGGTCCAGCTCGTCTAGACAACACTAGCAGAAAACAACTGCTTGCAAGGATGGTGATGCCACAGCAGTTAATGTAGCTGATAGTTTGATACCTGCAAGAACTCGATCCGTCATGTACTTGTGCTCTGAAATTGTGTATACTGTATAGTGGTTCGCCGTTTGATATATAATAATATATAGGTGGACCTTCAGCTCTGGATTTGGGCCCATGTGGACTTATAGCAGCTGTTGGGTCGTCGACAATGAAATAGGACTGCGCATTATAACTTGACCATAATACATACATTAGATTGAGTTCACTCTAATGTAAAGGCTAGGGCTCGGACGTCAGGATGGGGGCTAGCGTCTGAACGCCCGCGCCGCATGCCTGTGCCTGCTTCACGTGGGAGCCCGTGCCACTCCGTGTCCTGCACCCACACCATGTCCTGCGTCGATCTGTGCTCGCATGGTTTCCCATGCCTGCCGCTTGCACTCTCTCCACACCCATGCACATATAGGTGGGCCCAGCAGCTGCAGATGGGGTTCACTACAACATGTGCAACACCAAATCTACTTTTGCAACATCTAGAGAAAACATTTGCAACATACGTCTAAAATAGTTGAAATACTTGCAACATACGTCTGAAACACGAGGAAACAACATGTGTAGCCATTGCAAAACATATGCAACATCTAAATAAAACACTTACAACGGATGTGAAACAAATGCAACATCCAGATGAAACACTTGCGACATAAGTGTGAAACATATGCAACACCCAGATAAAACACGTGCAACATATGTTTGAAACAGCTGAAATATTTGGAACAGACGCTTGCAACATACGTATATAGCCATTGTAACATATGCAACATCACGATCTACTTTTTGCAACATCCACATGAAACACTTGCAATATGCATATGAAACACTTGAAACATACGCTTGCAACATGTCAGCGCGCAACACTCTAGTGGACGGCGACCACCATGTCTAGTGAGCCTCAAGGCGCTTGCGAAGTACGACACGGCCACGACGCCCTTGCCATCTCTAGCCGCGGGAGGAGGTGATGAGAAGGACGTCGGCGCCAGCGATGAGGAGACCTATGTGCGGGTCGGGAGAGGGACCTTGTACTGGTACCAGTAGCGAAAGCCCTTCGAGGATAGGAGCAACACCACGCCTTTAGGGGAGCTTGGTGAGCGGCCACATGGCAGCGGACACGCAGGTCACGACGGTGAGGGGCGTGCGAAGCAGGACGAAGGCCGTGGCGATGGCGAGGGCCACGGTGAGGAGGAGCAGGAGGCGGGGGGCGAATGAGGGTTGGGGTGCGGCCATGAAGGAGGAGAGTAGAGCGGAGTGGGCTGCGGCGAGTCGCCGGGGGTCCGAACCTCCACTTAGTGGGCGGATACGCCATCGGCGGGCGGTGCTTTGACTGCAGGACTTGGAGAGAGTGGGAGTGGACTGGATCTGGGAGAAGCAGAACATGTGTGTGGCTTGCAGCTGGCAGCTTACGGAGTGGGAGATTTTTATTTTGGGAGGTATCATGGAGTATCAGATATTTATGGTGGGTACAATAAGTGGACGACGTGAAGCCACGTATTGGACCGGTCAGACCTAGTTCGCAGGCCTAGCGAAGGCGTGCGTCTGGCTAGACGGACGCTTGAAAGGTAATGCTTTCTTGAGTTCACTCTAATGTAACGGCAGTGCTAGCGCCTGGATGTCCGAACAGACGCCCGTGCTGCACTCCCGTTTCTCGCACTCGGGCCAGCAAGCCCCCACACGAGCCTGCATTTCGCACGCCCATGCGGGGCCTACGCTGCCCGGACAATGCCCGCGCCTCCAGAGCGCGCGCAGGGACCGCTCGTGCCCCCTCCGCTTCTCACGCGCATCGCAACATGTGCAACACCCAATCTACTTTTATAACATTCAGATGAAACACTTGCAATATACGTCCAAAACAGTGAAACACTTGCAAAACACTAGAAAAACTTGAAAACACATGTGTAGCCATTGCAAACATATGCAAATATCAAGATAAAACACTTGCAATATGCGTATAAAAACACATGAAACACTTGCATATATATGCAACATCCCGATCTTGTTTTGCAACATCTTAATGAAACACTTACAACATACGTCTAAAACAGATGAAACATTTGAAACATACACTTGAAACATATGTGTATAGCCCATTGCAACATGTGCAACATTCCGATCTATTTTTGCAACATCCTTATAAAACACTTGCAACATACCTCTAAAACATCTAAAATAATTGAAATGTATACTTACAACATGCATCGTATCTCGGTGTGGCCTCCTCCACCGTTTGCATCGAGACGCCGCAGCCATAGCAGGAGGTGAGACCAGAGGGCTTCCGCGCCAAGGCCCGACACTTCTCCTTACACAGCTCCTCAGTGGCTAGCAGGGAGCGGTCGCCAAGCGTGGGCACGGTGGTGCCCACGCCATCAGGCGAAGCGGTCCGCAGAGCAGAAGCAGTGGCAGGAAGCAGCGGGGCGGCACGGTGGAGCAGGGGAAGGAGCAACGTGGGTGACCATCGATGGCGGAGCGGGCTGCAGAGCAGGAGCAATGGGGCGGCCGACGGAGCAGGAGCCGCGGTCACCGTCGACGTGCGGAGCAGAGCGGATCAGGTCTCTCGTCTCCTCCTTTCCTTAACCAACTGGCGTAATGGAAGAGACGGAAGCAGATATCGTAACAAAAAAACAAGCGGGCGCACAACAGAGGTTTATTACGCTGGTACGCAGGACTGCGAAGGGCTGCCCGGACGGACGCCCTGTAGCATTTCCGCTAATGTAAAGATAATGCTTTCTTGCAGGCATTCCAAGTTGCTGTAGGCAGCCACCAAGACCAACAATAAATAAATACACAATATAGAGTGCGAACGAATGATTAGCTATACAATCTCATGCATTACGGATCAACTTTACTTCCTCCGTTCCAAAAATAAGTGCATCTAGCGTTTTGGTGAGATCAATGTTAGCGTTTTGGTGAAGAGATAATATTAATGAAAAATTACATATATACCTCTATAAAGATGTAATCACTGCATTTCGAGAAAAGAGAGTAGAAAAAATAACTAGAGTTAGGTTGTCTCGTACCTAAAAGTGTATTTTTTAGATAATACCAAAAGTGTATTTATTTTGAAACAAATTTTGAACTCAATTGCACTTATTATAGGATTGAGGGAGTACTTCACACAAAGGTATCAAATTACTAGTGTAGCCATGACTAAAGATGGCCAACGGGCCAGCCCGGTCCGGCCCGGCACGGGCCCGTGCTAGGCACGGCCCGAAAGGGCACGGCACGGAAGGGCCCATCGAGCCACCGGGCCATACCGCACCAGTCCATCGTGTCTGGCCGATGGCCCAGGCACGACCTATCGGGCCAATTTCCGTGCCGGGCCGGCCCGATGAGCCCAACCTTTTTAGCAGGTCGGGCCACCCCGAGGCCCACCAAATCCAACAGAGAGGAGTGGAGGTGGCGGCGGCCGCCGGCGAGCTTGCCCCCCGGGTCGCTTGATGTAGGATCCAGCGAAGTAGCTGGCGGAGGAGGCGAGTCCGGCGAAGTAGCTGGCGGATCAGCGGTGGTCCGGCCGGATCGAGGCGTAGAAGGCCGGATCGAGGCCGCTCCGCTCGAAGCCGCTGCAGGGGGACGCTGAGGAGGTGGCCAGACACGCGGGGGGTCGTGGAGGAGGCGGCCGCTGACGTGCTCGACGCCGGCCGGCACTACTGCCACGCTCGACATCAGCGTGGTCGAGAGACGGTGAGGAGGAGCGAGGTCGGCGCCGCGGAGGGGATGGAGGCCGCTCCGTTCGAAGCCGTGCGGGAGGAGCGGAGGAGGCGGCCACAGCCAGACGCGCGGGGGGCCGTGGAGGCAGCTGCCGCCGCCGCACTCGACGCAGTCGCGTGGTGGAGGTGGAGCTCTGGAGGCGGCGGCATGGGGAAGGGGGAGGCGGAGTGGAGTGGAGGTGGAGGCGGTGGCGTGGCCGGGGATGGGGGAGGCCGGATGGAGGGATTGGATGCCAGGGATGGGGAACCGGCCTTTAGCCTTTTTAGCAGGCCAGGCCGTGCCTCCCGACGTGCTTGGGGAGCGGCCCAGGCACGGCCTGCTCCATCGGGCCGGGCTGGCATGGGCCCGTTGGCCATCGGGCGGGCCGGGATCAAGTCGGGCCAAAAAGCGGGCTTCGGGCTGGGCCAACGGGCTGCATGGTCAACTATAGCCATGACTAAGTACGATAAAGTTGCAAGTGATCGGTGCGAAAAGTATTGCACTAGGGTTTTCAATTTTGATATAAAAAAGTTTCCGTCACCCCCAAAATTTGTGAAATTCGATAAAAAATTTGCTGAAATTTTTATACACTTACACATGGGGTAAGTTTTTTCTAAAAAAAATAGATCTAAACAAAATATTCACATCTATTGGATAGAGAAATATGTAACATAAACAATGTGAGTTATATAGCACATGTATTAGTGTAATATAAAATTTTGAATTTTCTTTTGACCACCGTTGAAATTACCAAAATTCACGAAATTTTGAACCCTATTGCACCATACCGCAATACACTGCACCGTAATAAAGAACACAAATGTATACTATTTTGTTGATTGAACGTAAACGCATATTCATGACTGGAGGAAGTATGAAGGGGACGGAGTTTTAATTTACGGAAGTAAACAAGACATCAGATATAGTAGTATAGCACTAAAAGAATTGACTCTAATTGTATTGTTTATCCCAGATCAGATTGCCAATACAAAAGATAGGACTATATATCTGCTCTGCCACGTACTCCGATCCAGTAATTGCATGCGTGATCACTATTGTTATTGTTAGAGCAGTTTATTTGGTACTACGTGAGGTGAGTATCGCGAAGCTATGGTTTTGTAGGGTCAAGCACTTGTCCTGCGAAGAGGATTGCACCGGACACTTCCTCCACCACGAAGAAGGCAAACGGATGGTCGGCGACGAAGTCCACAGCCTCTGGCCGCCGCTGAGGCGCTCGCATTGCACAAAGTTGCCCGAATATGAGAGCTGTGGAAGCCGCTGCCTCAGTGCCTTCCTCGTTCACCTCAATCACCGCCCTGTGGAAGACGTCGTCGAGAACCAGCCGCGGCGCTCGGGAGTCTCCATCGCCGCCGCCGCCATCGCGCACCAGAAGCATGTCCGACAGGTCGGCTCTGGCAGGATCGAACACGGCCTTGATCCCGAGATCCTGGAGCTGACGCTTCATTCGGGAGTAGAAGGACAGCTTGAACTTGGGCACCCGGAAGTCGCCGACCTCGACACTGCGCTCCGGCATGTGCTCCTGGAGGAAGCTTGGGTACGTCATCTTGTCCACCAGGCTCGGCAGGCCGTCGCGTGCGTCTGGCAGCAAGACGCATTAGGAGTACGTACTGCGGCGGCGGCGGCGACGGCGTCGTCGAGGGCATCGTTGGGGTGACGGCCGTTCCCGCCGCCGCCTCCGCATATGGCATCACTAGCACCTTGAACCCGTCGTGCGCTGCGATGAACTGGTCCTCTTTGCTGCGCATGAATTGGGCGTCCACGGCGGTGCCGTCCAGGCGGTGGAACTTGCACTCCTTGGTCATGGATTTGTCGAACGTCGTCTTCCAGATGCCCTTGAAGTAGATGGCCGTGGTGACCACGAGGCTTGTGTCTTGGGTCACCGATCCACTAGGGAGGATCGAGTCCACGAGGTTGTTCGTCGCCGCCGCCACCCAACTGTTGATCCGCTTCCTCGCCTCTTCGGGCTGCACGAATGCAGGAGAATGCATCGACACAGAGTATATATTAATATACGACTCTATTTGCATTCAACAACAATTGGTTGACAGGCAATACAGATCAGATCGCACGTAGATCGATCCAATCCAAGTACCCGCTGATGACCTACCTTGTTGAGGAAGTCCACGGCACGCGCCACGGCGTTGCAGGACGCGGCGGCAACGTCGCGGTAGGCCGGCTTGAGGCTTGAGCGTTACAGTCGCGGCGTCATGCCACACACCGCACGCGTGTGCGACGGCTGGGCCGCCGTCCGGGTGCGAGACAGGGAGGGCGCGCTCCACCATGCAGCGGACGTTCTCGGCGAGACTCTCGCGGGATTTGGCGCCCAGGGCTTCGAGGAGCTCGCTTAGAGTACGCCCCTTGGCGCCGGCGGCCGCCAGCGAAAGCGCAGAGTACATGGACAGGGGTGAGAAGACGAGCTAGTACCCTGCGGCGCCCCGTGTTCCACCATTGCCAATTTGCGATGCCGCCGGTGCGAGCTCGATCGACCGATGTCGCCTGCTTGCAGCCTCAAACGGCGGCGGACCGACACGGTTCCTACTACGATCAGCCCCTGAGACAAGGCTTGATCACCAAGAAGGTATACGGATTGCACGATAAGAAGTACTTCCAAAACCACTTCCATGCCGCCGGTGCTTCTCGAAACAAAGATGCCGCCTGCTTGATCCTCAAAAGGTATACACGGCTTGCACCGACACGGAGATAAAGAAGGATGCCCCACCCGGCTGCCTTTATATGCTTCTCTAGCTATTTGTCACCAAGAAGGTATACGGAATCACCGATCGTAAAAAACATTGTGCAAAAAGCACTATCCCAATCAAAAAAGAACTCTATGATATTCTATTGTAAACTTTCCTTGGCAATGCTCAATGACTGGTGACACGGATTGCACATTTGCATGGTGTACGAAGACATTGATCAGCTTGACTACGACTTCGATGATGGCTGCGAGGACTAGTTGGTTTTGTCTACGCTCAAGCATGGTCACATATTGAGGCCCTGTTTGATTGGGCTTTTAGCTTTGTAATCACCAATCGTAAAAAAAACATTGTGCAAGGAAAGCATATATGTAAACCAATCACAAATATAGAACTCTATGATATTCTATTGTAAACTTTCCTTGGCAATGCTGGAATGAAAGGTCTTCATAGTTGTTTGCAGATAAAGATGCATGGTTTTAGTACGTGCAGACATTGATCAGCTTGACTACAACTTCGATGATGGCTGCGAGGACTAGTTGGTTTTGTCTACGCTCAAGCATGGTCATAGATTGAGATTCTGCCTGCTTCGTTGTGAACTGCGATGCTTGCTTTGTTTTTCTGTTCGATTCAGTCAAAGTGGACTTATAATAAAGCTATGTAATAATGAACTTAAATTCTTGATGTACTCGGTTTGTACGCTAGGAGTGTTGAATCTGTGATATTTTGCACTCTATGACGAATGTTTGGACGTGTTGCACAATGGATGAATGAACATGATAACTGGTAAGACCTAGAACAATCACATAGGTGCAAAGTGGTCTCGATTTTCGTTGAATAGTCTTAGTCTGCTTTACTAGCTAGATGCATTTATATTTTGTGTTTCTGATCCATACGTTGGATGCACTTGCATTTATTTGAAGCAGCCAATGGAAAATCTACTCCATAAAGAAATATAACAATTTCTAGTATTTTAGAACAGATTAAGAAAAAAAAAGAGAAATGATTGTGGCGCCCATCAATAGGTAGATGCAATTAACACCTGCCCCTGCAGAGATAATAGAAATAGCAAGCACCAAGTTTTTTTCTAAATACCAAATTACATTGACACAAATAAGGAAACTAATTATTAATGACGAGGGATAGAGAGGTAGATTATGCTAGAAATGCTTACATTTGTAGGCAAATTTTGAATGCTGCTAGAAATGCTTACATTGTGAATGGAGTTGATAAAGTGTATCTATTTGCATTGGGTGGATAGTCAACAATGCAGGCCAGAGCAATCACTATAAATATTGAACTTGTGTATGCTCTTTTTCTCACACCAAATTAAATAGCCATGGCATCCGACAAGAAAGTAGTGGTGCTCGGTCTCTTTGCCCTGGCCTTGTTCCTCGTGGCCCATTGTAAGTAAAACGATCATTGTTGTTTATAATGTTCAAGAAAATAGTAAAGAAAATCCACCACCTCAAGTTGGAACTTGGCAACATGCCTCCTGCATCATGCATCATCCCATATCATCTTGGAGTGAGTACCGCTAATCTATGTCCTTTATCTTAATTTTTGTGTGTATATATATATATATGCGCCTAACCAACAACGACCTGGCGATCTATAACCATATGTGTAGGCGCGGAGGCGGTGCACGTATGCACGATGAGGAACAAGTTTTTCCATGGCCTGTGCATGAGCAACAAGAATTGCGCGGCCTCATGCATCCAAAACGGCATTGGTGGCAGTGGGTACTGCTCCTCCTGGACACAAATATGCAAATGTACCCTTCAATGTTGGAGAAAAACGACACTAGCTGGGAACAAGCTGACACACGACAGGGACAAGCCAGCACCATTGGACATGCCTAGGATGGAAGTATCCAATTGAGTGTTACATATATATCTATATGCAGTTGATAGATGGAATTGAATAAGAGAACACATGTAGTCATGTTGTTGTAATTGTCCGAAGATAATTTAGAGTTGATGAACAAAACTTGTAGTATTATTTTTCGTGAGCATCTGCTACAGGGCCAAAAGCCCCCATGCATGTCTTCAACTCTTCCACTGACGACTGTGGCACACTCTTCGTGAGCGCAAAAAATTTAACCCCTAAAGGCACATGCCCTCACATGCATCATTGTTGATGCACATAGAGATGCATGTGCAGCAGGAGTGAGAAATCTAACTCTAGCTGCACACTCCTCATGTGCATCTAACGGTACATGCACATGGGGCCTATGCTCTTAATTAGGAAACAAAATCAACATTACCCACTCTTCATTTCAATCTGATCGTGTCGGTAGCTTGCTGGTTTTGGTCATTAAGTATGTCCCTATGTGCGTGTCTCCGTTTCGAGTTTCCACTTCGTGAGATGCTACTCAACCTCAGCCACGGGTGTGCACGGTGCATCGGCATCTCGACTGACGAGGCCAAATCTAAGCAACTTCATATATATTTCCTATCATGGTATTTAAACATTTTGATTTTACAATAAATCCGCTTGATTAGATGCAAATAGAATTCAAATAGCAAGAATAAGAGCCAAATCAACTTTGAAAATATTTAAAATTGTGTTACATAAAAATTTTGTGCATGTTTGAGTGTCTGTGTGTGAACTATCAGTGGCGGACCCAGGATTTGAACCCAGGGTAAACCTACAAAATTTTCTAAGACGCAATACGGTATGATCCAATGCAAAATTTAGTAAATGGTTTGGTACATAATTCTAAATGGTTTGATGGACAAGTAGAATATAAAAAAAATAAGTCTGAAACCTTTCTAAATGAAAATGCAAATAGCTTAAACATAAGGTCTTGAGTAATAGAATATTGCATTACTAGTTGAGGTCTTTTGCTTTAATTCTAAATGGTATATGAGGTTTTGGTTTAATGCTAAATCACACATAACATATTCACACATCAATTTCACAAATCCCATATGCACAATTTCTAAGTCTAAGTCTAAGTCTAAACTGGACAACGGTTGAGTAACAGACTTACGGTTGAGTAACAGACTTACAGACACTCTTACACTCACCAGGGCTGATGCACTAGAGCTTGTAGGGACCGAGGGAGAAAGCGTTCTGTGCTGTTGTGGCGTCCTAGTACATGATTAATATGCTGCTGAAACTTTATATTATCTTTTAAGCATCTTAATAACGACCTTAAATAAAAAAACTCAAAACTAGAAAGTTCTAGATCATCTACAATTTTTGTATAAAAATTATCTTCATCCAACGTCGTATCGAGAAAATATTATTTTTCTAAGGTTGAGTCTTGCCACGATATTTCCGTTGGCACGACAAAACAATATTATCACGCCAATGGGAGTGGCGTGACAAGGGTTCACGTGAAAATCGTCGACCAACATGGCAGATCTTGCCGCACCAGCGCATGTGGTGTGACAGTGTGATTTTGTCGCGCCATGAGCGTTGACATGATCAAAAGGGTTAAAATAAAAATAAAAATAAAAATGAGGGGGGATATTTTTAAAATAAAAGTTAAAAAGAATTGGAAATATAAAAATCCGCTGGTGGGTGTGAGAAAAGAGCATTTCTGGAGATGGCCTGATACTTTCACCCATTTACATTGTTTGTTGCTTGTTTGTGAATATGGTGAATCCACAATCAAATATAGAACTCTATGATATTCTATTGTAAACTTTCCTTGGCAATGCTCAATGATTGGTGACACGGATTGCACTTTTGCATGGTGTACGTGCAGACATTGAGCTTGACTAAGACTTCAATGATGGCTGGGAGGACTAGTTAGTTTTGTCTACGCTCAAGCATGGTCATAGATTGGGATTCTACCTGCTTCATTGCGTTGCTTGCTTTGTTTTTCTGTTTGATTCAGTCAAAGTGGACTATAATAAAGCTATGTAATGAACTTAAATTCTTGGTGTACTCGGTTTGTACTCTAGGAATGTTCAAATATATGATATTTTGCACTCTATGCCGAATGTTTGGATGTGTTGTGCAATGGATGAACATGATAACTGATGAGACATAGAACTATATATCACATAGGTGCAAAGTGGTCTCGATTTTCATTGAAAAATCCTAGTTTGCTTTACTAGCTAGATTCATTTGTATGTTGTGTTTTTTATCCATATGTTGGATGCACTTGCATTTATTCCAAGCAGCCAATGGTAAAACTACTCTA
Source organism: Miscanthus lutarioriparius (assembly GCA_904845875.1). Lineage (NCBI taxonomy): Eukaryota > Viridiplantae > Streptophyta > Magnoliopsida > Poales > Poaceae > Miscanthus > Miscanthus lutarioriparius. The sequence continues at coordinate 6,637,057 of CAJGYO010000006.1, read as the reverse complement.
TAAAGAAATATAACAATTTCTAGTATTTTAGAACATATTAAGACAAAAGAGAAATGATTGTGGTGCCCTTCAATTGGTAGATGCAATTAACATATGCCCTTACAGAGATAATAGAAATAGCATGCACTAAGTGTTTTCTAAATACCAAATTACATTGACACAAATAAGGAAACTAATTACTAATGACGAGGGATAGAGGGGTAGATTATGCTAGAAATGCTTACATTTGTAGGCAAATTTTGAATGCTGCTAGAAATGCTTACATTGTGAATGGAGTTGATAAAGTGTATCTATTTGGGTTTGGATAGTCAACAACGCAGGCCAGAGCAACCACTATAAATATTGAACTTGTGTATGCTCTTTTTCTCGCACCAAATTAAATAGCCATGGCATCTAACAAGATAGTAGTGGTGCTCGGTCTCTTTGCTCTGGCCTTGTTCTTCGTGGCCCATTGTAAGTAAAACAATCCTTGTTGTTTATAATGTTCAAGAAAATAGTAAAGAAAATCCACCACCTCAAATTGGCAACTTGGCAACATGCCTCCTGCATCATGCATCATCCCATATCATCTTGGAGCGAGTACCGCTAATCAATGTCCTTCTATTTTAAATTTTGTGTATATATACACCTAACCAAAAACCTGGCAATCTATAATCATATGCGTAGGCGCGGAGGCGGTGCACGTATGCACGATGAGGAACAAGTTTTTCCATGGTCCGTGCTTGAGCAACAGGAATTGCATGGCCTCGTGCATCCAAAACGGCATTGGCCACGGTGGGTACTGCTCCTACAAGAGACAAACATGCAGATGTACCCTTCATTGTTGGAGAAAAACGACGCTAGCCGGGATTGAGCCGACACAAGACGAGGACGAGCCGGCGCCCTTGGACATACCTAGGGCGGAAGTATCCAACTGAGTGTTACATATATATCTATATGCAGTTGGTCAATGGAATTGAATAAGAGAGGAATACATGTAGTCATGTTGTTGTAATAATTAATTGCGCGAAGATAACTTAGAGTTGATGAACAAAACTATAAGTATTATTTTTGTCATGAGCATCTCCTGCAGGGCCATAAGGCCCCAATATATCTCTTTAACTCTTCCACTAATGACCATGGCACACTATGTGTGAACGCATAAATTTTACCCATAAAGGCACATGTCCTTATGTGCATCATTTGTTGATGGAGATGCATGTGCAACAAGAGTGAGAAATCTAACTCTTGCTGCACACACCTCATGTGCATCTTATAATACAAGCACATGGGACATCTGTCCTTAGGAAGTAAAATCAACATTACTCATTCTTGGTTTCAATCTGATCGTGTTGGTAGCCTGCTGGTTTTGGTAACTGAGTCTGTCCCTATGTGCGTGTCTCCATTTTGAGTTTTCACTTCGTGAGAGGCTAATCAGGGTGTGTTTAGTTTAGCTATGGCTTTTGAAAAAGCTACTATGAGCTGTGGGCTGTGAAAAGCTGTTGTGGGAAAGTTGAAAGCTGTTTGGTGAAATAGTTTTTGGCAAATGCCTATGAGCAGACCCCACATGTCATTCATAGTCCACCCCACTCAACTCTCTCCCTCTCTCACTGACGAGCAAACCTTGCTCGTCAACTTCCTTCCTCCTAGCCGTTCGCTGCAGTTCGAGTAGGACACCGCCGGAGCTCGTGCCTGCACTCGCGCATGGTTGTGCCCGTTCCGGAGCAGGACCACACGTAAGGATGGCAACGGGTCGGGTTTGGTTCGGATATCCGTGGGTTTTGGGTCCAGCGGTTTTGGTTTCGGGGACAGTTTTGCACCCACAGCTTTTCGGGTTCGGGTACCCGAAAGTTTGTGGGTTCAGGGCGGATCACCATTTTCACCCGTGAAGCACCATCAGAGCCCTGAAATAGTAGAGCCCATTAACAGCCCATCTAGCAACATAGGCTCACCCTCAGACCCTCACGGCCAACCTCACGCTCGCAGAGTCACAACGCTCGCTCACTCGAACTACCCATCGGCCGCCTCCCGATCCCCTTACCTCCGGCCTTCCTCCACCCAAGCCAACTATGCCACCGCCTTCCCCACAACTGGCCGCACCTCTCTTGCCACTTCTCCAGCCGTAGCCGCAGCCATAGCGCAGTCAATAGCAGTCGCCGCCATTGCATGCCACCGGCGCGCGTGGCCAGGGAGCCCTAAGCCGCCTCCTGCGAAGCCGCTACCACCCATAGGTGCGCGCAGAACCGGCAATGTCACAACACCCCCACGTACCCCGACAGAGGTCGCCCCAGCCGTCGGAATCGGCCGGCCACCCATCTCCTCTGCTCTGCGTTGTTCTGATTCAGGGGCAGCAGGTTTTGGGTTTTGGATAATCCGTCGGGTTTCGGGATCTGCAGGTTTTGATTTTGGGGATAGATTTTCACCTGAATTGGTGTTCGGGGCGGATTCGGGTTTTTAGTTCGGGTTTCGGTTTTGGGTACCCAGAGACTCCACCCGATCCAAATCTGACCCATTGCCATCCTTAACCGCACGCCCGCGGTGGAGCTAGGCCACGCGCCCGCGCCCGCCTAATTTGGGGATAGGGATGGGGCTGCGCCATGCCCACCCAAAGCCAATGCCGCTTGCCGCCACGCTCCCCGTTGGTGACAGTCGTCGCTGAGCTCGCCGCCATGGGGGTGCCACCCTAGATGAGCCGCAGTGAGCACTGACCATTGCGTGTACGGGAAAAGAAAGAAGAAAAAAATGAACCTGTATCTTCATAACCAATGGCAAGTGGGTAAATTTTTAGCCCCAAAAGCAGCTAAAAGCAAGGGGAGTGCTACTTTGAGTTTTGTACAAGAGCAAAAGCAGCTTTTGACCTAAAGCAGTTGTGGCTTTTTCACCCATATGGTTTGCTTTTGGCTTTTGCAAAAGCAGGTTGAAAAGCCCAACCAAAGAGGGCCTCAGGCTCAACCACGGGTATGCACGGCGCATCGGCATCTCGACGGACAAGGCCAAATTTAAGCAGCTTCATATTTCTTATGGTGATATTTAAACATTTTGATTTTACAATAAATCCGCTTGATTAGATGCAAATAGAATTCAAATTGCAAGAATAAGAGCCAAATAGACTTTGAAAATATTTGAAATTTTGTTAAATAAAAATTATGTGCATGTGTGAGTGTTTGTGTGAATTATGAGTAGCGGACTCAGGATTTGAACCCAGGATATACCTAAAAGAATTCTAATATGCAATACAATATGATTCAATACAAAATTTAGCAAATGGTTCAGTACATAATTCTAAATGGTACGGTTCGATGGACAAGTAGAATATCTATCTATCTATATACTCTTATAAAACTAAACTCTACTATATGTTTTATCTCTTTGATGCAATGTGTCCACATCATTCCCGACTAAGTGACCCCACTAGATGTTCTATCTCTTCATGCATGGTGTCCACATCATTCCCCACTAAGTGTCCTACTAACTTGCAATCCTTTTATCCAAGCTATCTATGTCATCCCTTATTAATTATAAAAAAAAAATTATATCCACATGTACTCCCTCCGTATCGGAAAAAACGTCATTCTATGGCCTCGTATGGTTTGTAGAATTAAGGTTTTTTAGATCAGTTAACCACGTTTTGGACTCTAATGCCCCTGGACTCCTCGGTTACCATCCGTGCAATTAAATTGGCCCCTTCGGTTGTCGCCGCTCCACGCCCCAGTCGTTTCGTCGCCCACTTCGCCTCCCCTTCCTCGCGCAGCATGCTTCGTCACTCTCTCTCTCTCTCTCTCGCCATGAAGCCCGCTTGGGCCATGGAGGTGGTGCCGGACTCCGTCGAGTCGGAGGAGGCGGCGCTAGACTCCGTCGAGTCGGAGGAGGTGGCACTGGACTCCGTCGAGTCGGAGGAGATGGCGCCGGACTCCGTCATGAAGCTCCCTCTTGCCATGGAGATGGCGCCCTAGGACCTCGAGCAGGAATCGATGACGCCGCAGGAACTCGAGCTGGACTCCAGTGCCCAGCAAGACTTTGTGCCAGATTCCTTGCTGCCGAAGTCCTAGCCGCCTCCTTGTGTTCGCTACGGCACGACCCACGACTGCAACGACGTTGAAGCCTATCACCTAGCTCGCCGTCTCGCTAACAGGTGTGCCCGTTGTGGTCTTGTTCATAGTGACTACAACCTCTTTGCAAGGATAATGGACGACCTAGACAAATTCGATTGTGAAACCTATATTCCTGATGTCGAAAAGCTTCAAATGGATGGCGACACTATACTTGTGCTTGAGCACGTTTTGAAGAAGCTGGACGAGCTTAAGAAGAAGAAGTAAGACCCAAAGAAATAACAACGAGGTAATCGGCAAAGTTACATGTCTCATTCATTCGAGCAAACACGGCTCCTAAATTGCTGCCTAAGCTTACACGTCTAATTGTTTGCTGCAGGAAGACTAGCAATGGCATCAGCTAACAACGACGCCTCACAAGAAATTTGCAATGGCAGCCGGTCTTCTTTCTCTAGTGTTCCTTTTTTCATGTGAGGAATCTTGAACTTGTTACATCCTCTAACCTTCATGGTTTCCTTCAAAATACTCTGAAGTGTTAAATAAATCATGTTTGCTTTGTGTGGACAATGCTCTTGGAATGCCTACATGTGTTGAAAAAAAAAATTCAAAAATGAATAAATCTGTTGTTGAAGAAACAATGAAACTAAACAAGTGATCAATTTACCTCTTGCACTGTTGGAATTAGACCTTCCACAGTTTTTGCTTGCTTCTTGTATTGAATAGATTGAATAGCTCGAAAAAACCCCAAGTCCAAAATGTTGAAATCCGGAGAATTAGGTGGTTGACAAATTAGGCGAATGTCAAATCCTTCTTGCTTAGCAGCCTCACAAAAAACCGGATCATTCACTTCTAAATGAGAAGGTGCATTATCTTGTTGTATGTAAATTGGTTGGTTCACATCTTCACGTGGCCATTTTGCTCGAATGGCAGGCGACACTTTGTGAACCATGAAGTCTCTAATCATATCTTTTGTGATTGAAGTTATGGGCTTGACAACTTGGGTACCAGCTAGACGATTCCTACTGTCTCTTTTAGCATTTTCATAAGTAACAAGTGGAAAACAACCAATTTTCCCATAAAAATGCACACTCCATTCCCAAACCTTGGCCGAGCACAAACACACAAAAACATGAGCCTAGGAATGCAATTCTTGCTCTTACAAGTGCGATGGGGATCATCTTCCTCGGGTAGCAAGTAGTACTTCTCTGATTTTTGAGTGAGGAAAAACCATTTTTCATCGATGAACACATGGTTAAAAATCCCTTAAATTTTGGTTCATCATGCAAGCTACCCTGATCAATCATGTCAACACATCACTGTAACCGAGACTTCTTGTTAGCATATGTCAGGTGTGGCTTGATGCTATTTGAGTGGCGCCTAAGAAGACCTTTTTTCAAGTATGTTTGTAGCTTCCATTTGCTAATGTTTAGTTTCGTACTGACATCTTCTATAGTCATTCTTTCTTTGAGAGGAATGTTGCGCAATGGTTCCAAATCAACAAGGATTGCCTTGCGGCCTACTCTACCCTTCTTTTGACTAGCAACATTAACCGGAATGGATTGAGCAAGGGGGATTTTACCTCGCTGCCATAAGCACTGAACAACTCGAATGTGAAGTCCAAATTGTTCAGCAACAACTCTCATATCACACTTGCCTAGTTTCCCATTCTTGCTTCTAGCCAACAAAGTTTGATACACTTGTTTTCTGAGTTCTTCTGTCATGTCTTTGGCCTTCCTTCGTCCATTGGCTTCAACGGGAGCCTCATTAGCATCTTCTAGTTGCAAAAAAAACAAGCAAATTCAAACCAATGATTTTGATTACCAGCATCGAGTCATATCAAAAGAAATTTATCTTACCAGCGAGGTTTTCTTCAAAATCGAAATTAATCGCACCATATTCGTCTAGTGGCAGGTTCAAATCAAATCCTATCGACAAGAAAACGATGATACGAGAGATGACTAAATATAAAAAAAAACTAATAAAAGATGTAATATAGTTGCCATGTTCTAGCGGAGGCTCGTTGAGATCAAACCCAGCATCGCCGTTGCCATGTTCCAATGGACACACGTTGAGATCAATCCCAGCAAATAAATCGACCATGGGGAAAAGTTTGTTGCATGGTAGATGAACAAGAGAAGTGGTGGCTTAGTGAGTTAGTGTTGTGGCGCTTAAATAGAAGAAGCTAGCAACCCAAACGTCGGACGCCAACACGAGCGAACGGCAAAATACGCGCCATGCCAGTGAGCGACTGGCAAAAATACGCGCCCAAACATGAGCAACCGGCAAAAGTACGCGCCCAAACGTGAGCAACCGGCAAAAATACGCGGCGAAACGGCAAAAAAGGCACCCATACAGCAGCACAGTGCCATGCAACTCGCCACAGCGCCATGCAAATCCAAGAGCTCTTCAAAAAAATAACGCGCCTGAGAGGGATGAAACCGGGGACCTCCTGCCTCGGGCCGCAGCTTACGTCCAGCTACGAAAGTTTGTTGGATAGGCGATACCCGCAACCCTATTTAATAAGGGCAAACAGAGAAAAATACCCCTTAATTAATCACTCCTTGGTATGCTAAATCATGTCTTAAACGACTTTCTTTACCAGTATGGAGGGAGTATATCTCTTATAATCCTAAACCCGGCCCACTAGCTATATACCTTAACATGCAAGCTGTCCACCTCAACAATACACTACCACATGCAATTAAAATCTAGCTATATACCTCAACATATAAGCTGTCCACCTCAACAATGCACTATCACATGCAATTAAAATCCACTAGCACATACATGCAAATGTAATGTCTACGTCAACACGACGCACGAGCATTTTGTGGAAAAAAAAAGTTGGCTGAGGACTATCCCCACCAAGCATCCATGGGCACCCACCATGAATTCATGCCACGTGTCCATACATAATCATTGCTCCTGTTGAGCACTAAAATATATTCACTTTCTTCTCCTCGATCATTTATTGTTAGTTTCAACTTTGTCGTTGCTATAGTTGTTTGCTGAGAGTCAAAATTATGGTAGCCATGGAGAACGTGTGTCAGGAATGCTTGCTAGGGTTATGTTTATCAAAATGCCACACTGGAATTATGAGAGTGCATATCATTTATGGGACTTTATTACCGGGGTTAATTGGTGTGATTGTGTTGGTTGAAATGTCCTGCACTCTTTTCAGAGATATTGTTCTTGACCAATGTTATCTTAAATGCTAAACGGTAAATAATCAGCCATCCTCTGTTTAGCGTTTAGATCGTTTAGACGATATTTAAACGTAGTTAAACAGTTTTGTATAGTAACACTAAAATTTACATATTTATGCGGCATTGCTATTCTACACCCAGTAGCCAATACTGAATACTGCTGAACCGCGTTCACAGTATCAGTCAGTACGACGCATCAGTACCACAAAATACTGGATAATATTAAAACACGACTACTAAATAGTACTGAATTTTGTTCAGTACAACAATTTGGTGTAGAAGTAGCCAAAAACTGACCAGAAAATACTGAATACCACTTAACCGTGTTTAGTATCAGTTAGTACGACGCATCAGTACCACGAAATACAGAATACTACTGAAACACAACTACTGAATAGTGCTGAATTTTGTTTAGTACAATATTTATGTATGTAAAAGTTAAATATGCTAGAAAGTATACATATTTATGCATGTAAAATATAAGTATTATATCAAATAATTTTTTTTGAAGAAAACTAAATCTCACACCACCTCATATACTTACTATGTTAATTAGTTGGGTGCCAAATGTGGTAGTTGTAATCCTCTTTTAAGTAAATGGTGAATTGAATGGCCATTTAACTCATTTAATCATGTTTAACTCATGTCTCTTCTCCGTTTTGTCGTGGTCAAATCTAACCATGATGATGGACTAGGGAGAATAAGTTTCAGATCAGTCTTCCTTATTCTTCAGTGGCAGAAAGAAGAAGGAAGATACAAGAAAGAAGAAGTTTCTCGACTCCGCCTGCAGGAATGTTGGCCGTTATTCGTTGGGCATCTGTTCTCAGGCCTTTTGCCGAGTGTTTGTCTGTGCGATAATCCATACAAATCGTCATACTGGTTTTGGATTTGAGATTTGGAGCTATACAAAGCATGAGTAGAATACAGATGAAGATCAATTCCTGGATGTACGTAGTGTATTTTAGAGTGCTTGTAACGTTATGATGTGCTCAGCTATAATCTAATATAATTCTTCTTTTGTCTAAAAAATGATATTACAAGCCCTGTTATGATAACATCTTATCTTGGTACTTGAAGGTTTGAACTAGCATTGTTTACTCTACTTGCAAAGGTCTTTAGTGACCACACCAGAGAAATTTGTTGCCCTTACCACACGCACTAGTTGTTGCGCACTGTTGAAGTCCATCTCTCTGGTTGCATGTTCGGTGCACCACAGGATAAATCTGGTCCACAATGCATGTGCAACCTTCTTTGGAGTGATGCTCTAGTATCCCATGTGCTCTACTCACCATAGAATTCTAGTGCAATGTGTCACACCTAAACTCAGATGTTGCATCTGGTGCAAACACTAGAGAGCTCCAGTGCTCTATCTGGTTCCTCCACCGTGCAATTGTTACCTCTCTCCGATGGCCACACCGAAAGTATGATGTCACATCTTCTTCATTGCCTCGGACTCGCTCCATCGGATAACTCTGGTGCTCTCTGATATGCAAATCTTCATGTCCTTTTGTTCGGGCTTCACTTGATTCATGTCTTGATGAGCTTCATACTTATGTTCTAGGGTCTTCAATACTTTCCTTTGATTTTCTTTTGAGGTGTTGATTGCTTGATCTATCTCCACCTTAGCCTAGTTCAAGTCTAGCCTTGCATACTTAGGACTAAAATACCATGTATATTAGCAAACATTGTTAATACTCTTGATGATGTTGTCATTCAACCACCAAAGCTAAACCCTTGCTAGAGTTCAAGTTTCTTACATTTTACAATGGATTCACGTGATAACTAGTGAGACCTAGAACTATAGCATAGGTGCTAAGAGGTCTAGATTTTTGTTGAAAATCCTGGTCCGTTTTACTAGATTCATTTATATGTTGTGCTTTTTATCTATATGTTGGATGCACTTGCATTTATTCCAAGTAACCAATGAAAAAACTACTCCATCTAGAAATATAAACATTTCTATGATTTTAGAATAGATTAAGAAAATGAAAATGATTGTAGCATAGATTCAATTAACACTTGCCCTTACAGAGATCATAGAGATGGCATAAACTAATTGTTTTCTAAAGACCAAATTATGTTGACACAGATAAGGAAACTAATTATTAATGATGAGGGATAGAGGAGGTGGTAGATTATGCTATAAATGATTACATTTGTAGGCAAATTTTGAATGCTGCTAGAAATGCTTACCTGCGTGAGCCGAATCAAGCGACCACTATAAATATTGAACTTGTGTATGCTCTTTTTCTCGCACCAAATTAAATAACCATGGCATCCAACAAGAAAGTAGTGGTGCTCGGTGTCTTCGCCCTGGCCTTGCTCCTGGTGGCCCATTGTAAGTAAAACAATCCTTGTTGTTTATAATGTTCAAGAAAACACTAAAGAAAAACTAGCACCTTAAATTGGAAACTTGGCAGCCTAACATACATACCTCCTGCATCATCATCCTATGCAAAGCATCATGCAGCGAGTACCGCTAATCTCTGTCCTTTATTTTAAATTTTGTGTATATATGTGCCTAATTAGCCACCTCATGATCTATAATTGTATATGCGTAGGCGCGGAGGCGCACGTGTGCACGATAAGGAACAGGTATTACCACGGTCCGTGCATGAGCAACAAGAATTGCGCGGACTCGTGCATCCATAATGACATGGGCAGCGGTGGGTACTGCTCCTCCGCCTGGAAGCGTGGCCCCTTTGGAAGAATATGCAAATGTACCTTTGAATGTGGGGGAGAAACGACGCCAGCACCAGCGCTAGCAGGGGACGAGCCGCCACTGTACACGGCTGGGGCGGAAGTATCCAATTGAGTGTTGCATATATGCGGTCCATCGATGGAATAATAAAAGAACACATGTAGTCATGTTGTTGTAAGCAACAACTGCATGCACCAAAGATAATTTGCATGAGGATGATGAACAAAATAAACTGGCAGTGTTATATTTATTTGCCATGAGCATCTGCTGCAGGGCCACAAGCTAGGCCCAGTATACAGTATTTTTTCTCTTAAAATCTTGCACTGACGACCGTGGCACACATACTCTTTGTTTCAAGGTTCTGAATTCTGATCGTGTTGGTAGCCTGCATGCTGGTTTTGGTCACCGAGTTGTCACTATGTGCGTGTCTCCCTTTCTAGTTCCGACTTCGTGAGAGGCTACTCAGCCACGGGTGTGCATGGCGCATGGCCGCATCGACCATCAACTGAGCTTCATAATTTCCTATGGTGGTATCAAACATTTTAATTTTACAATAAACCCGCTTGAGTAGATGCAAATCGAATTCAAATTGCAAGAATATAAGAGCCAAATCGACTTTGAAAATATTTGACAACAAAATTTGATAAAAAGTACCGAAGCACTTTCTCCATCCCAAAATAAGTGTCTATGATGTTCATGCCGGTCAAACTTTTTTTAAGTTTGTCTAATTTTATAGAAAATATTATTAGCAACATTTGTATCTCTAAATAAGTTTATTATAAAAATAGATTCGACAATCTTATCTAATGATAATAATTATGTACTATAAATTTTAATATTTTGTTATATATGTGATCAAAGTTAAAAATATTTAACTCTTCAGCAAGCTATAATGACACTTGTTTTGGTACAGAGGAAGTAATAAAGAATAATTTTAATTTTAATAATACCGGAAACCTTCGTCGCTTCTGTCTTCACTGCCTGTTGCAGCTTAGGCCCGGCAGGGAAAGCCGGCCCATATAGCCTATCGCGCATCCAATTTCCGATCCTTTCTCCGCTCCCAGCCTCCCTACCAGTCTCTCCCCTACCCGCAGTGCCCACCGCGTCAAGCCAGCTCCGCTCCCACCTGCGCCGCCAGACCGCCCTTCCGGCCGTCGCCCAACAGCAACACAACACAACAGAGCAGATCCCCATCGCCGCCTCCTGTCTCCGTTGCACCGTTGACCGACGCACCGGTACGCTTCTCTTCCGAGGAAGAGAGAGGAGGAATCCTTCTCTTTTTTGCGCTGCTCTTTTCCCTGCTGCTGTTAAGAGAGTTGCTCGCGCCGCGTCTACATGCTAGCATTTGTTTGTAAATTTCCCCGAGGATGCGGATCCATGCCCTGCGTTGTGCGCTTCCGGTGGCCGGCCGCTGTCACCGCACTATTTGACTGTTTGGTATTCCGGTGGCCGGTAATGACTTTGCTAGCGCGGTCTCCCATCCTCAATCGCCCTTCCACCTAGGCCACCATCAATTCAGCCAGCAACATTTCATTCTAAAAGTGCAGTTAGTTTGTACATCGCTGTTGGAATTCATCAATTAGCTATGCTGCCTGTACATTGTTGATTGCACTGTATGGATGTTGTTCAACAGCCTCAAACCAATTGCAAATTGACCCGTGCTGCCTCATGTCATGTTTACTTTCCCTGTGAACTCCCTACTTTGTTTCAGATATATTTATCATCAATACTAAAACCTACTCCTGAATCAGGCATTCCTTTTCAACCCAAGTTGCCTGTTAACTACAGCTACCGATGGTCATGTCCTCTTTAATTTGGTTGGAAATTTGGTACTTTATTGCTCATATTGTCTGGTCATTTAATTTATCAGTAACTTAGGGTTCTGTTTACCAATCTCATATGTCGTATATACATGCAGCATCTAATCTGAGTCCATTTCCTCTGCAGTGTTGTTGTAGGGACATTCGTTCCGTACGCACAGCTGATAGAGGAAGGTAGGTCTCATGAGCGCCACGCCCGCAGCAAGCAGTTGCCTTCGAGCAGCCCTCTCATACTGTGTCAGGCAAGTCCGTGCCTATAAATGTCTCTCATTACTAGCATTCCCTCGCGAGGTCACAAATGAATCGAGTGGCACTTCGGGATTAAATGAGTAGTCTCTAATATATTCAGTTAGGCCACCCATATGGCCATATGTACTGATGTTCCATTAGTAATTGAAAACAATGCAATACTATCCAGGCAAATCTAGAAAGCCATAATTTTACTGTCGATTTAGTGGCCCGGAATTGCTTCAGGTGATTAAACTCTGGTATTGGTGACAATCCTATTTGGACTAAATTGCAGCGGAGAAACCAATGTATGCTAGGTCTGTGAGAAGTTAGGCTCAAGATTGCGGCATCAGCATCGACTATGCTTCCGTAGCTCATCCTCAAGTGAACGGCCAAATAGAACGGGCTAACGGGCTACTTCTAGCCGGACTAAAACCCAGGCTATTCGATGAGCTTAAAGACTACGACGACAAGTGGATATACGAGTTATCCAAGGTAGTTTGGGGATTGCGCACTCAGCAAAGCAGAGCGACAGGGTACTCTCCCTTTTTTGGTTTATGGCTCAGAAGCCATCTTGCCAGCTGATTTGATATGGAACTCTCCCAGGGTTGAACAGTACAATGAAGGCGAAGCAGAAAAAACCCGGTGACTAGAAATTGATAGTGCCGAAGAAATTAAGCTTAACACGCTTTTCCAGTCTGCTAGGTACCTGCAAGGCCTACGACATCACTATGATAAGAACATGCGCCCCCGCACCTTTCAAGTCGAAGACTTAGTCCTCAAGCGTATCCAGAATACCTCGGGACGACTCAAGCTACTTAGCCCATGCGAAGGCCCCTTCATCGTCTCCAAAGTTACTCGGCCAAGCTCCTTCGAGTTAATCACAGAGGATGGCAATCCCGTGCCTAACTCCTAGAACATCAATCAGCTACAGAGATTTAATGCTTAAGTAGTTGTCTTGTTTAAGAAAATTCAGTGTCCTAGCTTATGTACTTAAGATTCTTTGTTATTAATACAGAATCAATGTTCTTTGCTAGATGAATCTGTCTTTTTCTTTTATCGCAACCTTTATTACATCATATACGAGACATACAGCTGACTAATTGTGCGCCTACACATCTCTCAATATGATAAATATACTCGACACAGTTCTTATTCTGTATACCGAGTACTGGGCTATATTATATGAGATACGCCTCCTACCTGGATGGCCTACATCTCCTTGGCCGAGAGCCAATTACCGACATTTAGTCTAAACTATTGCATGTCGTCCTGGGTAGGGTGATTCCCAGAAGCAAGTAACCTGATTTGTTGGCTACGGGATGGGATCGTAATAGCAAACAATCGTTATAAGGGTTCCTTGAACAAGTGACTTCAAGCACTTAACATCGATGGAAGGGTCCAACATGATTTTAATCATAGCGACTACGTTGATCAGTTTGACGCGCCCTTCTACAGGACTCAACAAGACAAATTTACAGCCTAAGCAGACTACAGTCTTACTTAAAAGATTACCAAGTCTAACCTAGTTGAAAAACCTGTCTTTGGCGTATAAGTGCCCTAACAAGATGTATTACTTACAGGCTAAGTTTTTCATTCAACTAGCAGCCTACACAAGCAAAAGGACATTGTTTCTTACAACTTGCCTACCTGGCACACACGCTTAACAAGTTTTCTTCAAACTTACATAGCCTATTCATCAGGCTTCTCCATCCTAAGGTCTAATTCATCGGTTATGGTGGTGGCGAGTCCGTCAAATTCCTCCTTAGCTCTCTCCACAGCAGCAAGATGGCCTTCATCATCATATTCTGTGGTCACCTGATGGAGATCCACAACCGGGTATAGCACCCGGAGCGTATCGAGTACATTTCGGATGCAGACCTTGGTGGCTCCACGCACATAACCCTCGAAGCGGTTGGGGATGTCTTTCACTATATCCACCCACCTCTTTTCACCATCTTCTAGCCTACGGAAAAGGAGGGCAAGTGGCTTCACGGCTTCCCAGTGTGTTTCGCTCTGACTGTGCTCTCTCCAGCTGGGCCTTCAAATCAGTCACTGACTTCAGAGCCTGCATCAGATCATGATCAGCTCCCCGCTTTATCAGCTTAACTCGAGCAAGTTTTTCACTCGCTCGTTTAGTTACCTCTTCAGTTTGGTTGTGTTGGGTTCTCAGGGCTTCATTCAGCTCCTCCACCTCGCCTTCCAACCGCCGGGTTCTGATCCGCTCTTCTACAAAAAGACCATAAATGATCATCATCATGATCATCGACTACTACATGTCATGAACTACAGAGAAGTCATACAGTTCCTTTATCTTTTAGCTTTGTATCAAAGAGCTCGACCTTCTCTGTCATCTTCAACAAAGAGTCAAAGGTATCATTTTTCCTTGTTTCGGTGGCCGCTTTTTGCCGCTCGGCTTCACCAATCTGAGAACGAAGGATACAAAGGGTCTCTTCATGGTGCTTTTGCGCTGATTCCCACTCGGCCTCCCTCGTGGCCCGCTCCTCCATCAGCTTGGCGAGCTCTGCCTAGATCTTTTGGACCATGACAGAGGCTTTCAGCTCCACGCCTTGAGCATATGACTATTTCCGGAATGAGAATTTGGACGTTATTTACAGTAGGAAATGACAAAATGCGTTTACTTACCCTCAACTGGCCGTCGAAGACGGAAGCCTGGTTCAGCAGCCCGAACCATAACTTCGTCAACCCAGCAAACTTTGGGCTATAAGCCTAGAGCTAGGTACTAGGTCCAGTAACCAGAACGACGTCATCCTCCTCCACTTGTTGGGCGCTCGTCGTCGGCACCTTTGGGGTAGGAGCACTCGGTGCAACAGCGCTTGGGTCAGCCCTCGCGCTCCACACTTCTTCTTGAGCAGTAGCCTCTATGGGCTTCGGCCCCGACGGCTGGTGTGCTTCATTACCCACAGGCACCACTACCTTTGGCTATGGCACCTCCACACTCTCTGTAGTACCCAACTACGTAGGTTTCTTTGCCTCACCTTCTGCAAACGTTGGCCCCTATGCCCGGGGCATCTCAGTGGACCTGGATGGAGACATAGGCCCGCTTGTCTGGCCTTCTTCCACCTGGTCACCATCGGTACGCGGGCTCTCTTCAACTCAGGGCTCTTCATTCTACGCCTGGGTACTCAGTGCCCTTTTTACCCTGATATGAGTAGCACTCAAGTGATATCCTGGGAACGAAGTAACATACAGAGGAAACTTCGACACTTACTTGGCACTAGACTTCTTCTTCAGGGTGGGCTTTCCTAGTGATATACCACTAAGCGATCCACCCAGCTCCAGGCTTGATACAGATGCTAACAGCACTGAGTCCTCCTGATGACTCGCAGTGCTAGCACCTTGTCCAAGCGTGATCCCGTCACTCTGAGTTGGCACCCAGGTGCTCAACATTTCTGGTGGCAGCATTCTACCAAAAGAAAATAAACTTCATCAAGTATACCTATGTCAAGAATTCAACAATAGAATTTTACTTGGAAAGACTACTTACTGTCTGACAGAAAATGAGGTGTCTTCCTCCTCCTCCTCCGGCTGTTCCTCCATAGCATAATGTGCAGTAGTTGTTCACGAGTTGGATTTAGCGCTGGGTAAAATTCAGACTACATGGAGATAGTTCAGACATGTTTTACCTGGTCTCAGGGTGTAGGCTCGACGGGGCCTTTTGGGCATTGTTCCGCTCCCAGTGGCAACATCGGCCTCCAATGACCGTTTCCCACCAGCGGCTCCTTGCCTGGCACTCAGGATTGCCTAGACTATGACAACGTCTGGGTTCTCTTCAGACTCGCCCTCGGCTTCCTGGTCCACATGGACAGCGGAGGCGGCGCCCCCTCCTGCTGCTCCGTCGGATGCCGCTCCGCTTCCGACAACTCCTCTAGAATCGGGACGCGGAGGACAGGCAGGCAAATCATTGAAATTCTACCCCAACTCTTGCAATCAACACACAGGAGTCAGTTTTCCACAGTATTAAGATATTTGCAAAACACAATGTCAATATACTTACAGTGGCTGGTGGATTCTGATGATCATGCTCATCATTACCCGGGTAGGGTCCTCTGGGACGGTGTACTCGAACCCATAGTGGATCCTCTCTTGCAGAGGTTGTACTTGGCGTCTAATGAAGCTGGCAACTAATCCGACTCCACTAAGCCCTTGGTCCTTCATGGCTTGGATTTGCTTGAGGAAAGGACGAATACCCTCAAGTTCCGTTGCACTCAGTGTCTCCTTATCCCGACGGTTGTTGGGCACTGGCGCGGTGTTGCTATGCACTTCTAGGGGGGCACATGTTCCCCGCATAAAACCACTCGGCCCTCTAGTTCTTCACAAAATCCACCAAGGTATAGTGGATATACTCGTTCTTTCTCCCCACGTAAAGTTGAATACCAGCACCCCCAAAACACTTGGACTTGTGGCGTCCGGGTGTGGTTTCAGTTTGAAAAATAGCAAAATAGAGTGATAGATGGGGGATGCCAAGGAAAGTTTCACAGATATGAACAAAAATTGAAAGATGCAGAATGGAGTTAGGGTTCAGATGATTCAAAGTTATGCCATAATGATGCAAAAAGGGACAAGCTGGCAACCCTAACCCATGCTGGATGAACGACACAAAAAGCACAATCCCCCCCCCCCCGGCTCAAGATTGGGAATACGGTGCTCACCAGGTGCTTTCCATTCACCAAGCTTCTAATCTAGCAAATAGCCCTGCTCGCAGAGTTTCTAGAGGTGCTTCGGCTTCATGCTTGGCGCCGGCCAGATCTGGGCAGCGGCAGCCATCTCCGGCACCTCAAGCGTCCTCTTCTCGGTAGTCTTCTTGGCAGCGGCGCTCGGGTTCTTGCCCTTACCCATCAAGCAGAGCTTTTTTACAAATCTAAGGTTTCAAGATGCAAGATTGGCAGCGCTCACAATGGCTCAGAGGCTTATGCAGAATGCAAATGGAGCAGAGGTAGATGATGCACAGGAACGGTTCCCTTTTTATATGGTTTTTTACCGTGATGTGGCCCGATAATCACGCCAACGAGCATGGCATTTTGGTTTCCCTTCAATTTTAATGCGGTTGCACGGTTGATACGACGGTTGCACGCCTTTTCAGGATTTTCAACACATCACAATGTGTTCAGACTTATCCTTTGGAATTTTTCTTTTCGGGTACTGGCCATGCTACGACCGTTATCTACATGTCCACATCGTGAAGTACCCGGATGATTGATGCAGTATTCGGACAATCGCTTGACAGTACATATTAAAAAGCGCAGTACCCGGATGTTTATTCAACAGTTCAATGGATACAAGTTGCACACTTTATAAGATTCAAGACCACTCAGAATAATGAGCGACTATTTATTTAGAGAGCTACACGTATTGGATACAAGATTTTTTAGTCAATAACAAAGATAACACCTACTCGGATAAAATAGAGTACTCATACTCTAAGTGCTTCTCAGTAGGTACTTTTGTACCCGATGCACCTAGATCCAAGAGGAGGAGAGTAATGCATCTGGGTAGATAACAGAAGCAGTGTGTCCTAGCCTAGAACCTTGGGTAGACTATCCGGCTATGAACATTTGTTGGCCGGCTATCCTTGGGAGCATAGCTACTGCAAGAGGAAGCCTGCAGGCTAGTATGCAGGATGATCTATTCGCACATCTTGCCACCCAGCCAACGCCATCTGTACACATTCGGGTCCGGGTATGACCCTTCATGGATAGACGTCGATAGACATCCCTAGAAGAACTGACATGGGACTGCTGGACGTGCCACCCTACCAGTTGTCACAAGACTTCTTCTAGTTGCAGTTCCAGACTCCTCTACTGTGCACAACTGCGGGTTTAGCCTACCTCTAAACCCTCTCACAAGATTTCTTCTAGTCACTACAACTCTTGGTTATACCAACCGAGTACTCCCAGGGGCTGGTCTACTTCGTTCACCACCATATTTGCAAGCTTCAAAACTTTGAGCTACTTTGCTTCTTCTACAACTAAGGTTTAAGTGCTCGCCGGGAGGATTTTTATAGGCGTCTTGGTGTTGTCTATGGACCAGGTTCATGCGGAATACACGGACAAGCTACTGACCCCTACACAGGTTAACGTGCTACACTACAAGGGTACAGTGCGTCCCACTACACCTTTCAGTGTACAGACGACATTTTCCCAGCACATGTAAAGTCATAGTACACCTGGTAGCACCTTTGATGGCATATTCACATGAATATCCTAAGCATCTTTGGACCAACTGTACTAAATCTTTGCATGTGACTTTGACATGTCTTACCTGCTTCTGTACAAGCAGACATGACATTAATTTTTGCTGACACTCTGATCCTTGAGTATATCCTTTTTGGATCCTTATCTCGAGTACAAGTACTCGGACACAGGCTCGGGGGCTGCAGGGTACATATCATCTACGGATATTTTTTCTTTTAAACCCTATAACACTTTGTTTTGCAAACAACAAGAGGCTTGGGGGCTACACTCAGTGAGTGCACTTTTCTGAAAAGTGCACGTCACCTGGAGGCTTTACAGAGCACCTCATGGCTTCATCCACGAAAGCACTCGGGCTATGCTTGTTTCTACCCAGCAAAATCAGGAGGAACAAGAAGGCTTCCGAGTTCAGCCATGACACGCTCGGGGGCTTGACGGACTAGGGTCCTAGGGGTTCCCCACGGGGTACTACTTGGTTGGGCCCTAAGATGGCCCACGATCTGTTGAAGGACGTGAGACAAGGTGGCATGGACTTTAAGCTATTCTACATCGACTTAGTTGGCTTACTATAAAAGCTAGATTCTGTAATAGGACTATGACACTTCTTTTGTAACCGGCTAGGACTAGATATGTGCCTTTACCCTCTCCCCTATATAAAGAGAGGTACGATGCACCCCCTTGTAACCTTAACAATCATACAATCAATCCAACATAAAAGAACACACGCCGACTGGACATAAATGCTATTACTCGACAAGAGCGCCTGAACTAGTATAAATCGTTCGTCTCTTTGAGTTTACCGTCAAGTTCTGCGTACGCCGAAGCCCTCCGAACACCGTCCAGGGTACCCCGTGACAGGTTGCCGGTCATCAAACACCAACACCAGAGCTTGATCATCATTACATCTCCACACCACCACCATGGACTTTATTTCATGTGGCCATCTCCATCCATGAGTGCCACCTAGCTCCTTTACTTGGGTTGGACCATCCTATCTAGTCACACACTTAGATACAAGGATTAGTCCAAATAGGTTTCATCAACTAGCCAAAACCATACTAGGACTTTCAACATGGCCATTCTTAGATTTACGTGGCACAACTAATTAGCCTCCAAGACACCGATATGTCCATGTCGGCTGACCAATAGCCGATGAGTGTCCAATCGGCTTTCCAAGTGCCGATAGGCATTTATTCTTGCAAATTTTTCATAACACCATCGAGATTTGCAATTACTTATTCAAATAATATTATTTGATAAAAAAAATCAAAGTTTTAGAGGTAACAGTACTGATTTCAGTTTCTTGTTGGATAATAATTATTTGGCTGTTCAACGAGGGCACCGACAGTTCTGAATTTTTTTTTGACATTCCGACAGTTCTGAATTTATGTGTCTAGTTGTTGACAGCTAGCTTCATTTCTTTTATTGTTTTTGGAGGATTTGGTCCGGCTGTGTTTGAAACAATCTATAAGGCCAGGTAAAGACTCTTGCATCCTTGTGGCCCAAAGAAAATCACAATTCTGGTCTGGCCTGTCAGAGTGGCCTGGCCGACGGGCTTGGCTCAGCCTGCGCGTGTTATTGACGTGGGCAGCCAAAGGAAAAAAGTCCGCATTACCTCCCTCAATTTTCGTAAAAATCTGTTTTTTCTCCCTAAACTCCAAAACCAGGCAAAACATCTCTCTCAACTTTTAAAACCGTTCATCTTACCTCACTGGCCCGGTTTTAAATGGTTTTGAAGGCAGTTTTGTTTTTTGTTTTTTATTTATTTTGACTAAATCTTTAAAAAATCATAGTAAATCACAGAAAAATCATAAAATAGAAAATCCAATTTTGTTGGACTCCACATGAGTAGATCTACACAGTGAATATATAATATGGTATGCTTTAGTACAAAGTTTTTGCTGTGGCTTTAGATCTATGCTTTTCTGTAATTAATTAGAATAAAAATTTCGTACTCATTGGATCATGTATATAGCTTAGTTATAGATTTATTTATATTTAACAAGCATAAACCTAAATAAAATCTATAACTAAGTTATACATGATCAATGAGTAGGAAATTTTTACTACAGTTTAAGCATACAATAATTAGTCCACCATAAAAATTTCACCACAATTGGACCATAGAAACTGCAACTATGAATTATTCTATTTAATTAAAAAAACATAGATGTAAAGCTACAACAAAAACTTTGTACTAAAGCATACCATATTATATGTTCACAATATAGATCTACTCATGTGGAGTCCAACAAAATTGGATTTTCTATTTTATGATTTTTCTGTGATTTACTATGATTTTTCAAAGATTCGGCCGAAATAAATAAAAAGGAAAAAAATAAAAACCGCCTTCAAAACCGCTTATAACCAGGCCAGGGAGGTAAGATGAACGGTTTTAAAAGTTGAGGGAGGTGTTTTATCCGGTTTTGGAGTTCGGGTAGAAAAAACAGACTTTCGCGAAAATTGAGTAGGTAATGTGGACTTTTTCCCCAGCAAAACGTGTGCCTGAAATATTTTAGACAGCGGGTGGCTTGATTAGGCCCGGCCTGTTTCCGGTCTGAAAAAACAAGGCCTGAAATGACCTATGGGCTGCTACTGGCCATAGATTTTAGGTATTGGGTGACGTAGTTTTTTTTATGACGTAGGTTTTGGAAACAATGGTGTCATAAAACTGTGGTTTTTGTAAGTTAAAGAGACACAAAACCATGGCTTAGAAAAAGAGGTTATGAGTGGAGTTTTAAAACTCAAAAAGGACTACAATTTTCGATGTTCATACGTGTATGTTATTGTGTGACTTTATACAAATATTCATACGTGTATATTATTGTGACTTTATACAAATGTTCATACGTGTATATTATTGTGTGACTTTATAAATGCATATTTCTAACTTAATTTTTTGACTTTTCAGTGCATACTTGTCTGTTTCCATTTGTCAGCATATCCCAATTCTGTTTTCGATCTTAGCTTTTCGAACCAGGTTCTGTTTCCACAAAAAAAAAGATATAGAAACGAAAATGAGAGTGGGGATTTCCTGCTTGTTTCTGTTCATTTTCATCCCTTTCTTAGACCAGTTCTCAAATATGTTCCTGGCTCTTGAGTGGATAGTGATGTTGGGTGCCGTGATCCAAAATCCTTAGAGGAGTGAGCCAAAACAACATGCAGTGGCAATAGGTGGGTCACAGAAGGTTGGTGCAGATTTTACGGTCTGCACTCCGCAATGTCATGTCTTTCACTCTTTCTGCAACGATGTTTAGTTTAGAGCTTGTTACCCAGGATGACTTCAGCGAAGACACCACAACAAAGTAATCATTGTAAGAATCAATTTTGTCGGCGGGAGGTGACTTGTTAGTCTCTATCAGTGAAGGGATGGGTGCTCCTCGACCGTCTCCAATAGGGTTAGTAATTTCGAGTGGACGACCTAGCCGCCGAAAGCCAAGGATAGAAAATCATACATCTAGTTTGATGGATCAAGGGTTGGAGGTATTGTATTTCCTCCCTGTGATGTACTCGATGATGCAACCGTTAGTGTTATTTTATAGCTTTATCATATGCATTTTGTTCTTCTAGAGCATTAGCAGATCTTGAGGCATGTCCAATGTTTTAGGCTAGAGTTGATCGACGGATTGGATATGAAGATTGCACTTTGATTTTGGTGTACAAGAGGTTCATTTATCTAGAGCATTAATTATCTACATTGACAATGCCCACTGTGGAGAATTACTACGAAACGAATTGGAAGAACATTGCATTTGTTGGGATGCACTATGCCAAATTATCATATTTATTAGTACAATTCCTCTCCCCTTGCAAAACAAGATGTTCACTGATGTATCCCTAACATAAAAAATGTTTTTTTATGAGAACGTGAAATGATTGTTAGGCCACTTCTTTTGTACATAAGCAATTTTTCACGAGGTTCATGCAACGTATCGGTAGTAACATGCCGAATTGCAGATCCCTTGTACTGACTCGTGGCGCTTGTTGACTATTGTGGCCTAGAACCTCGAAGCTGCAGGAGGAAGTTTTCATAGGCTTATTGTAGTTGACCTACCTGGAATCGTGCTTAGTTACTGTGTTTAGCGGAAACGTCGGTGCTTAACCTGCTGGCAGCGCTTTAATTACCTTCAACTTTTCTTTTCATGTAATGTAATCACAAGGCGACAAAACATGCAACTGCATTTGCACATGGTGCGTAAACAGACCGGCCCCGTTCGGCTTATCCCATATTTAGCTTGTTCGGCTTCTTTTTTTTAGCCGGAACAGTATTTTTCTCTCACAACAATTCAACCAGAAAAGTGTTTTTCAGCCAGTTTCTGCCAAAATTCTGTCAGCCGAATGGGTGTTAAGTATGAATGAATGCCTTGCTTTCCAGTTTTTGATGTCGAATTCAACTTTGAACTTATCAGTCTGACTTATCAGCTATAATATAGTGTTTTTCTTTCACAATAAATCAGTGAACAGTATCTTTTAACCTAGCTTTTCAGCGAAACGAGCAAGGCAGTTTGCTAGAAACATTTGAATTCAAACCTGCAACGACCTCCCCGCTTTACCCTTCTGTATTTTGTCCAACACTTCCTGAATTCCTAGCTGTTTGCAAGCTAAGACCCTGTTTAGATTCATTATCTGCTAATAGTTAGTTAGCTAATATCTCATAACTAATATTAGCTGGCTAACTATTAGCTACCTATTAGCTGAGGGTGTTTAGATGCACAGCTATTAGCCAGCTAACAATTATTAGCAGGTTTCTGTTATTTCTCCACCTATTAGCTGTTATTATCTAATTTGGTCCAACCAGTGAGATAGTTATTATTTAGAAGTTTAGTTAACAATTAACTAGTCTATTATTTATACATTTTTTATCCAAAATAGATAATTATTAGCAGATAACTGCTATGTACCAGGATCCAAACAGAGCCTAGATAGCGAAGAGCAGAGGGTCCACCTCTGTGAGTTCGTCATCAGAAATTCAAACAAAAAGAACGTCTATACTGCATTTCAAAATAAAATGATAGGTTCCGGTCAGAGACTCGAGTATATAGTTGATGAGAGCCCTGACTGAGCACTGCACGAGCCAATCAGGATTTTTTTTTTGTTTTTTCTGCGAGGAACCAATCAGGACATGTTTTCCCCTACCAATGCCGATTATACATGCTCAAGGAACAGGAATCTTTCTCTGTGTCAACTCAACCGAGCAGGGATCTCGAGGCAACTGTGGAACGCAAGATCACCCAAAGCAAGAAAATGGAAGAAGATGAAATGGGAGGCTTTGTCTTACTACAAACAATGCAAGGTGCAAGAACTGAACAAGTGGTGGAGCTCCACCATGCCCCCCATGCCGCCGCAATGCCCACAGCTCGCTGGCTGGCTAGCCTCTGCACTGGGTGATGGCGGAGCAGCCCCGAGTGTAGGGGTTGGCGGCGCCGCCGGGGTGGCAGTTGTAGTAGGACGCGCCGCGGTACGAGCACGGCGTCTGGTCCTTCTGCAGCGCGCCGTAGCCGATGCTGCCGCCGTCGCCCAGCTCCCTCCTGGCCGCCACCGCGCACTCCGCCCCGTCGCCGTGCCCGTGCAGGCCGCCACGCCGCCGTAACCGTAGCCCACGTCCCCGCCCAGTCGTCGTCGTCGTGGTACACCGGTGCCGACGCGGCGGCGGCGCTCTGCTGCGCGTTGCCTGCGACGGCGAGGAGCACGGCGGCCACAACAAGCACTGCGAGCGCCGCGCGGCGCCGTGGCGGCGGCGGCAGCATGGCGCGCGTCCGGCCGGCCGCTTT
Organism: Miscanthus lutarioriparius; assembly: GCA_904845875.1. Lineage (NCBI taxonomy): Eukaryota > Viridiplantae > Streptophyta > Magnoliopsida > Poales > Poaceae > Miscanthus > Miscanthus lutarioriparius. The sequence continues at coordinate 6,613,091 of CAJGYO010000006.1, read as the reverse complement.
ATGCTGCAGACCTGCGCGGTAGAATGCTCTCCTGCAGGGCTGTGTTTGTTCTTGTTGTGTGTCCTGGGGTACCACGTTACCAGTGCCAGAGCTACCAACTTTAAAGATTCGAGGACAGTTTAGTTAGTTTAAAAAACCCCCGAGAAGATTGGATTTTAAATAAGGCGAGGCGTGTGGAAATTCGTAATCAATGTTAAACATTTTTAAGTTTTTATATACATTACACCTTCTAGATCCCCTGGTGAGCATGATAATATGATGCTTAAAGGAGGTGCTTCGTGAAAAAGCTAGGTTTATCTGAACCAATACCGATAGCGTAGCATGATGCTTTAACGGTGAACAAGGTCTGGTATGGATCATGGAGCTAATAGTTAGAGCATCTCTAATAGTTTCCAAAAAGACAATTGGTAAATCTATGAGTTTTTAAGTGGCTAAAAACATTTGGGAGGATATTTGTTGGCTTACTCTAAATAATTTTTAGTATCTCACTCCTAAAATATAGAAGGGAATTTTGCATCAGAAATCCCGTGCTATTTTGAAATCATCCTATTCACTTTTATACCTTCTTTCTCTCTTGTACATTTGCATTAAAAATCATGTCCTACTTCTTATACTGTTCCCCCACGTCCTTCCACCTCCAGATTGGCGCGATTGGGTCGATTTCCTAAGTACGAAAAGTTTGAGGGTTGAGATAGAGAATTGTTGAAGAACAATTTTTTTACAATTTTGCTAAAAAATTAAGATTGGGGTGGGTTTTGGAAACTCTTGGAGATGCTCTTGCTAATAGTTAGCTTTTTGGATCCAAACAGGTCTAGCCAATAGTTTAGCTAATTGTTAGTTGAACTAAACTAGTTAATAACAGCCAATATTTGTTAATAACAACTAATATTTGTTGGACTAAACTAGTTAATAACAACTAATATTTGTTAATAACAACTAGTATTTATTAATAATAGCTAATATTTGATGGACTAAACTAGTTAATAATAGCTCATGTTTGTTAATAACAGCTAATATTTGTTGGACTAAACTAGCTAATAACAGCTAATAACTATTTTATTAGTTGGACTAAACTAGTTAATAACAGCTAATATTTGTTATAAACTATTAGTTAGCTAACTATTACCAGCTAATAGATCCAAATAGAATCTAAGATGGCTCCAATCAACTTGGACTTATAATGTATGGCATGAAAAGAGCCTATTTTCCTTTTGGCCCCCAGCCACCAGTTCGTTTTGATGTGGTGCTCAACCGATCGATATGGTGCACCATGTTTCTTTATTCGATAATGATAGGACGCGGGCGACCATCCTGTCCCAACATCGCGCGTCTGGGCCTGCGGCCCAATAGAACAATCATGTCGAAGAAAAAGAAGGCCCGCATCGAGTCGCTTCCTCTGACCCTCGCCATTCCCACACCACACTCCCAGATCTCCGCTTCCTCCACGCCCCTCTCGCGTCGCCGCCGCCCCCTTCCTCCTCTCTGACGCGCGAAGAAGCAGCGCCTCCCTCCCATCTGATGTGCAACGCATCCCATCGCCGTCAGACGCTCGCGGAGGTGGGGCATGACCTTTTGCATGTGGAGGAGTGGCAAGTCCCGTCCTCGTCCGAGGTGCGCGAGGAGGCGACAGCGACGGTGGAGCAGCCCCAGCCACCAGGACACGACTATGGCACAAGCCAACGCGACGACGCCGGTGGGGCAACCTCGGCCAGTGCGGCAGTAGCGACGCTTCTCCAACAAGCTCGGCCCACTCCCCGCGGCGCTTCAGCCCGCCGCCCACCGCTGCACCTGTCGCCAGCCCCTTCTTCCTGTCCCCCGTCCGGCCTAAGCTCCCCGCCGGTCCCTTCTTCCCACCCCCGCCTGGCAAGAGCTCGTTGAAAGAAAGGAGAAAAATGCATGTTGCAATACTATGTTTTAGGTATTTTAGATGTTTCATAGGTATGTTGCAAATGTTTCATATACATGTTGCAAAACTAGATCGGGATGTTGCATATGTTGCAATCGTTGTACACGTATGTTGCAACCTTCTGTTCCCAATGTTTCATATGTTTTTTTCGATATATGTTGCAACTGTGTTTATATTTGGATGTTGCACATGTTTCACACATCTGTTGCAAGTGTTTTATTTGAATGTTGCATATGTTTTTACAATGGTTTTGAGGTGTTTTCGTAAGTGTTTCAGATGCATATTTTAAATGTTTCATCTATCTTCATACATATGCTGCAAGTGTTGAATCTGGAGGTTTCAAAAATAGATCGGGTGTTGCATCTGCATCTCCCTGTCTTCATACCTATGTTGCTTGTCGCCTGTCACGGGACAGCGGCCCACCGCAGCTGCTGGGCGCAGCCATGGGTCAACCCCCGTGGGCTTCCCCGTGCGGGTATGGGATGTGCGCGGTGCGCGGATCCTACGAACGGATGCGAGCGCGGGTGCTGTGCGGGATGCAGGGTGTGATGCAGATGCAAGAGCTGTGTCGTGCTAGGCGGGATACGGGGATGCGAGGCGTGGGGCGTTAAGCGGACGCGGAGCTACGTTCGGACGCGACATCCCGTTCAAACGTCCGAGCACTAGGCCTTCTGTTCTTTATTTACTGCATGGTGCCTTAGATCACACTTTCTCTACACAAGGAATAAGGAATAAGGTGCACGAGATTCATGCAATGTCGGTAGTAGGGTAACATGCATAGTAGATATGTATTGTGTATACGTGTAAGCCATTTTTCTAGATTTATTTTAGGACTTAACGGCGCTATGCTTTCAATAGTAGATGACGTCCCGTCGACAGCGAGACGTCTGTGGTCATAGGAATATGATTTACATACGTGTGTTCATAGGGGTGAGTGTACGTGCGTGTTGTGGACGTCTTCGCTGTACCATGTAATTTAAAAAAACGGACCCTTGCAGTTTTGGATCTGCCTCGTTGCGCTGTACAATGTATATTGACTTATTTTGCTTGGCTGGAATCTCGAGCGAAGAAGCTGGCTTGTTTGGTTGACTCGATCGTGCTTAGCTGCTGCGTTTAGCGGAACCCTCGGTACTTAACAACGTGGCATCCCTTTCAAATTCACAACAACAGCAACGTGGCATCGCCACCAGCCCAACCCACGTCCACGACTATGATTTCAGCCCATTTGTGGAAGACATGGGTCGGATTGAAAAGGCTACTTTAACTGGGTTGGTCTGGTTCTTAGTACAAAGGGAATGAAGAAACGGCTTGGTCTGGCCCCCCTTCCGCCCAATACTCAACAAAGACCGCACCTGACTAGGCCCAGTACGCTCCGTGTGGGCCTGCAGAGCAGCTTGATCAATCGGCGCTTCAAGGCCCATACATAACCGATCGCATTCTGAGTTTCTGACTTTAAACCGTGAATTTTCATCTGTTTCACCAAAATTTGATTTTTCTGGAGCCCAAGCTTATCCCTTTTTCTCCAAGTTTATTTACCCTGCTGCAATGCGATGCATGCTGCTGCTGCATCGGCAACTATTACAATCTGTCTCCGGTCTCCACTCTGTGATGTCTCATCTGAACTGGGAAAAGGCGACAAACTGATTGGATTCCGGCAAAATAAAACAGGACAAGATCAGGACCACTCACCTGTTCATCAATTTCTGAATGAACCACCACTCTTCTTACTTGTCCCCTACAAGTTACAACAATTTTCACTTCTTTTCCTTACGTACAGATGATTTCACAATTTCATTCGCAACCCCAAATTAGCATGAACAAACGTTGTTTGCACACGAATATAATGAACCAGGAGTTCTTGATCCATACATGTCTCGTTTTTCTAATGCCAATTACAAAATCATGGAGCAAGAAGCAGCTTGCTCTATATCAACAGATCAAGAATTAATCTCTCAAAGCCCAGCTAATAACTAACCAGCTACAGAACACACAAAAAACACCAATAAGACTGGAGAAAGAATCGATCAAAAGGAGAAGAAAAGAAAACAGGATTCGCCTTACAAGCTACCGCGGCAGGAACTGAGACGACGGACGAGACCAATGCATATGCATGACGGCCGTGATCATCGCTCGCTGCCCTAGCCTCTGCAGCGGGTGACGGCGGAGCAGCCCCGGGAGTAAGGGTTAGCCGACGCGCCCGGCCGGCAGTTGTAGTAGGACGCGCCGCGGTACGAGCACGGCACGCGCCCGCGGCTCATGGCGTCGTAGCTGATGTACCCGCCGTAACCCAGCTCCCTCCTGGCCATGCCGCCGCCGCAGACGCACTCCTCCACCGTGCCCGTGCACGCCGCGCCGCGATCGGCCCACCTGTCCGGATCCACCACCGTCGTCGTCGTCGTCTGGCCGGCCGTCCGCGGGGCGCCCGCGGCGACAAGGACAAGGGCCACGATGGCGACGGAGACCGCGAGCACGGCGCGGCTCGGTGGCCGGTCGACGTGCGCCATCCGTTTGCTAGCTGCCCCGGCGCGGCGGTGCCCGTGCGCGCTCGATCTCCTCCCGCTCAAGATGGGTGATATTTTTTCTTTTGCTTCTCAGCAAGACCCGATACTAACGGCTAATGGAAGTGAAGTGCTTGCTCGCTCGCTGGATCATGATCTCGATCCGTGACGACATGGCAACATGGTGCGCCTGCCGCGCGGCATTAATATACGGGGAGGCGTCTTGTCCGCGCGCGCGCCGCGGCACATGAGGCCACAGCTGCGCCGGCTGTTTCTGGCACGTCGGGGGCCGGGAGCACGTGCCAACGCTCCCGTTTCCTACCATATCTTGCTTGGATGTATGCTCCAGCTAGCTCCAGACACGGCTAGCCCTTGCTAGTTTTCTGTGTCTCATCTGCCCATCAGATCTGCAGGCTGGCTGCTGCGGCGGCGTTTCAGTCTCAAGTTAGTTTCTTTCTTTCTTTGTAAAGACAGCATCCAGTTTCGTTCCTTACCACTAGCGCAGAGAGCGTTAGGTTGATGATTCGTTTGTATGTTGTATGAGCATAGGTGTAGAAGATTGTTTCCCATTGCAATGTAGGTCTGGATTCAATGAGTAGATATATACTAGATAGCTGTATGCCATGCAATTTTAATGTGCCTTCATTTTGAATTAGAGACCATGAGTTTGGCCATGAGATTGATGCGTGCTCCATTACCATTACACTGTAGGTTAGGATTACAATGTAGGTCCTTGATTTATGGATCAATTATCCGTAGTTATTCATTTTGAGATTAACCTACATAAAGTTCAGTTTTTTTTTTGTATGAAGTACATGGACACAATCTTGTAACCTTGCATCATGGAGGTAGTGTGGAGACCGGTAAGTATGGTTATGTTGAGTTTATAATGGAACGCAAAGGGTGTCTATGCATGGTCTTCAGGACTCGACCATCATTTAGGTAGTATGGACAAGCTTAACCTTGCATGTGCATTTAGTTGAGGAAACTGTAAGCTAGTTGTGCACATATACGTCACTCGTTACTGCAAGCCACTTTCTAGTCTAGGTCTTTCATGATAAACAAAAGGGCCGAATTGGAACAAAAAAAAATATTGTGCCTTGTTTTATTCGTATCACTACTTCCACATGATCTCTGAAAACATGCATGCATGTGCATATATATGCATGTGTTTGCTCTTATTACATCGCTCAACTGCGCATAAATACTCATCAGTTGGATACTTTCAAATTGGGCGTGCCGAGCGGCGTCTCATCCCCAGATGACAACCTGCGCTCGCCGGATAGTGGTCTGACTCCTAGCGAATCGCCTCCTGGCGGACCACCTCCCGGCGGGCACTCAAAGGTACAGATGCATTGTTGGTTAAACGGGATCCGGCCCTTGCAATACCCGCCGACACCGAGGCCATGTTGAACGCATGAGTTTGCACAGTCCTTATTGCTCATGCATCGTCCGTGGTAAAAACCATTACGCCTGCTGCAGATAGCTGCCTCCGCACCTACGTACAATCATAACCCGCTCAGTGATTAGGACCATATGCATCACATAAACTCGATCTTGAACAGAGCTTCACAGTAATATATAGCTCCATAGTACAGGAGGTATGTCACCAAGTGTCCAGATAGGAGCAGTTTTTCCTTTAGTATTTCAACGAACTTCATAAGCATAAAGGTTGTTTTAGTTACTTACAATAGGCCACAAGGAGCAAGGCGAGGATGAAGACAACAGGCGCCGCTACAATCTTGTTAGATGCCATGGTTATTTGGTGTGAGGAAAAGAGCATATACATGCTCAATATTTATAGTGGTTTCTTAGGCCTCTGGTACATTCAGTGTTCTAGCTAGATGGCTATCTCTACCTCTATATCTATCTAAGTCTTAATATATATATAATCTACTCCCTCCATCTCAGAACGTAGCTTCATTTATCATTTAAAATTTGCTCAAAATACAACTATGTTTGACTTTCTGGGGGATTTAAATGGTGAACAGAATAGCTATACTACCCTTCCACTTGATTTATGAGCACAATTAGTGGAAATAAATGCTAGCATACTAGCATGCATATTTATAATTAATTACCATTGACACATGCAAGGCAGGCATAGCTGCCATACATAAACTACACGCACATGTAGGGACAAGTTTAGTGCAGACCATATTACAGCCTGTTCGGCAGCCTGTATCTGGCTTATAAGCCTTGGTTTATCAGCCAATCAACAGTATTTTCTTCTCACACCAAACCAGACAGCAGTACTTTCAGTCATGGTTTATAAGCCAATCCAACCGAAACGAACAGGCTATTAGTCCTTTTACTATTGTCCTTATTAACCTGTCTGAAAATATTATTAAGTGATTCTCTGTCTATCTATCTGCCTATCTATCTATCTATCTATCTATCTATCTATCTATCTGCATCAAACTACTATCTGTCTATCTATCTACATATCTATCTATCTATCTATCTATTTATCTATCTATCTATCTATCCCTGTCTGTCTATATGTTATCTGTGTGTCTTCATCCATCCATCAATCCATCTATTTGTCTATCTATCTAGTGGATTTTGATTTGTCCTAGTCAAACTATCTTAAAGCTGACAAAAACATTATTTTATTTTTTGTATTCTCATATGAGCTTTTTTAGGTGCGAAACTTTTAGCCTAGCGTGGAATTCACGTTATTAACTTGATGTAATTTTTATGGGATTTATTGTGGAGAACTGCTTACAAAATTAAGCTACGGTAATTTTTATGAGCTTTTTTAGGCGCGAAATGTTTCATGTCCCAGTTTCCAAGAATCAAATGTGTCAGAAACAGTGTTGTTGACAAGTTTCATCCCCATGAGACTCTTCATCTCATAAAACTTCTAGCATCTCTCTCTTCATCTATACTATACCATGTCAACTCATGTAATGCCATTACACTCCCACGAAACCTCCCACTAAGACTAACCTAGTATGTATGTTGCATTGAGAACCTTGAACTATTACTAAATCAATCTAGCCTGTCTTTATTTTCTTTCTCTCTAGCACTTTCTCAACTAGAACCCTCTCTTCTTATCTATTCTTGACAGCAGCATCTCAGTCTCCTCTTCTCCCCGTTGGCGCAAGGAGAGGGAACCTTGCTAGTGCGCCGGAGAGTTCCAGCCAGAGGGAAGGTAGGGTGGTTGCCCAACCTCGCCCTATGGGTCTGTCAGCCTCTGTAACAGGGAACATAATTTACAATAACAAACGAGACCCAAATATTGGACCTAATATAATTTGTCTTGATGTGCACTCTAATCAGAATAAAGAAAGCATTCACATATCCTCTTTGCATGGTTAATGTATGAACAAATCTTCGCTTAGTTTACATCCAGACTATTTTGATTGGTCCAATTTACACCTGAATCCGAATCCGAGTAATATTATAGCTATTTGTAGCCGTAGTCGTATATATCCATCCGTATCCGATCTGTTTACACCCCTACAACATTGCTTTGGGTTAAAGAAACAGTGGCGTTACTCGTTTGCTTTCACTTCACTTTCATGGGGATTCTGAGGCGCGCACAACCATCGGTATCAGTTATTAACTAACCATAATTTGGAGTCCATATCTGGCGTCCGTCGGGCAAAAACCAAATAGCAAAGGTGTGCTCTAGTAATTCTGTACTTGCAGCCTCTCGAGTTGTGTGAACTCTGAATTTCCAACTCTGGAGCCCTGATGCCAAATGTGCACATATAGTGGCTTGTCGTATCTGTTGCCGCTAGGAGTATTATCTGTTTTGTTTCGTCCTTTGCTTTGGTTTTCGTCTCTAGGCCCACATGTTGGAACACCAATACACGAGTAGCATAGGCCAAAGTAAACATAAGCTAATATCGTTGGAGCATTTGTGGATGTTTTGCAGGGATGCTAGACAAAGCCTTCGCGTTGGGCCTGTGATGGAGCGAAGACCCCAGCGATTCAAGTGGAGGCCACGCATGCTTCGGGGAGAAACCTAGAAAGCCTCCGCCGGCAGCAAGAAGGAGGCTCGAGCGCAATCCTAAAAAGACGTCCAAAGGAGTCAACGGGTGGAGACTCAAAAGCGAGAGCGAAAGCTCCGATGGCTCTGGCGGAAGCCTTGCTGTCTTCACCAGAGAAAGGGGCCTTCACAGCACCGCGGCCCAAGATTGGAGATGGGCTTCCAGTGGGCCCAAGGCTAAGGCCCAAGAAGCAAAGGCGGTGCAGGGGGAGAAGACCTGGGATGCCCCTAGAGATTTGAACTAGTGTTAGAATATTCTAGGAATATACCTTAGCTGTCAAAGGGCAAACTTATACCATGAAGAAGTAGCCAATAGTGCCCTATAAAAGGGAAAGCCGAATGCTATGTAAAGGAGGTTGGTGAGTTCATTAATGAAACCTTGACTGAGCCTGGGCCCACCCTCCATTTCACGCACCTTGTCCCAGAGCACTCGTCTAGGCGAAGGCCTTCTGTCGAGGACCAATACTAGGATACCCGAAGAGGAGGAGCTAATGACCATCAACATTGATTCATCCGAGCAGTCAAGAGCGTGACTACATCTCCACCCGACCCCAAGGCCGCAGGCTCTGCCTCGCCCAACCCTTGGGTTTGTGCTCCGCCTCGCCTGACCTTTGGGGGCGGGCTCCGCCTCGCCCAACCCCAAGGCCGCGGGCTCCGCCTCACCCGACCCTAGGGTTTGTGCTCCGCCTCGCCCGACGTCTGGGGGCGGGCTCCGCCTCGCCTGACCCCTAGGCCACGGGTGTGGCAGAACCACCCAAAATAACGCACTTACGGAGGCGCTTGTCTTCCACTGACACTAAGCGCCCCGAGAGCGAGCTACATCGGGCGGGTTTCGTCGAGCACACCCCAAGGGAGAGCCCGAATGATCCACATTTTTCCAAGGATCCAATAATGAGAACGAGTTTACATTGCTTAGTCCATTTCATACATCCAGAGTTCTTAAAAATGGTATTATTATATCACCAAATTCAGAGTGCGGAATATTAAACAGCCAAATGAAAATAAACAGCAAGTAAACATCTAACGATAATAAGCAAGGATCCATCTGTGCCCACCAGAAGAATCCTTCACACAACGGCTACGTCTCAAACAGTACCTGCAACAGGGGTAAATAAACCCTGAGTACACAATGTACTCGCAAGACTTATCCGACTAGTGGGAATAATTTTTCGACTCCAAGGAATATGATAAGTTTTATGGTTTGCTGGTTTCCTTTTTACAGAAAGCAATATTAATAGTGAATCCTTATTTCTGTTATTATTAGCAGTCATGATTCTTTCATTACCTAGCCATTCTATGTAAGCACCTATTCTACTTTCAAGCAAGAGTTGAGCAAATAGTTCCATTTCATCACCTTTCATCTTTCAGTTCTTACTACGGTGCTAGAGTTTAGACAAGCCGTACCAGATTATCCGGCGATTCATGAATCAATGTGCCCAGCTGGGTACCCCAAAACACATGCCCCGCTTGTACCCTAGGCACAAGTAGGACCAACCCATCACTCTCCTGTCATGGGGTCCAGGTCCCCATCCAAACTTGGACTCCAAGTCCCCGCTCCTGAATCTCGGACTCAGTACGGTGCTTAGACCTCCACCATCCCCGTCTCTCATCAGTCAGTCCAGAAAGAGCTGGACCCACGATAAGAGAGCAACAAGCCTTCCCTACGCCCATACCCAAGTATGTGCTCGGGATAATAAATCTATGACTTGCCTAGCGTCTATTGCAATGATCGGTCCTTAACCGACATAGATAGGGAAAAAGTGTAACCAAGCTATGCCCCATTGGCCGCAGGACACAACCTCTCACACCCACCAATACCCAAACCATATCCCTGCCCGGTGTCCATTTTTTTCCTTTCCACCATTTTATCATGAGTGATAATAATCACCTATTGTGAGTAACAACAGGTTACTCACGCTACCGAAATCCTGAGCATAGCAGCCACTCGACCTATACTAGTAGGACTCATAGGTAGACATATGTATGCATGTAGTTTCCATAAAATGCCTGTAACATAAATGCACATCATATATATCCAGTGATCATTCAAAATAAGGGTTATGCACCGGGGCTTGCCTTGGGCAGGCGGGGTGTCAACAAAGTCAGCAACGAATGGCTCCGGGGCTCCCTCCTGTACAAGAATCTCCTCCTCGTACTCCTCAATGATCTCCTCGTATTCCTGTTCGTCTGTAGGCATGAACTCTACCAACTCGTTATCTACATGCATGAAATGATGATGCAACACTTAGTAATACGGCAACAGTGACTCTTAAAATAAAATACGGTTATCAAGCTACTAAGCTAGCTCTACCGACTAAGATGCTAAGTTACCTATTATTACCACTAACAGGTATGAAACATTTCATACATTAACTTAGCAACTAAAGGCATTCTTATTCTCACTATCGATTTACTCTCTATATGGTAAAACAAGGAGCACTAGCTACTCTATTTATCAACCTACTCTAAGGCTATAAAATTTACAATGAGTGCTTAATAATGTTATGAGTCTTCTATAAAATTTTTAGAGATAGCACTTCTACCATTTCATCACGAAAATTCTTTCTCTAAATAATCCTAATAACGACAAGCATATTACAATAAATAAAGTAACCCTAAGGATACCATAGAACTGTACGAGCTAAATACACAAAAAGCTAGAGCAAGAATTTAGGAGACTAACAAAATTTACTTCACGATTTTTGGACACCTACATAATTTTATACTAATTATCAAAGATCAGTTCACAACTTAATTTAGAAAAGCATGAACTAATTCATTAGAAAAGAAAAGGCAATACAGCCCGGCGTGGCCCATCGCAGCTCGGCCCACGCTCACGCAGCGCGCGCAAATGCGAGCCACCAGTGCAGCCCACGCGCACGGCGCGTGGACGCGCCCACGTGGAGCCCGCGCACGAGCTGGCTCTTTTGCTAAAGAGACTCGTTCTCTTTCCTATTTGTGAAGCTAACTCAACGCTATTTAACTGAGTCACAGATTTGCATCTAGCACCCTGCCCTTACTCGAATTCCTATTTTTCAAGGTCCCTGGCCGGAACTAATAAAGGCCGCGGCATCTTTGCCCAACCACCGTCGAGCACGGACCTCCCCGGCATCAACCATCACCACCATAACACTCTACGTGCAAAGCGCAACCGATCGAGGTATCAAATGCCACAAATGGTGCAGCACGAAGACGTGCCCATGCGCCGTGGCGGGGTCTGGCCGCGGCAACATCGGCGCTAGCGAAAACACCTAGCCCAACGCCTCTATAGATACCCTTTATCCACCCATATGCTACAGGAAACAATACAGAAACCCTATTTGAATCGCTACCACACCCAAACGCGTTGGCCACGGGAACGACATCAAACCCAGTTCACCGGCGGCAGCAAACGTGTCCCGGCAATCCTAGACCTCAACCGGTTCAACCGTCTACCCTAGGAGCAGAGGTACCTCACCAGAGACGTGTAGGACGGTCTGGACGCGGTCGTGAGGCTCGACAAGGTTGCAAGGAATTGGACAGAGGTGGTTAGATTACGATGAATTTCAATGGAGGGGGAAGGGTAGTTGGCGCTAGTGGGGATGCCTTCGACTTAAAGACTGGCCGATGGCCACGATGGGCCAAAGAGAGGGAGAAAGAGGCAAGTCTGGCTGGCTAGGAGGAGTAAATGCGGAGCCAGAGAAGCGGGTCACCAGGCGATGGCGACTCCTCCCTGCCGGACGCAGAGGCGGCGTCGCGTCGGGTGGAAACGACAAGGAGCAGGGGAGGGGTCGGTCGGAGCTTGGCTTGTCCTTGCCCAGGCGGAACACAGACAGCGGCAGCGGGACACGCGCGTGCAGCTTCGACGTCATAAAGGCGAAACGACGGCACGGCGGCGAGGGAAGCAACCCCACGTGCGGTAAGGCGACGGTACGGGTAGGGCCATGTGCCGGCCGCAGCAGGCCACGTGCAGCCACGCACGCAACAGTCCCACGTAGGTGAGCATGAGGTGGCAGAGTCATGCAGCGCGACGGTCAAAGCGGGCAGCAGCAGCACGATGATGGAACGGCGGCGCAACAATGCAGGCGAACGCGACGCTGGCGGTGAGAGCACACGTGGGCGATCTAGCGAGGTAGACGGCAGCGGCGGAGCAGAGCGGCCGGGCCCGCTGGCCCCAGCGTCCTGAGTGCGCATGAGTGCGTGCTTGGGCACGACAGCGGGTGGCAGTGGCCAGCAGTGCGGCGCCAGCGGCAGGCCCGGCCAGCGCGGTGGCACGCGTGCGGGCATGCGTGCATGTCCGCATCGGGCGGCCAGCACGGCGACGCCGAGTGTCGGGCATGGTGAAAGCGCCCACGCAAAGAACTCGACCCAAAACATGCCATGCACGCTTTTTAAAGTGTCCCAACAACCCAACTCAATGATCCAATTGCTAAACCACCTATTCTATACTCGAGAGGGCATGTTAGGCTACTAAAACAAACCCTAATATCCCATCACTCCTTAATCCGATTCCCCTACAAAAATTCCCAAACTTAGCCTTGTCAAACCATTTTCTGACTTAGGAAATTTGACTAAGTCTCGATCGGATTCGCGTTGAATTTGATTTCCAAGCTATTCGATTCGCTAGCTAGTGAATTCCTTTCGTGACCTCAAGTATTTCATCGTCACCTACGAAGCTTATACTACAAACTTTATTAAAGTGCCGTATATGCATTCTATAGTATTTTTGTTCAATAAAAATTCGTTTAAAACCCTAAGTGATATAACGTGAGATTGAATGTATCTTTTGTTTTGCGTTTCCGATGATCGTTTCAAGTTACGTACATTGCTTTACACCCTATATTACACACATTTACACATAAATATGATGCTCATGCAGTGATTTAGCAAAAGACTGTATAGTATAACACCGAGGGTGTTATAACGGGCTCTGCCTCACCCGACCTCGAGGCCGCGGGCTTCGCCTCACCCAACCCTTGGGTTTGTGCTCCGTCTCGCCCGACCCCAAGGCCACGGGCTCCGCCTTGCCCGATGGGGACCCATACCACTGTCAACCACTCTAGGTCTAAACTTATGGGCCTAGGTCAAAACTCTAACACCAAGGAAGATACCAGCACGCCCCGATGTAAACCATGGCCATGACGGGCCATACCTGAGGATTCACATCAAGAACAGCGTCGGGCGTACCAGTGCTATTTTGCCTAACCCCTGTATGAACACTGACATGCGCGTCAGCTCATCACGATGTTCGCTACGACAGAATGGAACGCCATGACCGGCAAACAACGCCTGCACATGGCGCCAGTAACAGATAGGGCCACGACTCGGAGCTATCGCTATTGACATCTACAGGGTCGGCGGGACCCGCATGAAGGATAAGAAGGACCCGACGATCCTGAAGGACTTCTTCTCTCTCTTGTTCTTCTCTTTTCCTCCGCTGTAACACATGCTTTCCCTTGGCCTATAAAAGGGAAAGCAGGGCATCCCATGAAGGGGGGCCAATCCTATTAAAGCCGATCAATCGAGATCGACACAAGAAGCACGACATGAGCACTCGGCTGAGCAGCAATCGAGCTCTCAGCACCCGTTCACTCCTTTCACCAGAGACTTGGGATCTTTTCCCCCTCTCGCCTGTTTGTACCCCCTACTACAAACTTTCAGTGCTAGTAACATGAGCAGCAGCGATGAACTAGACGTAGGGACTTTCTGCCCGAACCAGTATAAACCTCATGTCCTCTAAGCATACCATCCGAGCTAGACGTGCAATAATACAAATTTACTCGTCAGTGGTAACTCGAAACACCAAAACCTTCCATTCCTCGTCTGCTAGAAACCCCCAGTTTTCCAACATTGGCTCCCACCGCATGTTGGCCAAGCAAAACCCACAATAGCAAGGAAAAGAGTAGCCTCCGCAAGGGCACCTACGGACCCCACACCAAGGGGAAGACCCAGGCGCAGTGCTCGAAGCACCTACGCCACTGCCCCATAAGACCAGGCTACAAAAGAACTGGCCGTCATAGACCAGCCTTCGGCTTCCAAGGAGCAGCAAGCCCCAAACCCCACCCCGGAGCAAGAGCTTCAACAATTATAGGCTCAGTTGCAGAACATGCAACAAGAAAGAGATAGGGTTGTAGCAACCTTCACCGCAAACCAACAGGCAGCCCAAACATCAGCTCAGGCAGTGGAGATCAGGCAGCAGTTAGCCGTCCTACAGGCCAAAATACAAAGTATGTAGCCCTCGCAATCTAGCTTCAACACATCCGGCAAGTTCCACTCAGCAAATCAAAGCCAACCCATCCCCCACCACGCACAATAGCTCAACCAACCTTCGGCACGCCTTACACCTTGCCACAAACCCACATAACCATTGATTCCAAATCACCACTATCTGAAGGCATCCAGAGTTCACCCTGGCCTCCCTCATACAAATCCATCACTTTCCCCAAATTCAATGGAAGATCAGACCCACACCAATTCATCATGAGCTTTGAGCCAGTTGTAGCCTCCGCTGGTGGAAATGAAGCGGTGCTAGCCAAATCTTTCATCATCGTAGCCGAAGGCGATGCGCTAGCCAGGTATTCGATGCTGAAGCCAAGCTCTGTGTATTCATGGGAAGACCTTCGCGACAAGATCCTAGCAAATTTTAAGGGAATCACAAGTGAATCCTTAACTTCAATGGATCTATTTCAATGCAAGCAAAATCAAGAAGAAGCCTTAAAAGACTACTTCCAAAAATTTGTGCAAATAAAAGCAAAAGCACCCAATGTTCCGAAAGATGTGGCTATCGAAGCAGCAATCAAGGGTCTTCGTATAGGACCCTTCGCTGCTCATCTAGCTAGAGAAAAGCAAAGAACCATTGAAGACCTTTATAGCAAATTTGAGAAATATTGCAGATCGGACAATGACCTCCGCAGAAGACTAGAAGAGCAAAACCAGAGCAAACAGTTCTAGGGCAACAGCAGGAACGCCTAGAGAGGCAGCAGAAGCCAAGGCCAGTCGTAGCCACTACAAGGGCAAAGCTAGTAGGTCTTTAATATAGAGCAGCAAGGAAACGGCCAACAAAGGCAGCAACCGGCGAAGGCAAGCCCAAACAACGCGCCTCAGAAACAAGCGGAAGGCAAGGAAAATGGCTAAGGCAGGAACTAGAATAGAAACCAAAACCAATGGCAGCGAAGATAGTACTGCTTCTTTCATGAAGAAAATAAGTGGCACATCACCAGGGATTGCCCGGATGCTAAGAAGACCCAAGAGAGGATCAAAAGCAGAGCAAATCCGCAACCTCCGTCACAACAACCCGCAAGAGAGGTAAGCCATACCTTTGCTGCATCTCCTCAGCAGCAATACTGCCCAATATACACAAGCCTAAACTCCACCCAAATTTACCCATCCACTTTAGCCGTCGCCTACTACCCAAATTTCCTACCCGCATGGCGACCAAGTACCCAGCAGCAGGGGCAAACTAGCAACCAATGGACAAAAGCCAACCTCACATACATAAACTCGAGGCCTCCGCACATAACATTCATTGAGACCACTCAGCCATCTCAAGTACACAATAGGCAGCTAGAGGCATTGCCTCTGCCTCCACCAATACAACCAGCAACACCCAAAAATGAACCCAACCCTAAAAACCAACTCAACCCCCACACACCCCTACCCACCATTAGCTTGATATTGCCAATAGCCGGAGGCTCTTCAATGGAGTTCCAGACAAAGAAGCAGAAGAAGGATCACCTTAGGCTTGTCAACAACATAGCAGTCCAAGGCCCAGTGCGCTACATAGATTGGTCGAAGACACCAATCACCTTCTCAGAACAAGATCTATAGCTAGAAAGTTACCCTTACATAGACACCATGGTAATTAAGGCTAACATTGCAGGATGGGAAATCAACAGGGTTCTCATAGATTTCGGAAGCTCTGTAGATATTATCTTTGTCCATGCCTTTAACCAGATGAAGCTAAGCAGGAGTCAGTGGCAACCTTTAGACTCGCCATTAATAGGTTTCGAAGGAAAAAGGATCGACGCATTAGGAAAAATATCCCTGCCAGTCTTCTTCGGAGGTCAGGAAAACGTAAGAAAAGAATATATAACCTTCAATGTAGTAGATCTCTACTACCCCTATAATGCCATCTTCGGAAGAGGGTTTGCAAACAAGTTCAATGCAGCTATCCATATGGGCTATCTGTGTATGAAAATGTCAGCCTTACACAGAACTATCACAATCTACGGCAGTCAGAATGAGGTAAGAAATATAGAAAGAGCAATCTACAAATCTCAGCGCAATATCAATTCTATTGAAACAGACAAAAGCAACTTACCAGAGCCTCTAGACATGTTGAAGGGCAAAACAGATCTCAAAGACCAAGAAGAAACAAAGTCAGTCCCATTACAAGACGCGGTCCCAGATAGAAAGGTCACTATCGAAGGCAACCTATCGAAAGATGAAGCAGAGCTCATAGAAACTTTAGCCAAGAACAAAGACATCTTCGCTTGGTTAGCCTCCGACCTAAAAGGAGTCAGCAGGGATATTATACAGTACTCCCTCGACATCAACCCCAAAATGAAACTAAGGAAACAGTGATAAAGGAAAATGTCGGAGGATTGAATTTTAGCAGCAAAGGCCGAAGTTTAGAGGCTATTGAACGCAAACGTAATCAGAGAAGTCAAGTACTCAGAATGGCTGGCAAATGTAGTACTAGTACCAAAGAAAAATGGAAAAATGAGAATGTGCATAGACTTCACAGATCTGAACAAAGCATGCAAGAAAGACCTATTTCCACTACCAAGGATAGATGCCTCCATCGACAAGGCAACAAAATGCAAACGTTTTTCCCTCTTGGACTGCTTCTCAGGATACCACTAGATCTGGCTCAATAAAGAAGACGAGGAGAAGACAAGTTTCACTACCCCTTCAGAATGTATTGTTACATTTGAATGCTCAAAGGACTAAAAAATGCAGGATCAACCTTTGCCAGAATGACGAAGGCGGTCCTCGGCCCACAGCTGTAGAAAAAATATTATAGCGTATGTTGATGATATTGTGGTAATGAGCAAAAATGGGGATCACATAACAGATCTAATGGAAACCTTCACCAATCTAAGAGAAGCCGAGCTAAAACTCGACCCAAAAAAGTATGTCTTCGGCGTAAGCAGAGGGGAAAATGCTCGAGTACATCATAGGACTCGAAGGCATAAAGGCCAACCCAGACAAAACGAAGGCCATAATCTCATTGGTGGAACCATCTACCAAAAAGGAAATCCAAAAACTCACTGGAAGAATAGCAGCCCTAAACAGATTCATTTCAAAATTAGTAGAACGTAGCCTCCCATTCTTCAAAGCTTTGAGAGGCGGAGACAAGGTGGAATGGGGGCCAGATCAGTCGGAGGCCATCCAATAGCTCAAAAATTACTTGTTTACTAGACTCTTGGTGATAGTGCCGGATCCAGAGGCTCCATTACTCTTATATGTTGCAGCCTCCGATCATGCGGTCAGTGGGGTGCTGGTCCAAGAGAAGGAAGAAGAGTCGAAGGTCATTTAGCATCCTGTCTATTATATTTTAGAAGCCCTATTAGGAGCAAAATTGAACTACACAGAGATAGAAAAAAATGGCATATGCAGTGTTGATCTCCTCAAGAAAACTAAAGCACTACTTTCATGCACATGAAATCACAATACCCTCTTCGCAACCACTTGGGGACATACTCAGCAATAAAGAAGCCTCCAGAAGAATAGAAAAATGGGCAACTGAACTAGGCAACGTATTAGGTGCAAACCAACCAATCTGTGCAAACTTGGAAACTACCAATCAGGACCACTAGATGCTGCACCAATGGATGGGGTGAGAGGTGGGATTTTTTTGCGCTTAAGCACCCCACCCACCGGCCTTTTTTGTGCTTAAGCCCCCTCACCCCATCCATTGGATCAGCATTTAGTGGTCCTAATTGGTAGTTTCCAAGTTTACATAGGTTGGTTGGTTTGCACCTAATACGTTGCCACTAAACTATCCCAGTTCAAGCTCAATTATGTATCAAGGACAGCAATCAAATCTCAAGCGCTAGCAAATTTTATGGTAGATTAGACACCTTCGGTAAACCAAACCCTGCAGCCGTAGCCTCAAATTTGGACACTCTATACAGACGAGGCTTGGGGGCACCTAGGCGCTAGGGCCTCTGTCGTTCTGATAGCACCATCTGGCGTCCGTACAAAGTATGCAGCAAGGTTAGAATTCAAGGCAACAAACAATACAACAGAATACGAAGGCCTCATACTAGGCCTCAATAAGGCTAAGACACTCGGAACAAAAACGCTACTAGCAAAAATAGACTCCCAAATCATAGCAGGACAAGTCAAAAAAGAATACATGGCATGGGAACCAGAATTGGTCAAATACCACAGTAAGGGCTCGTGAGCGGAGGTTCCAAGGATTCATCCTACAGTATATACCAAGAGTAGAAAACATAGAAGTAGACGAGCTGGCGAAGGCAGCAGCAAACAACCTACCCATACCGAATGGAGCCTTTTACCAAGTATTGCGAGCACCGACAACACAGGTAACAACGAAGGCATTCAAAATAGTCTTAGTTACTGAGTAAGAAGACTGGAGGTAGCTGATCATAGACTGCCTAAACAATGTGTATCACATAGAAGATGAGGCGAGCACAGCAAGAATGATAGCAAGAGCAAGAAGCTACACGCTGATAGATAGAATATTATACAAGAAAGGGGTTGTCCAACCACTGCTCAAGTGCATACCTCAGAGCGAAGGCAAAAACCTTCTACAAGAAATCCACTCAAGGTTATGTGGCTCACACATCGTCCTGAGGGCACTGTCTGCGAAGGCCATTAGGCAAGGATTCTACTGGCCTACGCACATCAAAGACGCAGAAGAGATTGTCAAGACATGCCAAGCATGCTAGAGCACCTCCCCACATCAGTCAAAACCTTTGGCTTCTATACAACTTATCCCACCCACTTGGTCTCTGCAGAGATGGGGCATGGACCTGGTTAGGCCGTTACCACCATCGCAAGAAGGGAACAAGTTTGCAGTGGTAGCAATAGAATATTTCACAAGATGGATTGAGACCAAGCCTCTTGCAACAATCACATCAGAGTTAGTGAAAAAGTTCTTCTAGCAAAACATAATTTGAAGGTTTGGAGTGCCAAGAACCTTAACAGTTGATAATGGAAAACAGTTCATCTCAGACAAATTCAAGGAATTTAGCAAAAACATAGGCACCAAGATAGCCTTTGCTTTGGTCTACCACCCAAAATCAAACGGAGCGGTGGAAAGAGCTAATAGAGTAATATTCTCAGCAATATCGAAGACTCTATTCAATCTCCGCAAGGGCAAATGGGTAGAGGAACTACCGAAGGTTGTGTGGTCCCATAACACCACAGCCTCCAGAACGACATGTTTTACACCATTCAAACTCTTATATGGTGAAGAAGCAATACTGTCCGAAGAAGTCAGGCATCAGAGCCTCCATGTCATAAAACAAACCCTAGCAGAAAATGAAGAGTACTCCAACGAAACAACCGAAGGCACAAGATTGGAAGCAGTGGAAAACATCGCAAAGTACCAAGATCAAACCAAAAAGTGGAGAGATAACTAGGTAGTCAGAAAGCTTGTATGAGACTGAGACCTAGTCTTAAGAAGGAAGCCCAATGCGGCCAATGCAGGTAAGCTCCAACCAAAATGGGAAGGTCCATACACAGCGAAGGCCATCGAGAGACCAGGGTCATTCTTCTTAACATATGGCGAAGGCAAAACAACCACTCATACATGGAACATTGACAGTCTGCGTAGGTTCTATATCTAAAAATGTAGAAAGGTGGCCTCCGCGGAACTATAAGCGAAGGTCACCGCACCTCTCCCAACTTTCATATTTTCTTTACATTTCACGCAAAAGGGTCTGCACTCTTTTCCTCACAAAGGGGGTTCCTAACGGAGGTGAGGATTTTAACAAGGAAGGACCCATGTAAAAACCTCTAAAAATATAAAGAGGAATTCCCCCAAGAATACCATGAAAAGCGAAGGTCCAAAGTGGCTAGCAACGGAGCCACAACATTCGACAACAACATCATGACAAAGAGGGCCTTCCACTGCTTTAGCCGAAGGCTCTAAAAGTTTAGAATGACCTCCATGGCTAAATTAGTCTATAACCTTGACAAAGCCCTGTCCACATTCAGGCATCAAGGATTCATCAAAAGGGCCAAAAAGCGAAAAAACTGACAAAGACCTACCTTCGCCGTAGGCATCGGGCAAGAAAATGTGTGGCGAAGACCTATCCTTATTAGGCACCACGTGACTGTCAGGAATTAATAACCCAAGTACAACAAAAATAAAGAACAAAGATACACCAGGTACAAAGAAATTCGCTGGTCTTATTACGACCTCAAAGCGTATCTAAGCAATAAACATCAGCCAACCACCAAGATTTATTAAATCATACAAGTAGTAGGCTATAAAATCTAGGACCTCCCCCTAGCGCTAGCCCTAGCCAGTGCATTTTCACATCCCTACCCCTAGAAGAGCGCTTGGGGGGAAGCCAAACCAATCAAGAGCCTGTACACTACAGAGAAAAATAAGAGAAACATGGAAGCCGGAGTTTCCGTAGAAACGAAAGAGCAAATGGTACCGTGCGAAGACTCGTAAACCAAGCAGCTCACGTAGCCCGACGAAGGCCGCATTTAGGTTGTATGCATCTTCCATTAGGTGTCGTATAGCCTCTGCGGGGCGTCTTATGATCACAGCCCGGCAGCAAGAAGTTAGTGTCAGAGGTTGCGAGAGGGTATCAGATGAAGGCTCATAACATCCCCACGCAACCGAAGACACAATCTGGCGCAACCTGGCATCAACCATGTTCAACGAGAGCACAGCTGCTCCAGCACAGCCGAAGGCAAAAGCAAACCAACCTAGGCGCAAGCGGAGGCAAAGTCTAAGAAATGCTTCTTCGACCTCCGTTGCTTTCTCAAATTGCTCTATGGCCACTTGAGAAGCACCAAGAATCAAGATTAGCGCCTCCAATGAATGCTCAAATTGCGCCAAAGCCTTCGCAACATCAGCAAGATCCAATACGAGCACCTTAGTTTCTCTGCTACGACATACAAACTCGTACTCAATGTCGACCAGAGAAGAAAGAAGCAGAGACAAGAGCAAAAAAATAAGTGACCTCCGCTATAGCCCTTCGGCTCGAGTAGCAATTGTAACCAGATTCTTCAATAAAACAAGTACCCAGCCAATTATTTCAAACTAACTTTATTCAAAGGAAACAAACATATTACAACAAGAGCGCATTAAAAGCGCAAATTACACAAACGCAAAAAGTATTGAAGCTTCCCAAAACCAAAACATTACAAAGCCGCGAAGGCCAACCAAACAATCTGGCGCTGGTTCAAAACTAAACCGGTGGCCAAGGCCCTCACCAAGCTAACAACCGAGTAAATTCTACACATTCATCATCTATATCACGCACCACGAAATCAAACATATCACGAACCGAAGGGTGGAGGAAAGTGTCACGCCAATACTCCCACAACTCTCTGCTGACATAAATACCATCTTGCATCATAGTTAAAGGAACAATGTCTCGCATAGGCCCCTAAGGGGTAACCTGCGCAGATCAAATTTACATTAAGCTTACAAGTATGCAAGACAACATACGAAGACCCCCATCCGCTAAGCCTAAAGTGACATCTAAGAAACCAAGAAATTACACCTCCAGCGTTGTAGGTGCGGAGGCAGCTTTCCTGGGCTTTTGGGCGTCAGAAGCTACAGCGGGGGACTTCTGGCTCGGTGTCCCACCGGCCTTCGATGTCTATCCCTCCTTAGTGGCATGCTGAGCCCTAGCCTTCTGCAAATCCTACACAAGCACAGGGAAAATCAGCAAAAACAAAAAGAGAGAACAACAAAAAGATAGAAAAGTTACGAATGGATATACATTTAGATAAGATACTAACCGCGGCACGGCGAGCCTCCGCTAGGGAGTTGGCATCGGTATGGCCAAACTTGAGCTAGAAATACCTAATAAAATTTCTAACAGGCTTGGCAACTTCCCCCGAAGGTTCACCAAGTTTCGAAGGCCCCTCAAACTCCCTCCGCCCTTTGAGCCCAGCAAAATATGTGCAACCTAGCTTCCCAAGGGTCTTGCAGAGATTCGTAGCACACGAAAGTGCACCAAAATCCATAGCACCTCCGACGAACTCTGGCAGTTTAGCAACATTTTCTTTGAACTAGGCAAGTATGTCATAGGCAGAGGCTTCAGCTAGCAAAGGTGAAGTTGCACAGCCAAAACTATCTAGAGCCGCTAGATATAGCTCAGCGGCCATAATACTAGCAACCCATGCCTCTTCCAACCATTTTTGTAGCAGTTCAACCTGTGCACTCAGCGCCTGGCTCAAAGACCTCTCCGCATCAATCTCTTTTCGAAGGCCCTCATTCGCATCGATCGCTTTCTGCAGTCAGGCAAGAGCAATTCCCTCAGCAGCCTTCGAGCCGACAACATCCTTCTCTAGGGCCCCCACCTAGATCTTCAAATCATCAATAGTTTGACGGGCAACGTGAAGGTTGGCCACTTCTACAGCAAGCCATTTCTTTTCATCTTTGACCCTATCTAGCTCATTCTGAAGGGCTTCAATAGCCTCGTCCCGCTTGATAACCTCTTCAGACGCACGCTCCTCAAGGATCTCCAACATATGATGTCCCTAAAAGCAATGAACGATTAGCAAAATAGAGAAAATCAAGGCTGACAAGGCAAAAAATACAAAAGCCAACGCGCTAACCACACAGTTATGCTCAAGATTATAACACAGCAGCTTGTTGAAATCCACCTTCTTAAAATGACGGCGGGCATGATCTATCAAAAACACAAAATATAAGAGAAAAGTAAGGCAAAACCAACAGAAAAATATATGAAACGCAACCTCCTATCTTGTTGTAAAGAGCATGCAGGGTTTCCACCCACCCACTTAGTGTATTGGCAGAACCTTCGCCTGCAGCAAAAGCGAACATTAAGAACTAAAACAATGGCAAGGTCAAACAAAAATACAAGTGCTAAGCCAATCAAACCTCCATCGACAGGGGGCGCATGCTCCGAAGGACCAGCTCCAACCTGTAGCGGGGCCTTCGGAGGAGCACGCAACCCCACTCGAGCAAGATCTAGGCCAACAGGAGCAGGTTTCTCCCCTGGAATCAGCGTCTCCATTGCCTTGGTCAAACGAGCTAAGAAACAAAAAGAAAACATATCAGAAGACCTGCAAAAAAAAGTAAGACACAGCAGGCACTTAAGATAGAATTACCTAGGTGCAAAGGTTCAACAACAAAACCCAACACTCTGATACCCATGGCACGGGATGAGGTCGCCATAGCGTCTGAACCTTGGGGCAAAACCGAGGATGGTCATTCTTTGGACTTGGCCTCCGACTCCTCCAAATGTTGGGCCTTCCTAGAGCGGCCAACTTTGATAGAAGTAGTCTCCTCACTGGAGAAGGCGGAGGCAGAACCAGCCCTCGCAGCGTCACCTCAGACTTAGATGAGTCATCTCCAAGGATACAGGGCAATGGGTCCATAGTGGATGCCCCCGCCCCAGGAACAACTACCGCCCTAACACACAAAGTCATTGGGTCTTCGTCAGGGCGAGCAACAGAAGCCTACGACTGACCAGCATCAACAATGGGACACATAGCCTCTGACTCATCTTGGGCACTCTCTGCCACCTCTTCAACGGCATCCATGGCGCTCTTCGCTATCTTCCTCTTCTAGGCAATAGCCTTCGGACCATCAGTCTCTTTCCTCTTTTTAGACTCTGCCCGGTCCGTAGCAACAGGGGCCGCAGCGGACTTAGAGGCCTTCGCCATCTTATCCTCGACCAATTTCAAAATCTTCTCAGGAACCCTACGATCCCTATACTTCACCTTCATCTCTTCAAATACCCAGTTTAACAGGGGCATGGTACCGCCGATGGCACGACGGGATAGATATTCCCTTTCGGAAATCTACCCAAGGATCTTAGGGGCGGACTGCTCCATCTCACTAACAAACTCCTCATCGGTCTCGTCTTCTGCGCGGGTAAGATAGAAACACGGATAGAACTCTCCCTCCGCACTACTAAAGACTAGGAGCTTCATCCTCACTAAGGTCATTTGTGGCCTGTGTTTCCCCAAAGGCCAAAAATTTAACACCACCATCTCCTTGATAAGGTCACGGCCCCTAGAGAAGCGGCTGGCATTATCGAAGGCCGCGTCACACGCCGTCCTCTCCGCATCAACCTCCGCAAGAGGTCTCACACGAGTCAAAGCTTCATGTTGGGTTCATAAACCTGGGTCCCCAATGGACCTGCTTCCCTACAAAAACTCGGCCCAGCAAGCGGCGTAGTGACAATGCGCGCCTCCCAGGCTAGCCTAGATACATGATGACAGGCCAGGAGAATGATTCAGCCCCCGACCGAAAGGCCTGGCTAAGGTGGGGACACAGTCTAACTCCGACCTCTTTTTTCGACCTAGGATACGCTGGACCTCTGCTTGCAGCTCTTCCTCGATCGACACGGTCGGGCCCGACTAGGAACGACCGACCAGGGACGCTCGCTCAATGAGGGACCAGGGATCAGGCAGAGCAGTTAAGGTAAGGCACTCAAGTCAAACCATAATACCAAGGACCATACCCAGCCATACCCTACATACCTATAGGACGGTGCCACCAGGCCATGCCAGAAAGGCACTATGCAACCTTCCAGGCGTGTCAGAACCCAAATAATATTATAGGCATCGACATTTGCCATACCAGGCGAACACGGTGGAGCCTACCACATGCATCTAGACATGAACAGTATTGTGGGCGCCAACGACCGTCTCGTACCCAACAGCGTGGGCAACAAGACTAGGTAGCACACATATACATTCTCTCCCTTTCTCTAACTTGTAAGAACCCATCCCCTTCGACTATAAAAGGGGATGAGCTCTCTCCTAAAAAGGGATCTAGCTATTCTGACTCTGGCTCTCTGGCTCTCCTCAAAAAATAGAACTCGAATAGCTCAATAGCTCTAGAACTCTAAAGCTACATAGAGCATACGCTCCAATACTTAGCACACGTTAGAGCCCCCATCACTCTTGGCCCCTTGGTTCATAGTCCGATCGGGCCTTTAACACCCCCCCCTTCTTATTCCTACTCGTTTGTAACCCCATAGCAAACTTCGAGCACCTAGGCTTAGGAATAAAGTCACCGACCGACTGAAACTGGATGTAGGGCACGTTGCCTGAACCAGTATAAATCCTGTGTCATTGAGTGTTAGGCCACATCCTATCACAATGCACAACAAAACTACAAATATTTACTTGTTGGTCACTTTTCGCACCGACATTTCATGTCCCCCATAGTAGAGGCAACAGGATACTTCTTGACCTTCGGCCCTGCCTTGGGAACAACGCCGGGAGTTTTCACATAGAATCAGTACCGAGGCCAGTCCTTCTCCCACTTATTCTTCTATGCAAAAGAGATCTCCAAACCACCGTCCTTCTAGGCCCTCTTCGCCATAAAGGAGCAACTGGCAAACTGATACTCCACTTCCACGCCGTCAACCTTTGCCTTCTTAGGCTGATGCTTAAGTTCATAGTATGCACAAAAAGTATCCAAATCTGAGGGAGCGCCATATGTCTCACAGGCGTAGCAAAACTTATTCAGTGTAAGAATGCCATTAGGAGTAAGATGATGGAGCTGTACCTTAAAGGTCTCAAGAACCAAGCGGAGGAAATAGACCGGAGGTATGCAAAGGCCACAACCAAAGAAATCCTTAAAGACAACAGCCTCATCAACCTTCGGCTAAGGCCGGCACAGTCTCACCGTGCGAAGGATGACCCTTTCCTGCTGGGAAGCAGCCCTCATCTTCCAGTGTCTTTATTGCCTCTTCCGTCATTAGCGAAGGCCCAAAATCCCAAGACTTGGCCATTTGAATCTTCCACTTCTTGATAGGGGAAATGGGAATCAGGTCACCGACAGAAGCTTCAATATCCTATAGGTCATCTTGAGCCTCCGTAGACGTAGACATACACTCTTCGTACCTCCGCAACCAACCCTCAGACCTCACGCCAAGCATGCAGGGATAAGGACCGCTAAAGCTTGGCCAGCGAAGGTCAGAGCTAGCAGGCGAAGCCACTTCCGAAGGTAGCACATAACCAAAAGGAGCAGCAGCGCAAGGAAAATTCTAAGGCACTAAGGCAAGACAGCAGAACAACACAGTCGCGGGCTTGGAAAGCTACATCAGTGAAAGTGAAGGCTTGGGTGGCACAACAGGGACTTCCCCACCAACCCCCCTATATAGGCCATGGGGGGACGCTTCAAATTCCAAACACCAATAGTCAGGACTGTTTGCGAGGACATCGGCCACCGAGCCACCGCAACAAATCAAGCAGTGACACATCGCCTCCCCAATGGTCTGATACGGGCGACCCAGGGGGGAAAGGGGGCAAGCCTCCACCACTCGGTATCAGTGTCACACTTGAGGCTCACGACCCGCTCACACCGGACCGCACCCTCAAGGGGAGAACTGTTGGAACACCAATACACGAGTAGCGGAGGTCAGAGTAAACATAAGCTAATACCGTTGGAACATTTGTGGATGTTTTGCAGGGATGCTAAACAAAGCCTTCGTGTGGGGCCTGTGAAGGAGCGAAGACCCCAGCGATTTAAGCGGAGGCCATGCATGCTTCGAGGAGAAACCTAGAAAGCTTCTGCCGGAAGCAAGAAGGCCTCCTCCACCGGCCAACGATAGGGCGGAGGCCCAAGCGCAATCCTAAAGACGTCCAAAGGAGTCCACGGGTGGAGACTCAAAAGCGAGAGTGAAGGCTCCGATGGCTCGTGTGGAGGCCTTGTTGTCTTCACCAGAGAAAGGGGCCTTCACAGCACCGCGGCCCAAGATTGGAGATGGGCTTCTAGTGAGCCCAAGGCTAAGGCACAAGAAGCAAAGGCGGTGCAGGGGGACAAGACCCGGGATGCCCCTAGAGATTTGAACTAGTGTCAGGATATTCTAGGAATGTACCTTAGTTGTCAAAGGGCAAACTTATACCATGAAGAAGTAGCCAACAGTGCCCTATAAAAGGGGAAGCTGGATGCTATGTAAAGGAGGTTGGTGAGTTCATTAATGAAACCTTGACTGAGCCTGGACCCACCCTCCATTTCACACACCTTCGTCTAGAGCACTCATCTGGGCGAAGATCTTCCGTTGCCCGTCTGCTAGAAACCCCCAGTTTTCCAACACCACACATAAGGCTCAAGAACCTGCTTTTTTCTAGTTGGCTTTTCCTTGTGCGGCTACTGATATGAAAAGTATTTAACCTTGTACCTGACATATCACAAAACTTAACGACTAGAAAATTCCTTATAAGGTAAGGTCCAAAAAATACATTTGGTTGGGAGACAAACGGGACAATTTTATTTGTCTGGCGGGTGTCTGATATAATCAATTTACTTTGTTGTTTTTCAGAGCACATAAAAGGTATTTTTCCAAGAGCAATAATCGCTCCATGGTACTATACATCTATCGCCATGTGTTTAATTAGATGCAGTAGTTCTCCTTTAGTATTTGAATGAACTTTATAAGCAACAAGGTAGTTTTAGTTACTTTGCAATAGGCCACGAGGAGCGTCCATGATAAAGTCAGCAACCAACGTTACTTTCTTGTTGGATGTGAGTAATATATTTTGTATGAGGAAAAGAGCTTAAATAAGTTCAATATTTTTAGTGGTTTCTTTGGCCTCCACGCTATGTTTAGTGTCCTAGCACTAGTAGAGAAACGACCTTTGATCTAGCTCGAAATTTGGCTTTAGTCTAGGTATTTTTCGTGCCCGGGACTAGAGAGACCTTTAGTCCCGGTTTGTAGCTCCAACCGGGACTAAAGGTCCCTGCCCAACGGCTACTGCGGCAGGCTTTTGCTGCAGGGGACCTTTAGTCTCGTTTGAAGCTACCAACCGGGACTAAAGGTTAACTTTTACTCCCGGTTGGTCCCTCTAACCGGGAGTAAAAGTCTACTCCCGGCTGGAGGCTCCGTCCGGGACTAGAAAGGGACCCTTAGTTCCGGTTTCTGTCTCCAACCGGGACTAAAGGTCCCCTTCTATATAGCCCTTCTTCCTCTCCGAGCCCGAGCCACTTCGAGCTCAGTGTTCTTGCTTCATCGCCGGCCTCTCTTCTTCCACATCGCCGGTAATCACAAGATTTCTTCGATTCCTTCATCGATTCTTTGGTTCTAAAGGTTACCAACTTTACACTCATGTTTCATCAGTAGCATATCTCATTTTGTGGACTAGATATATGTGATTTTTTATGTTGGATTTTTTTTATTTGTAAGCCATTTAAACTCAAAATCACTTTAAAGTTTGCATATTTGGATGAAGGAAGGTTAAAGTAGTTATTCAAAACTAGTATTCAGCTTTCATTTCTAGCATGCATAGCACACTTCATGGTTTAGAAATATAGAGAATTTTAGAGTTTTTTAATTTTATTTGTTTATAAAATGAGAAATGTATATTATATTAAACATGAGTATAGAGAGTAGATGTCAACTGCTTCCGAGTCCTCGGCCTCTCATCGGGTTCCAAAGCAACTAAGGCCGGACCTCCCTCTCATTGCATGCAGCAAGTGTGAGGAGAAGATTGTGATGGAGTACCGGGTGAGGAAGGAGTGTCCCAACAAGGGCCATATCTTCTACAAGTGTCCGGATCGCAATGTGAGTTATTTTGTCGTATTTGATGATTATGGTTAATTTATACTTATTTTCATGATGATTGTGATTAAAGTTCTAATTTTTTATTTTAATTTTAGTGGGATGGCACTGGATGTTCAGGCTGGTACTGGGAGGAAGAGTATGTTGAACACGTGCAAAACTCTCTTGCACAGGCAGCTACGGCGGCTGATGAGGCAGTGATCCTGCGGAAGAAGCCCATAGATGTTGAACAAATGCATGATCTGTATGTTTTAGTTGGGATTGGTCGTGAAATCCTTATGCTGCTGAAGTGCATTTTAGCTTTAGTTTTTTTAGTGGTAGTTGGGATTGTCTACATTGTAGCGAGACTTTCATAAATTAAAACCTTGTGTGGTGGCATGCATGTCGTATAATTAACTAATTATGTTCTAGGTTTTAATATGGTATGTATGTCATGTAATGCAGATGAGCCGGCATTGGATGTACAATGCTGATTGCCGCTCTCAAGAGTTCATTGAGGGCGTGCATTCTTTCTTACGTGTGGCCGAGGCAAACAAACGCGATGGTTTCATGTGCTGCCCATGTGCCATATGTAAGAATTTGAAGGAATATGCTAGCTCAAGGAGTCTTCATTCACACTTGTTGAAGTCGGGTTTCATGCCAAACTATATTTGTTGGACGAAGCACGGAGAAACTGGGGTTGTAAGAAGAAGAACAATGGGACGATGATGACATTATTGCTGAATATGGTGCCTTCAATGATACTGCAATGGGGGAAGCTGAAGAAGAGGTAGTGGCAGAAGATGAGCCAGCTGATGATCTTGGTCAGGCCACTCGTGACGCACAAAGAGAATGCAAAAGTGAAAAGGAGAAGATCAAGTTCGAGCGCATGCTAGAGGATCACAAGAAATTGCTATACCCAACTTGTGACGCGGGACAGAAAAAGTTGGGTACCACACTGGAATTGCTGCAATGGAAGGCAAAGAATGGTGTATCTAACAAGGGATTTGGGGAGTTACTGAAAATCCAAAAGAAGATGCTTTCGAAGGATAACGAATTGCCCGTCACTACGTACGAAGCAAAACAGGTAGTCTGCCCTTTGGGATTAGAAATCCAGAAGATGCATGCATGTCCTAATGACTGCATCCTCTACCATGGCGAGGAGTACGAGAGAAGTTAGATGCATGCCCGGTATGTCATGTATCGCGGTATAAGATCAGGCGAGATGACCCTGGTGATGTTGAGGGCGAACGTCTCACGAAGAAAATCCCTGCCAAGATTATGTGGTATGCTCCTATAATACCACGCTTGAAACGTCTGTTCAAAAACAAAGACCATGCAAAGTTATTGTGATGGCACAAAGAAGACTGCAAGGTAGACAATATATTGAGACACCCTGCTGATGGGTTCCAGTGGAGAGCAATCGATAGAGAATTCCCGGAGTTTGCAAATGATGCAAGAAACTTAAGGTTTGCTTTAAGTACGGATGGTATGAATCCTTTCGGGGAGCAGAGCAGTAGTCATAGCACTTGGCCTATTACTCTATGTGTCTACAACCTTCCTCCCTGGTTATGCATGAAGAGTAAGTTTATTATGAAGCCAGTGCTCATCCAAGGCCCAAGGCAACCTGACAACGACATCGATGTGTACTTAAGGCCACTAGTTGAAGAACTTCTACTTTTATGGAATAGACCAGGTGTACGTGTGTGGGATGAGCACAAACAGGAGCACTTTGACTTGCAAGCATTGTTGTTCATAACAATCAATGATTGGCCTGCTCTAAGTAATCTTTTAGGACAATCAAACAAGGGATATAATGCATGCACGCACTGTTTCGATGACATTAAAGGTATATTCTTGAAAAAATGTCGACAGGTCGTGTATCTTGGCCATCGTTGATTTCTTCCTGTGAATCACCCCCTAAGAAAGAAAGGGAAGCATTTTAAAGGTAAGGCAGACCACCAGACCAAGCCGGGCAACCGAACTGGTGAGGATGTACTCAATATGGTCAAGGATGTGAAAGTAGTATTTGGAAAGGCACATGGCAGTGAACCTGTTCCGAACGACGCCGACTGTCACGCACCCATGTGGAAGAAGTCCATATTTTGGGAGCTACCCTATTGGCAAGTCCTAGAGGTCCGTAGCGCGATCGATGTGATGCACCTGATGAAGAATCTTTGTGTGAACCTGCTAGGCTTCATGGGTGTGTATGGGAAGCCTAAGGACACACTTGAAGCACAACAGGACCTGCGATGTTTGAAAGAACGAGACAACCTACATCCAGAGAAGACAGATGATGGACACCATTACTTAAGTCCTGCCAGCTACACTCTTAGCAAATAAGAGAAGGAAAGCATGTTTGAATGCCTAGCAAGCATCAAGGTACCATCTGGATTCTTTTCGAATATAAAGGGTATAATAAATGTGCCAGAGAAGAAATTCCTAAACCTAAAGTCCCATGACTGCCACGTGCTCATGATGCAATTGCTTCTAGTTGCATTAAGAGGAATTCTACCTCCAAATGTACGTCTAGCCACCGTGAAGCTATATGCATTCCTCAATGCAATTTCTCAGAAGGCAATCGATCCAATGGATCTAGCTAAACTATAGAATGATGTGGTTCAATGTCTTGTCAGCTTTGAGTTGGTGTTCCCTCCTTCCTTCTTTAATATCATGACACACCTCCTAGTTCACATGGTCAAGGAGATTAGCATTCTCGGTCCTGTGTTCCTGCACAACATGTTCCCCTTTGAGAGGTTCATGGGAGTCCTAAAGAAATATGTTCACAACCATGCTCGGCCAGAAGGAAGCATCACCAAGCGCTATGGAACAAAGGAGGTCATTGAGTTTTGTGTTGACTTTGTTCCCGACCTTGACCCGATTGGTGTTCCTGAATCGCGACATGAGGGGAGACTAAGTGAAAAGGGGACATTAGGGAAGAAAACATATATTGGTACGTAGGACAATTATTTTAATAAAGCACACTACATAGTTCTACAAAACTCCTCCTTGGTGGATCCGTATATCGAGACACATAAAGAGTTGCTTCGATCCGAGTTTCCAGGGAAGTCTGAAGCTTGGATTACGCGTCAGCACATGGAAACTTTTAGCGACTGGTTGCGAAAAGAATGTCAGGGTGATGAGAGTATTGATGAGCAACTGTATTTGTTGGCTAGGCAGCCATCGTGGCATATCCTCACATACAAAGGGTACGAGATAAATAGGAATACATTTTACACAGTAGCCCAAGATAAAAGGAGCACCAACCAAAACAGTGGTGTCCACATAGATGCCACCGGCCCTAATGGAAATAAGCAAACATATTATGGTCGTATAGAGGTGATATGGGAACTAAACTATGCACCTACTTCTAAGGTACCTTTGTTCAAGTGTCAATGGGTAAAGGCGACTGGAGGCGGGGTAGCAGTCGACAACCAGTATGGAATAACAACCGTGGACCTCAACAATATTGGGTACAAAGACAAACCATTCGTCCTTGCCAAGGATGTGAATCAGGTGTTCTATGTCAAGGACATGTCTACAAAACCGAAGAGAGGGAAAAACAACATCGACCCAATCAATGAGCCAAAGCACCATATAGTTCTTTCAGGGAAAAGAAACATCGTCGGAATTGAAGACAAGTCAGACATATCAGAAGATTATGAAAAGGATGACCGAATTCCACCCTTCACAGTGAACAAAGACCCAAGCATCCAGCTAAATGATGAGGACACTCCATGGTTACGGCGCGATCATAACCAAGGGATATACGTTAAGAAGAAGTTCACTACTGTGCCTGCTTGATATATATAGTGTATTCATATTTCTGTCGTGTATTCATATTTTCTACTATTTAAATGAATTTTCTGCTTAACGGTGGATTTCCTGTGGAGAATGTGTGATGAAAAAACAAATGATCAACGTCAATAAGATGTGAAAACTAATTTCCTGTCGAAAAGCAATAGTTTTAATGATTTTAATTAAGTAGTACATTTTTGCATGGTAAAAATTATGATTATTATTTACACTATGTTCAATATTTATATGGTAAAACAAAAGAGTTTAGGTTACAGATTTTTCTTATGTACAATAATGCAAAACCAGGTCTCGGAATTCTTTTTGTAATTTTTTGCTAATATTTTATTTACTAGGCAATTAACAACTCTCTGTATATTTATATAAAAGAAATATATAAAAAAGAAAAAACTTCTACAAACTGGCAGAAAGTCAAACTGCAGCCCATCTTTACTCCCGGGTGGACCAACCACCCAGGACTAAAGGTCAGACCTTTAGTCCCGGTTCTAACCATCACCCGGGACTAAAGAACATTTAGTCCCGGTTCTAACCATCACCTGGGACTACTAAAGATGGGCTGCGTTTTCGCGGCCCGCCAAAATCCCCTTTACTCCTGGGCCGTGGCTACACCCGGGACTAAAGGTCAGACCTTTAGTCCCAGTTCTAACCATCACCCAAGACTAAAGAACCTTTAGTCCCGGTTCTAACCATCACCCGGGACTACAGGTCCCCCTTTATAAACCACATCCTTCTCCCTTAGTTCTCTTCCTCTCTGTCTCCGCCGCCTTCTTCTCCAACCGGATCCAGTAGCCGCCAAGCCTTCTTCTCCGTCACCTCATCTTCTCCACCAGATCAATCCGATCCAGCAGCGCCGCCGCCCCCAGGCGACCACCCTAGCCTCACCTTGTCATGCGTGCACGCTATCACCGGCCCCACGTGCACGCCCGCTTCTTCTCCAGCCGGCCAGCGCACGCCTCGCGTCGTCCTCGTCCCCGGCCCACCTCGCCCCCAAGCGGTTCAAGGTTCTTTGAGGTGTCTATCTCCTCCAATTCATCCCCTTCTTCATCCTCCTCTCTGTGCTATGTTTGAACTTTGAAGCCCTCATTCTTGTGTTAGATCCGCGAGACGCAGTCTTTTCCAAGATCCGCAGCAGGCCACAGCATCTCTATTACGGCACGTCTTCTCCAGGTTTGGCCTGGTCTCCCTCTTCCTCTGCACCCTCTTGCTGCTGTATGGCCAACTCGTTCTGTGTCGTTGCTCAATGAATGTATCGCTTCGATTTGGTGCTAGCTAGTAGCCTTTGCAATTGGTGCATACTTCTGTTTATATGTTAGGCTCCTTGGTGCTAGAATGTGGGCGACTGAGGCCATGAATTCATATTGATATTTATGCTTGTATCTGGCTCTATGTAATATGTATTTGCATGTGCGTGTTGATGATCAAATTAAATGGCAAAGACGTGTACCACTGTTATTACCGATCAATCACCCATGCCACTTGAGGTTGAGGGTAACAATTTAGCTAGTCTGCTACTTTTGCATGGCGATATTTGATTTCACCTAACCATACTTACTGCTCTTAAGAGGCAAAATATTCTTTCTGATTGTAGGAATAGTGATAGCCTTCCCAGTCCTGTAATGAAACATATTATTACTGTTTTTTAGTAAAGTCTAAGTCTCTAACATGTTTTTTGGCTGCAGGAGCTGGACCTCGCGTTTGACACCTTGGATGTGAGCCACCGCCGCCACCATATATAATCCGTTTATGATGGATTAATTGCTCCAACCTTTTGTAATCAGATGGATGCGTGTGACGAGCCCTCGTGCCGGCAATCTTGTAATGCGATTTTGCGCTGAGCCATCGAGCTCAGTGGAGCACGGGCGTAGCCCGGTGTCTCGTCGTTTTCTCCTTTTTGCACGGTAGCTTATGACGATGCTGGCCCCTAGATCCGAGACGTTCGACGGCGTTCGTGACGTTGTAGTAGCAGGGCACGTAGTTCTCGTACTCGGGCGGGCATACCTCCACCTCCTTGGCGCGGGCTAGTTAGAAAATTGTAGAAAATCCATACTAGTTGAACTTGCAGACCGTGTTCATCTCGGCTAGCATGTTCTCTGCCGAGTGGTAACGGACATCAAGGAGGAGCTTTGATTCTACGAGGGAGAGCGGCAACGGTCATGGAAGACCGTGTTCCCTTCCTCGTAGAATCGGAGCTCTTCCGTGGCCAAGTACGGTGCCGTCCGGTAGAGAAATGCCCGCCGAGATGATCACGTAAGCAAGGTCAACTAGTATGGAAGCTTACGTGATCTTAGAAGATGTGTGAGGTCATGAGAGCGTGTGTTTTTTCTTAATTTTGTCGAGCAGGTCACTTATAATTAATTTTTCCATGAAACGCCCGCGAGCTCGCCGATGTCGAGCAGGTTACTTAGAATTAATTTTTCCATGAAATGAAATAATTAGAAATCATGCCTTTTATTTTTTAGAATCAATTTTTCCATGAAATGAAAAACTTAGAAAATAGTTAGAAAATTGTAGAAAATCCGTACTAGTTGAACTTGCGGACCGTGTTCATCTCAGCTAGCATGTTCTCTGCCGAGCGGTAACGGACGTCAAGGAGGAACTTTGATTCTACGAGGGAGAGCGGCAACGGTCGTGGAAGACCGTGTTCCCTTCCTCATAGAATCGGAGCTCTTCCATGGCCAAGTACGGTGCCGTACGGTGGAGAAATGCTCGCCGAGATGATCACGTAAGCAAGGTCAACTATTATGGATGGTTATTTATTTAAACATGTTTTTGAGCTAGAATTAGATGGATATTTGATAGATATAGTTTTTATTTTTTATAGATATATCTAGTGGTGTAAAAGCTAGATGGCTGCCCCGAGAGACAACATGGCTGAAGAAATGATGGATATTATCAACATCGGCAATCAATTTGCCGATGGTGACCAGCAAGATGTAGATGACGGGAGTCAATACCGAGCTCTTGAAGATAACCAAGAAAATACTGTGCAAGAAAATACTGGCGAGGTATATATATTTATATATATATTTGAATATTATATATATATATTTGAATAGCTATCATCTATTATGTGTACACATGATATTTATCTATTCTTTTTTATACGTAGCCCTCTGGATCGATGACCATAACGGCGAAAAGCAAAAATATTCGAGGCCCGAAAAAACCATTGGAGGGGCGCTACATAATATCAGAATTCAATATCGAGACAGGCGAACCACTTGGTCCACATGCAAGGAAATTCGTGCAACACTGTGGATGCCTTGTAAGGGACAGACTTCCGATCAGTGCCCGTGAATAGAAGCAAAAGATCAACGAGCCTCATGTTAGTTTTGTCTCTGATCTTGATAAGAATTTAATTTGGGATGATATCCTTCAATATTTCACATTGCAAGCGGATGATTATGATGCTATCAACGATGATGAATTGAATGAACTAGTTCGAAAGTGGGCTATGAAGAAGATGGCCACACAATTTCAGACTTGGAAGAAATCCCTATACACGAAATACGTCAAGAAGAACCTAACGCCCAATTTCAATACTAGTGGCCCGCTCGCGAAGTTGGGGCCCTACTGGAATGATTTTGTATAGTACAAGACATCGGAAGAGGGTGAGAAACGGGTGAGAAGGAGCCAAAAGAATGCCCGACAGAAGGTATACCACCATGGCATGGGATCAGGTGGCTACGCGACTACCATTCCCAAGTGGGAAAAAATGGAAGCAGACATTCTTGCCAAGGGTATCACACCAGAATCACTCAATTTGCCCAAATGCGCGAAGAATTGGTTTTTCGCTCATGGGGGAAGACTGGACCTAGAGACCGGGAAGCTGGTTCATGGCCCAAAACTCAAAAGAGCAACACAAAGATTTTTTTATGCTCTACAAGCTAAAGCTATTGGTGCGTTCAGGCCCAATAGAGAGAAGGATGAACTGACGTATGCCATCAGGACTGCTGAACACAGTGGCTGAACGAGAGGTTTAGGACGGAACATTTCTTGGGAGCATGGTTTCCCTAACGATAGAGGTACCTACAGAAGCGGCAAAGAAGGAAGGATGAGGATGCAGCGCGGATCAGCAGGTTGGAGGAATATGTTCGCGAGTCACGGGAGGTGTTGCTTCAAGCACAGGAGCACGAAAAAGACATGCAAGCTAGAATGCAGGACGAAATCATAAAGCAAGTGCAAATAGCAATGAGTGCCCAAAGGCAGGCATCAGATCCAGGAATCAACATTAATATTAGCCCCCTGATCAGTTGAAAAGTAGTTGCGCTTCCATGGAGTTGCCAAATCAAGTTGACACAATACTACGTTTTCCCGTAGATGATATCACTGCACCGTTTATATCATGTGAGCTACATATTCTAAAAGAGAATGCCACAATCATGATGGCTCTCGGTGTTTTTTCTCTTCCAGATCCTACCAAGACACCAAGAATCCATAGGGCAATAATACCACCTGAATATGTTAGCGTCTCAGTGGATAGAGTTAACAAAGGTTTTAGTGATCTGTCTCTTGACATTCCAGGAGGTGATGGGGAGAAGACTCTAGGAGAAGCAGAGAAGACATTCATACTATGGTGCAAGCGCTACATCATTATTCCCAGGGTCTCTAGTCCACCGCCGCTTCCTCAACTGCTAGATAATAGGTGCGGACAAAAGTGAACGAAACATTTTTTTCACTAATTTTCTATTGACATGCATGATTAACAACAACAATATTTCTTATACCTAATTATTCTTTTTTGTACTCACACAGCAGGGCCTCCGCCAACCTAAGTCCAATTATTCAATCTCCAGATCATCATAGTGCTCCGGGCAATGATTATGCAACGCCGCCACCGCCGCCACCTCCAAGGAGGTCTCCAATGCCTCCAAGGAGGTCTCCACCGCCGCCACCTCCAAGGAGGTCACCAACGCCTCCAAGGAGGTCTTCAATGGTTGCCCCGCCTCCCTTAATGATCAAGAAGCAGCCAGCTCCTAAGAGGTCTGCCCCACAAACGAAGTCATTGGCCCACCAGCCGGCAAAGAAGAAAGCCTCCTCTAATCCAGTTATTCCCCAAAAATTGTCTTACGAGAAAAGTGAAAAGGAATTAAAGGATGTAGTACAAAAAGATGTGAAAAGTTTCTTCAAAAAAGTAAGAAAGCAACGAGAAGCGAGGGAGAACCCGAAGAAACCGTACTTCTACCTAGCTCCAGATCTTCTAAGAAAGAAGGTGGACCAGAAAAAGCAGGAATCTCAAAAGACCCGGCCAAAATCGGACTACGACCGCTCTCTCACCAAGTCATTTGAGACGGCGCAGAAAAAGACTAGAGCAGGAAAAGGTGTTGCACAACTCGGACAACAATCGCAACAATCAGTCCCCTCTCTTGTCATTCGTAGTGAATATGGTTCAAACTTAGACTTACCGGACGTCGATTTTGAGGAAATGGTTCGGTTTTACGAGGATACCGGTTTGGACCTTGCCCAAGTGCTCGCTGAAGGACCATCTGCTACGAAAGTGGATCCTTGGAAGAAATTTGAACATGAAAAGAGTCTATACAACCCTGAGGCCTTAGGTGAACTGGGTACGCAAATGTACCTGCTAAACAAGTGGTACATGGCGGCGTGTGAACATGGAGAGAACTTTGTTTCTGTCAGAGTTAGAAACCAACGTTACTTTCGTGGCGATGACGTTATATATGTCGAGTTTTTAGAATTACACCAACTATGCCACCTGGACTCTCTCGACAAAAGTCTCATTAGCTGCTATTGTCTGTAAGTGTGATTATTTTCTACTATTAAAGTGTATATATATAAAGCTACATGTATATATATAAATTATATATCCTCACACTATATTTTTATATATGCATATATGAGATGACAGAACTCAAAAAGAGAAAGGATAATGATGTTGGTTTCGTTGATCCAAATGTCGTATTCAAACACCCTGATCCCCCGCCTCAATGGAAAGCTGAACTCGAGAAAAATCTCATGAGGTTCTTAGTAAACCAACAAAAAAGGACATGCTCTTCCCCTACAACTTCAAGTGAGTGTTAAATAATTAATGTCGATCATATGGACATTTGTTCAATTATTTGCTTACTAGCTAAGCTATCTCCCATATATATATGTTGACTCTAGTTAATGTCGATCATATTTGTGTATAAAAACATATACAGCAATCACTGGATATTGATGGTCATCGATATGGCCAATAGTCGGTTGAGCATCTTAGACTCGTTAAGAAAAGAGCAAACAGAGTACCAAGACATGATAGATATTATCCAAGGGTAATTTGGTCTCTCTAGCAACTATATATACCCCGATCTCTTAATTGCAACAATTATTAAAGGCCAAATTAATTTTTTATTTTATTGGGCGTAGTGTTTGGAAAAGTTTCATTGAGGAACACCACATGAAACATTGCAAAGCGCCACTGGATGTAATCGCACATAAAGTAAGTACTAGCTACATTTATATATATATAATTCAATTAACACCATGCATGCTTTCAATTCACCGGATCTTTTTTCTCGTAAAAGTGGGTTCTGAGGCAAGAACAGGGGAACAACTACTGCGGATACTATGTTTGCGAGTTCACCATGGCATAATCAAAAAGAACTCCTGAAGAGAACCTCAAAGTACGTTATATAAATATATTCATATATTCACAATTTCTTTTATTGCTCATATATATAAGTAATCACGTGACCAACACACGCATATATATATATATATATATATTAATACTTTTCCTTTAACTTTTATTGAAGACTATGGTTGAAGAAAAAAGTCATACGATGTGACCAACTAAAAGCAATTCAAGAGACTATAGCAGGATTTCTTAATGACCAGGTCCTAAACCCCGTCGGCGAGTTCTACAATGACGTGAACGAAACATGGAAGCCAAACCAGATGGAGTGAATTTGTTATCTCAAGGATATGATAGAATATACAATGCAAGATTTATTTGTAATATATATATACATATTATATATACATAAAATAACGAACAATATATGTATATGCATGTAATATATATGTTAGTTTCATACTTTAGTTTGTACAAAATGTTCGAACATTATAAACGTGTAGAATACGTATATTATTAGCAGCGTAGAATGCGTATTCGAAAACCAAAACGATTCATCAATTGAAAATAGAAACAAAAAAAAGAAAAAAAAAAGAAAACATTTAGTCCCGATTGGTAATACCAACCGGGACTAAAGGGCCGGCCCACATGGCCAGGCCGGGAGGCCTCTTTAGCCCCGGTTGGTATTACCAACCGGGGATTCGTGCTCCCGGTTTCAAAATCGGGACTGAAGAGGGTTAAGAACCGGAAGTACAGCCCATATCTGTACTAGTGTAGACGGCTATCTCTATCTCTATCTCTATCTCTATCTATCTACTAGGGAAAATATTATTAGGTGCAAACCACCTTTTCGGTGGAATCGTGAAAACCCCTTGAAAAACTTACTTAGAAGTTTTTTAAAATAAAAAACGGTGCACATCCATAGTGCATCTATATAGATGTATGTTGCCACTAAATTTGAGATTCAAATTCATTTTATAAAACTTATACAAAAATATCAAATCTAAGGTGCACATGTACCAGAAGACAAAAATCTCAAAAACAATTGTCTTCTAATAATGCCTATGCATCTGAAATTTGTTCTTTTTGTATGATTTTTTTTTCTAGATGGAGTTTGAATCTAAAATTTGGTGTGTACAGATGCACTATGGATGTGCATCGTTTCAATTTTCTCATGTTTAAGCAAGCCCAGATCACCGTGGTGAAGAGTATATGATCCAATCACAAGTTACAGATAATCTTTCTTTAGAGAAATTACTAATATCTAGAAAGTGACTAATTATTACTGCACGTACATTTAACTTAGGAAACAATGATCTTGTACGTCGTCACTCATCGTCAATGCAAGGTTTAGCCTTTCTGGGCTAGATCTCTCATGATAAACACGTGGTCGTATTGGAACAAAAAGTAGCGAACCTTGTCCATGAAGATGTTTCACATCAAATATACTATCAGTTTTGTTCATATCACTTAATTACTTTCACGCGATAGATTGCTTAAAACATGCATGTGTACATATATATGTTTTGCTCTTATTCCATCGATCAATTGCATAAACACTCAGACATATACTTCCAATCTAGACATGAAAGGGTGGGTGGTTCATCCCCAAATGACTACTAGTGCCCGCCGGATAGCAGCTTGACTCCTGGCGGATTTCCTCCTCCCCCTCCGCCTCCCCCTCCCCCTCCCCCGGGACATTCAAAGGTACAAAAGCATGTTTTGAAAAAGCGGACATTGCCCTTGCAGTACCCGCTGGTGCCAAGCCCATGTTGAGTACACGAGTTTGCACAGTCCTTATTGCTCCTGCACGAGCCAGGGTAAGAAGGATTACGCCTTGAGCAGATTGCTGCCTCCGCGCCTGCGTACAGTCATAAATCACCGAGTAGTTAGAAGCATAATAACCACATGTACTCTTGAACGGAGCTTCAAAGTAATCGCTCCATGATATATACAAGAGGTATATGTGTCATCAAGT
Organism: Miscanthus lutarioriparius; assembly: GCA_904845875.1. Lineage (NCBI taxonomy): Eukaryota > Viridiplantae > Streptophyta > Magnoliopsida > Poales > Poaceae > Miscanthus > Miscanthus lutarioriparius. The sequence continues at coordinate 6,571,650 of CAJGYO010000006.1, read as the reverse complement.
GTCGAATTAGAAGTAGTTCTACTTTAGTATTTCAGTGAACTTGATAAGCGACAAGGTTGATTTAGTTACTTACAATAGGCAACAAGGAGCAAGGCGAGGATGAAGACAACAGGCACCGCTACAATCTTGTTGGATGCCATGGTTACTTGGTGTGAGGAAAAGAGCATATACATGTTCAATATTTAGGTCATGTTCGCTTCTCTTATAATCCGTCTTTTTCAGCTTGTTTTTTTCAGCCGGAACAGTGTTTTTCTCTCACAACAAATCAGCCGGAACAGTATTTCAGCTTGTTTTTTCAGCAAAGTGAACGGGACCTTATAGTGGTTCCTTAGTCCACCTCCGGGATACTTTCAGTGTTCTAGATGGCTATCTCTCTCTCTATGTCTCTATCCCTATCTATATCGATATCTATATCTCTTTAGATCTCTCTATCTATATCTAATCTATTCGTCCCTCCATCTTAGAATATATAGCTATGTCAGTTGTTTAAAATTTTGTCAAAAACTACAACTATTATTTTTGAGTCTCTGGGGAATTGAAATGGCGAACAGGCTAAACTTGCACTTTATCTGTGTGCACAATTAGTGGAAATAAATGCTAGCATGCACATAATGAAGTAGCATTGGCACATACAAGGTAGGCATAGCTGGCATACGTAAACTAGGAGCACATGCAGCGATTTAATGAATGTCTAAGAATACTAATCATAGCTATATTATTGGACACTGTCTATCTATCTATATGTGCCAAAGGGTCTAGTTCAATTGGTTATAGCGTCCCAACGGCACTTCTCATGTCTTGGGTTTGACTCCCCGTGGGAGCGAATTTTAGACTGGGGTTAAAAAAATCACATCGTCTGTCCCACGCCAAAGCACAGGTCTAAGAAACGGCTCTGTTCTTACAGGGGTACGGTGCCGCTATGTATGGGTGGGACAGGGGTTCAGGGGTTTTCTGGACCTACGTGAGAAAGTTCTTCTTCTTAATGCAATGTCCGGGGTGGCTTTCTCCCGTAGGTCCAGTTTTCTATCTATCTATATGTCTGTCCTATCTATCTATCTATCTCGCTTTTAAACAGGCCTAATCTTTCTTTAGAGAAATTACTAATATCTAGAAAGTGGCCGAAAAGACATTCACTGCATGTCAGGCCTAATCTTTCTTTAGCTTAGGAAACGGTGATCTTGTTGCACTCATCAGTTTAAGGTTTAGTGCCTGTTTGGAGAGCTCCCTCGGTTTACCACACAGTAGCTATGATGAGCCAAAAGGATGGCGAGCGTTTTGCTCGACAGAGATTACTGGAAGCTGAAGCAAAACTTGCGGCATGCCAGACTTACGGCGAGATTAGGAAGCCATCCAGACAGAGAGCTAAGTTTTTACGGTCAGTTGTGGAAGCAATCCAAATAGACCCTTAGGCTTTCTAGCTAGGCTAGGTCTGTTATGATAAACACACAGTCCGTATTGGAACAAAAAGTATTGGGTCTTGTCCATGAAGATGTTTCACATCATGCAAATACTATCAGTTTTGTTCATATTACTTAATTACTTTTAGGGCCTGTTTGGAACACGGGAATTGAAAACATAGGAATAGGAAAAAATATAGGAATTGGATGAATATGTAGTGATAAAACAGAGGAAAGAAAAAACGCAGGAAATAACTAAGAATGAGCGTTTGGAACGCAGGAATACATAGCACAGGAATCATAAGACTGTGAATGCTATAGTCATTATTGGTGCTTAATGAAATGATAATATATAATGTATTAGCTGCTCGATTCTCTCTTCTCATTTGATTTTCCTCGGGCAAGCGCGAAGGAAAACGAAACCAGAGGTAAGAGCATATGCTTTTTTCCTGTGAAACCGTGTTGTTGCTACAGGTTTCCGGAGGAAAGGGTCCGCTCGTTTCCTTCGTTCCAAACGGTCTCCTCGTCTTCCTTTCCTCCGTTTTCGTTTCCTTCATTTTTCCTACGAAAAACCTTTGTTCCAAACAGATCCTTACACGATTGCTTAAAACATGCATGTATACATATAAATGTGTTGCTCTTATTTCATCAATCAACTTTTTTTATTTAGATAATGGAAACAAAAAGTTCTGGCTTCATCGATTTCATCAATCAACTACATAAACATTCAATTGGATAGTTTCAATTTGGGCATGCTAGATGGCGACTCATCTCCAGATGACAACAACTTCTGCCCGCTGGATAGCTGCTTGACTCCTAGCAGATTGCTTCGTCCTTGCCCTGGACATTCAAAGTTACATGTGCATACTCTGGTAGGTGGTTTTCTACCCTTGCAGAACCCGCTGGTGCCGATGCCAAAGTGAATGCACGAGTCTCCACAGTCCTTATCGCTTCGGCATAAGCTAAGGTAAAATGGATTAGGCTTGGTGCATATCTTTGCCTCCGCACCTACGTACAATCATAAATCGATGGATAGTTAAGAACCATATACACAACATATTTTCTTTCATGGAGCTGGAACTTGATAAGTGAGAAAAGGTTTGTTTTAGTTACTTACAATAGGCCACGAGGAGCAAGGCCTGGATGAAGATAGCAGGAACCACTACGTCCTTACTGAATGGCATATGCTGGTTATTTGGTGTGAGAAAAATATCATAGGCATTTTCAATATTTATAATGGTTTCTTAAACCTCTAGCGTACATTCTCTATCTCTATCTCTATCTAGATCTAACTCTATCTGTAGGTAATCTACTCCCTCTCTCTCTCTCTCTCTCTCTCTCTCTCTCTCTCTCTCTCTATATATATATATATATATATATATATATATATATATATATATATATATATATATATATATATATATATATATATATATATATATATATATATATATATATATACAACAATTTTCATGTCAGCCTTGCTTAAAAAGGCAGTGGTGTTAACGTAGCCATTTGGCATTTGCTCACTTCACTTTCATGGGGATTGAGAAGTGCACAACCATTGGTATCAGTTAACTAACCGCAATTTGGAATCCATAAATGGTGTCGGGTGTTTGTCAGGAGAAGTCGTATGTGTCAATCACGTACAAATGCCTCAGTTTTACACCATAGTATGCTGTCGAGAGCATTCAGAGATCAACAGGGCCCCAATTTTATCCTGTACTTCCAGCCTCTCAAGTTGGGCGTGAATTTATACTTTGGAGTCCTGACGTATAATTGCATATAGTGCCCTGTCGCATTTGTCATTATTTGGTATAGCAGTTTATGTTAGAATCTGATACCACTAGCTGTGCGCAACAGCCCTCGGATCTTTGAAAGGACATCGTGAGTTATGACATAAGCTTGCCCTGTATTAAAAACGATGTAGTTGAATCGCATAGAAAATCCTAGATGGCAATGTTGAAACAACCACTACAAGAGATTAGAATTTTGGCAAAGCCGACCATAAATTCTATTAGCACACAACTCTAAAAGAGTACAAGTGATTGTCGCTATCTGACAACCCTTACTTGAGTCTCCAGGACCCACTGATCCGTGCCTTATACAAGAATCTAGTGCAATAGAACTTCTAGCCTAATCCTCTTAAGCAATCCTAATTGTTCCTTACCAGGCTTGGATGAGGCCGTGTTAGCTTGGTTGATGCCTAGGTCTCTATCCTTGTTTATATAGTCCCCTCCAAAGCCTTCATACGTACAAGTAAGAGTCCTACTCCAAGTAGAATTCTACACTTAAGTGCAAGAAAAACTAGAAGTGCTAATAGCACGCCTCTATATTACATTCTATTATAAGTAGGGTTTGATTCACCGCACAACAATCTCCACCATGACTCTAAACCTTTGAAGTCATCGTGCTACTCCAGGCGTGTTAATTTTTATATGCCAACCGTGATAGAAAATAAATAAAGATAAAACATTCAGATTAATATTAAGCAATTTTTATATTAATTTTCTTGGACAGCGTGTTTACATGTTTACAACCTGGTCCCTCTAGATGATAACACCCAGGCCTTGGACAACATGTTTATGTCTACAAAGCTTAAAAATGACATTCCCTGCTGCCTAAATGGCCGACTAGGACAGCAATTTTCATGGCAGTGGCAGCCTTGCTTTGGGTTAAAGAAACAGTGATCACCTCACTTTCATGGGGATTGTGAAGCGCACAGACGTCGGCTTCAGTTAACTAACCGCAGTTTGGAATCCATAATTGGTGTCCGTGGGGCAAATCCAAAGCAGAGGCGTGTCAATCCCAAACGCCTCTATTGTTCTCTGGTCCCTGAATTTCTGACTCTGCATTTGTTGTATAAGCTACAGAAGCTGCTGCATCATGATTCATGCATGTACATTCTTCGTTGTACTTGGAGCAAGCTTATCTCCCGCTCTTGTCTTCAGTTCTTGATGCAGCCGCTCTTCAGGACTTCAGGTGTGGTCAGAACTAGTCCATGCATCTTCAGTGTTTCATCTTTACAGTGTCAGTCTACAAACGTCAGCTCCTCTTGCTCTCTCTAACGTTACTCGGTGAACAAATAGTAGGAGCAGTAGCAGGTTTCAAATGAAAGGCGAAGGAACAGTGAAAAAACTTACTAGCTCTGTTCCTTGGGTTCTTTTGAGAACGTCCAAGCAACTTTACATTGGAGTTAGCTGAGGAGTTGTCATTTCACCCATGCTACTCCTAAAATACTCCTAGGCCTGGTTTAGATTGCAAGTTTTTTCACTCTCTCTCCATCACATTAAATCTTTGACACATGAATAGAGTATTAAATGTAGATAAAAAAATAATTAATTACACAGTTTGATTGTAAATTACGAGACGAATCTTTTGAGCCTAGTTAGGCCATGATTGGACAATAATTGTCAAATACAAACGAAAGTGCTACAGTGTCGAATACTAATTCCTAACCCCAGTCTAAATAAGACCCTGCTCAGTTTAGTTAACCAACCTCCCGAATGATTGACATAGCACCGTTTCAGGTGCAATATTCACAAGGAAACAGAACAGCTCGTGCCTTTGCTCATATTCTCTGTACATACAAAGTTCTCAGATGAAGAAGTTGAGGAGATTGGAAGTCTCCAGTTTAACCGTGTCATACATTACAAAATTGCTCTGATGAGCACCACCGGAGCTGTTCCCTCAGATCCTCACATTCTCCTCTATCATACATGCATCAAAGCATTCAAGCTCAGCTCTCAACTTATTCAGCGCCATCAAGTCTGAGCAGTGCTTTTAATACATCTCCTTACTCGTACTGATTCTAAAATCTATTAACATATATATATAGACTCGCTTGATTAATAAGGAACTGTAAGTAAACTAGCTACTAGCGATTAACCCATTTTCATGTTGCAACTCCTCCGATCCCTTCACATGACCGTGCAAGAATTGGCGCTCTCGTCGTTGAACATGTCGCCGTAGCCGTCCCGCGGCGGCGAGAAGGCGCTCCTCTGCGGCGGCGGCGCGCTGTAGTAGTAGTCTTCCGACGAAGAAGCCGGCTGGTACTGGTACTGGTAGCTGTACGGCGCCGGCTGCGGAGGGCTGTAGTAGTACGGCTCGGGCTCGTACGCCGGCGACCGGTTGTAGTTGTTGTTGTAGTAGGACGGCGTGTAGTGCTCGTCGATGTAACCCTGCGACGGCCCCGGCCTCGCCATCGGCATCGGCGCCGGCGCCGGCGCCGGCGCTGGTGCCGGGGCGTAGTAGGACGCGCTCACGCTCGGCCGCACCTGGTTGTAGCTCATGACTGCCGGCGGCGGCACCGGCATGCGGTTCACGTAGCCCGGGACGCCTCGGTCGTACTCTACAGTCACTCTGGCGTCCACCGGCTGCTGCATCGCTTTCGCTTTCCCCTTCGCCTCGCTGGGTCCATGCTGCGCCGGTGCCGCCGCGGTGTCATCGACGGCGTCGTCGGCGCTGGCATTTTCTTTGCTGTCCGGAGCCGGATTCGGGGCCTCGCTGGTGCTCTGCTTGGGTTCCGGAGGGTTGCTCGGCTCTGCCGCGGCGGCGGCGGCCGTGTCGGCGCCGCGCTTCTCGGCAGGTTTGCTCGTCTCGTCAGGCTGGTTGTTCTTGGGCTCCTGCGTTTGGCTCTCAGCTGCTGGTGGTGGTGGTGGCGGCTGCTCCGGCCATAGCTCCGCCTGCTTGCCGGACTTGCGCAGCTTGGCGACGAGCATGTAGGGGTCGAGCTTCGTCGAGACCGTCGCCACGACCTTGTTGCTCCGGGCATCGATTTCGCATCGGTACACGCCTAACATCAAAACAGCACAAATTCAGTATGGTCAGCATGCATGGACCATCTTCACCGATCAAATTGTGCTAGACTTTCATCGATTTTTTTTTCCAATTTTGGTATAGTACAAAGATAAAGAGGCAATTGCTCGCAAACAAAGGCAACTACTAACATGTACTAGTGCTCAGTGTTCAGTGTTGCAATCGAAGACGCAAATTTTGCAGCATCAGGACTTGTGTAAGCAAAGCAAGGCCTTTGACAATGCGAAGCTACGTGCTGGTGAACTGAAAGACCTGTCGTATATCAAATCATATCATGCAATTCAGGGGCGAAATTAAACAAGAGCGTACCACTGATGTTCTGGAGCACTTTCTTCACCTTCTTCTTGCATCCTTGGCAGTGAATGGACACCCTCAGCACCACATCCTGAAACAGGGCACACACAAACGGATTGAGAACAAGAATCAAACAAAATCAGTGACTGGAACAGGAATCAAACTGAAGAACAGAAATCGCTCTGGAATCCAGGCCCAGGGAGACAGATTAAAGAGAGAAGAGAGAATATTGGTACCTGGCACTCTATAGCCTCTGAGGCCATGAGAGCGAGGTGAGGAAGGTGCTTGCAGGAGGAGAGGAGGGGAAAGTGTGTCCGTGGAGTCGTGAACTGTGGGGGAAGTGCGGAGGGCGATCTTTATACCCGCACTAGTTTAGTCACAACAAGTGAAAGGAACCGAAGTAACCGCCATACAAAGAAGGAATAGTGCTGAATTGAAAATCTTTGGAGAGCTGATCAGCTAGGGGAGGGAGGGAGGGGGTGGCTTTACAAATGGGCGCAGCGCAGAGCGCACCACGCCCTTGGAGGCTTTGGAAGGAGGTAAAGATGGATGTGAGCCTGTCACAGTGAAAGCAAGCGTATGGAGGTGGTGATCGATGGTTCAGTGCTAGTCCTAGTCGTCTTCTTCTTCCTTTCAGAGCTCATCATGAGCTGTACTACAATATTGTGCATGCAGCAGCTGGGATTTTCATTTTGGTGATGCATGATGGCAATTAAAGCGGCTTTTTGCAGGGAGGGAGGGAGAATTACACTTGAACATCTCTTTTGCTAATTGTTGCTGTCTTGCTGAGCTGAGCTACCTTTAGTAGAGAGATTTTCCTGCTGTGCCGTTCCTCTTCTTCTTGTGAATGAAACAAGCAAATTAAAAGCGAAGGCAACAACAACTCGCTGAAGGAGACGGCACTGAAATACTGAATTACGACGACGACGACGAAGAAAAAGAAGCGCAGATCAAACTGAATATGTGTCAGGAATTCAGGATACGACTGCCCCTCCCATGGCTAGCTGCTTGTTGCTGAGTGAGATTCGTTGCCCTCCCATGGAGTGTTACGGAGTCGCGGGCAACCCAATGCATGCATGCAACCGCGGGTTAGTGGTGACCAGCCGCCAGCTTCGTCACGCCACGCCACCAGTCGCCGCCGCCAAAACACCAGATCGAAGAAATATTGGCCGATGCAAATGCATCTTGTTATTGGTTCCTTTGCCTTCCCGGCCGTGCAGAGGAAGGGTTTGTTTTGCTGCTGCATGCCTCGTCACAAAGCGCTCGTGTTGTGTTGTGCATGGAGAAGAAAGCATCGATTCCACATTCCAGGAGAAGAAGCCTTTTTTGACAACGCCTGTTAGTTGTCCATTCCTGGGGCTGGGGCTCTTAGTTATATTTATATATATAGATACGTCTAGCTTTGTTTGTGAGCCATCATTAAGCGCAAATTGCAGGTGCTTGCTTTGGCCGGCCACATTATATTTGCAAAAGCTGAATTCTGGAGTGATCTGTAATGTTAAGTAATCTGCGGCTCCCTGGTGTGAATGCACAGTACGGCGCCGAAAAGGCTTCATGCTGTAACACTGTAGCCGCTGTAGGGGCAGACGTCGAACGGCTCTCCTGCTGCACTATAGCCATAGCAGGGGCAGACGCCAAAGTCAGCCCTGCTGTCATATCTAGTCACTGTAGCAGCATGACAGCCTGACATGCCTGTGTACTAGAATTAGATGGGTAGAGTTGTATATATTGTTTGCCACTGCAATTAAGTAAAGAGAGCGAGTTCAGTTTGCCATCTCCTCTGCAGAGCTCCGACCAACGTTGGTGCTTATGTTGTGTGTGTGATCTGTTCTCCCTCTCTTCTTCTACCTCTAGCCATAGTGTGTGGTCGGCAACGATAGTGCGTGGTCGGCAACGCTGGTGAGTGGTCGATTCACCCGTGCCGGAGATCCAGTGGGCTAACAAGTGGTATCAGAACCGTACAAGCGTCGTCGCCGGACTAATCGCTGACGATGACAGACGGTTTGGAGATGGGCGACAGCAGCTGTGGCTGCCCAGCCACGACAGGAGGTCATTGTACGCACGGTGCAAGAGGTCAGCGGCACCAGTTGGCCGACGCTGACTCGCACCAACTATGGCGAGTGGTCTATGACCACGAAGGTCAAGCTCAGAGCCCGACGGCTCTGGAATGTTGTTGACAAGGGCACCGACAACGAAGAAGACGATATGTCAGTGTTGGAGGCTATCCTCGCTGTTGTGCCACCGGGGTACAGGGAGTCATTGGGGGCCAAAGAGCTCTGCCAAGAAGGCGTAGGAGGCCATTGCGGCGATGCGCGTCGGTTTCGACCGCGCAAAGAAGGCGATGGCCCAGCTTCTGAAGCAGGAGTATGTCAATCTCAAATTCAAGGATGCTAAATCGGTGGAGAACTTTTCCCTTCGCCTACAGACGCTCATCAGCAAGCTAAAGAGCCACAGCGTCACCATCGACGAAGAAGAGACGGTCTCCAAGTACCTCCACTCCGTGCCGATGAAGTACATCCAGATCGCTCTCTCCACAGAGACGATGATAGATCTATCCACCCTCATCATTGAGGATGTGACTGGTCAGCTGCGGGCGGTGGATGAGCGCCTGGAGCAGGCGACAGCAACGAAGGATAGCGGCAAGCTGCTACTGACAAAGAAGGAGTGGGCTGCCCAGAGGAACTCCGGGGAAGCCTCCTCCAGCCACGGTGGCGATGGCAAGCGCCACGGCAAGGCTTCTTTAGAGAAGAAGAAGAAGGTCGACCCCAACGCTTGCCGGCGCTACGGGAAGACGGGCCATTGGGCAAAAGAGTGCCCAAATCGCAGGCAGGAGAAGAAGGTTGAGGCTCATCTGGCGCAGGCTGATGATGATGACGAGGCCACTCTCCTGATGACGACGTTCTGTGCACTGCACGACGTTGAGACCAAGAAGAAGGAAGAGGTGATGGCAGTGAAAGAGCCTGGGAAGGCTCTGAAAGCTGTCTACCTCGACGAACCGCGCGCCCAAGTCCACCTCAGACGTGTGGGCGGCGGATAGGAGCAGCGGTGGTACCTAGACTCTGGCGTCAGCAACCACATGACGGGATCCAAGGAAGCCTTCTCCGAGCTCGACGACGACATGACTGGCACGGTGAAGTTCGGTGACATCTCAAGGGTGGCAATTCGAGGGCGCGGCACCATTATCTTCAGGTGCCATAACGGAGAGCACCACGCGCTAACGGATGTATATTACATCCCGCAGCTACGATCAAGCATCGTCAGCATTGGCCAGCTGGATGAGCGCGGCAGTGAGGTACTGATCAAGGACGGCGTCCTGAGGAACAGGGACCGAGAGCAGCGCCTTCTTGCCAAGGTGAAGAGGTCCCAGAACCGACTGTACCTGCTCAACTTGAAGGTGGAGCAGCCGGTGTGCCTAACAGCACGGCACACTAAGGAGCCGTGGCTGTGGCATGCCTGGTTCGGCCATCTCAGCTTCGATGCGCTTGGTCGGCTAGAGAAGATGGTCCGAAGGCTGCCCCACATCAAGCACAGAGGCGAGCTGTGTGACAGCTGCCTGACTGGGAAGCAGAGGAGGCTGCTGTTCCTAAAGGCGGCCAAGTATTGCGTGATGGACGCTCTCGAGCTCATCCACGGCGATCTCTGTGGGCCAATCACGTCAGTCACAAACAGTGATCGGCGGTACTTTCTCCTGCTCATGGATGATTTAGTCGCTATATGTGGCTGCAACTCCTGACGAGCAAGGACGAGGCGGCAGCGGCGATCAAGAAGTTTAAAGCACACGCGGAGGCTGAGAGCAGCAAGAAGTTGCGCGTGATGCGGACTGATCGGGGCGACGAATTCACTTCGGTGGAGTTCGCTGTGCACTGCGTGGATCAAGGTGTGGTGCGACACCACACCGCGCCGTACTCGCCACAACAGAATGGTGTGGTGGAGCGGCGGAACCAGACGGTGGTCGGCATTGCTCGATCCATGCTGAAGGCCAAGAGCATGCCAGCTAGGTTTTGGGGTGAGGCGGTGACCACGGCGTTGTTCATCCTCAACCGCACGCCCACCAAGGCCCTAAAGGGCAAGACATCTTTCGAAGCTTGGTATGGGCACAAGCCGAGCGTGTCCTTCCTCTGGACTTTCGGCTGCATCGGCCACGTCAGGAGGACGACGCCAGTCCTCACCAAGTTGGAGGACAGGAGCACATCGATGGTGCTCCTAGGCTACGTGAAAGGTACCAAGGCGTATCGGCTCTACGACCCACGTGGAGACAAGGTGCTTGTCTCGCCTGACGTCGTGTTTAATGAGAAGGCAGGCCTGGGACTGGAACAATTCGGGCACGGGGGAAGCTGGCAGCTTCACCAGCACCTTCGTCGTCAAGCACTTGGTCATCCACGGTGGTGGAGACGCTGGAGAAGAGGTGCCGAGCACTCCAGCAATAGAGCCGAGCACTCCTAGGCGGTGCCGAGCACTCCGGGAGGAGTGCCGAGTGGTGCCAAGTGGTCTTACAGTGGTGCATACCACTCCAAGACGGTTGCCGAACACTCCCATAGCGGAGCCAAGCAGTCCTGCAGTGGTGCCGAACATTCCAGGAGTGGTGACAAGCAGTCCAGGAGTAGTGCCGAGCACTGCAGTCGGGGTGCCGAGCACTCCAGGTGCCGTGCAGACCACTCCGACGGAACAGAGAACTCCATCGATGCCGATCGAGTTCACCTCACCACCAAGCGACATCACTGAGTTCGTGGATGCCTTCCACGACGGTGAGGAGGTACGGTTCTGTAGGCTAGACGACATCGGCGGCGGCATAGGGCCCTCAGGCCTGGCGGGTAGGCTGCTCAATGACCCAGAGCTGCTTCTCGTTAGTGCAGAGGAACCACCCACGTTTGCGCTGGGTGAGCGCGATGCAAATTGGCGACGGGCGATGCTGGAGGAGATGAAGGCGATCGAGAAAAACGAGACTTGGAAGCTCATCGATCCACCTTTAGGATGTCGTTCGATCAGCCTGAAGTGGGTGTACGAGGTCAAGCGGGACGAGCACGGTGCCATCGTCAAACACAAGGCGCGCCTCGTCGCCCGAGGCTTTGTCCAGCGCGAGGGCATCGACTTCGAGGAAGTCTTTACGCCGGTAGCTCGCATGGAGTCTGTTCGACTGCTTCTAGCTTTGGCAGCAGCGAAGGACTGACGTGTCCATCACCTGGATGTAAAATTGACCTTCCTCAACGGCGAGCTGGCGGAGACGGTCTTCGTCAGGCAACCTCTGGGTTTCGCCATCAAGGGAGCGGAGCACAGGGTGCTCCAACTATGTAAGGCGCTCTATGGGCTGCGGCAGGCCCCGCGAGGATGGAACACCAATCTTGACTCCACACTGGGCGAGCTTGGGTTCATGAGGTGTGCAACCGAGCACGCGCTCTACACGCGGCGACGGAGGAAGGAGGAGCTCGTCGTCAGCGTATATGTGGATGACTTGATCGTCACCGGCGCATGTGCAGACGACATCGACAGCTTGAAGTGCGAAATGACGGCTCATTTTTGAATGAGCGATCTCGGCGCACTCTCCTACTACCTCGACATTGAGATGAGACAGGGGAAGGAGGCACTCACGCTCGGTCAGATCGCGTACGCCTCAAAGCTGTTGGAGCGAAGCGACATGGCTGAGTGCAAGCTGTGCATGACCCCGATGGAGGAGCGGCTGAAGCTGACGAAGGCCAGTACCACGACGAAGATAGATGCAACACTCTACCGGAGCATCGTCAGCGGTCTGCGCTACCTAATCCACACGAGGCCGGATATTGCGTTCGCCATGGGCTACGTCAGCCGCTTCATGGAGGATCCCCGAGAGGATCACTGGGCTGCAGTGAAGCGGCTGCTACGCTACGTCAAGGGGGCGGTGGATCATGGGATCGTCTTTTCCAAGACCGGCGGAAGTAGGCTGCAGCTCACTGTGTTCAGCGATGCAGACATAGCGGGGACGTCGACGGATAATGGAGCACCTCTGACGTGCTCGTTTTCCTCGGGTCGCCTCCAATCTCATCGCTATCGCCGAAACAGAAGGTGGTGGCACTGTCCACGTGCGAGACAGAGTACGTGGCGACGGCCACAGCGGTGTGCCAAGCTATATGGCTACGCCGGCTGCTGGGCGAGCTGACCGGTGTGGAAGCTCACCCACCAGCACTGATGGTGGACAACCAGCCCGCCATCGCCCTCACGAAGAATCCGGTTCTCCACGACCGGAGCAAGCACATCGGCGTGAAGTTCCACTTCCTCAGGGACTGTATCGATGGAGGGCAGATCGTCATCGAGTTTGTCGAAACTGGTAGGCAACTCACGGACGTCCTCACCAAGCTGCTCGGCCGTCTTCGACTCACGGAGCTGAAGAAGATGATCGGCATGGAGAGGATAGTAGGGTTAGCAGCAGGATTAGGGGAAGAATTGTTAAGTAATCTCCTGCTCCCTGATGTGAACGTGCAGTAGGGGAAGACGACGCCGAAAAGGCTCCCTGCTATGACACTGCAGCCGCTATAGGGGCAGACACTGAACGGCTCTCCTACTGCACTATAGCCACAGCAGGGGCAGACGCCAAAGTCAGCTCTGCTGTCACATCTAGTCATTGTAGCAACATGGCAGCATCACATATCTGTGTACTAGGATTAGATGGGTAGAGTTGTATATATAGTTTGTCACTGCATCTCAGTAAAGAGAGCGAATTCAGTTTGCCATCTCTTCTGCAGAGCTCCGACCAACGCTGATGCTTGTGTTGTGTGTGTGCTCTGTTCTCCCTCCCTTCTTCTACCTCTAGCCATAGTGTGTGATCGGCAACGATAGTACGTGGTCGACTCACCTGTGCCGAAGATCCAGTGAGCTAACATGGAATTGGTATTTTTGTGTTTTTGCAGGAACATGGAAGGACACCTCGTTCGGCTGATCCACGCTACAGTGAAAAACGGATGGTTTTGAATGAATAAATAGTATTATGTGAGAGAGAATAAGCTGAAACAAGCTAGAACAAGCTGGAACATGACCAGCCGAACGGGGTTATTTGGTCAGCAAACTTAATTGCCCGTTAGGCAATCACGCACTAGTTAGTTCTGGATTAATATCATTATGTGTATCGCAATTGTTTTGGAGATTGAGATAATATGCGGATTTTACATACTGAATGTCTGAATGTGCTGAATGAGGCAGGATATCATCACTCCGACCGTGCAGAACAAGAAGATGCATGTAAACGCATTGATCAGCAATGAAGCAGGAAGGCGTCGACGAGAGAGATATAAAGCACGCCGCATTATTGCAACGTCAAGAGACGGTGATTGGTGACTCCCAGAACGTGCTTTCCTTTCCTGTTCATGAAAAGCATAGCTAGACTATCTGCTAAAGACATGGAAAGGAAAAGGAGGCTCTTGACCCTCACTCACACTGTCCAACGCCGTCGAAATTGAACAGGCAATTGGCTAGTTCATTCAGTTATACTTTGTTTCTGCTGCAGCTGCTCCATGCATGGAAGAAGCACGCTGGCTGCCTGGCTGCACACAGGTTGGCTTGTTTAGTTTAACTATTCGGCCTGTTCGGCAGGACTAAAAAATACTGTTTCGACTGATTATTGTGAGAGAAAAATACTGTTCTATCTAAATGTAAATAGTATTTTTGTGAGTGAGCTGGCTAGCCGGGCTCAGCCCAGCCAGCCAGCCGAACGCACTCATTGTTGGTTGTGAACACAAACAACAAAGTGCGTGCCATATCAGAAAGCACTTTCCCAAACAAAAATCTGAATCTCACCGATCCACCGGCATCAACATGAAGCCTGGTTTAGATTAGAGTTAGGAATAAGTATGTGGTACTGTAGCACTTTCATTTGTATTTGATAATTATTGTCTAATTATGGTTTAACTAGGCTCAAAAGATTTATCTCGTAATTTACAATTAAATTATATAATTAGTTATTTTTTTATCTACATTTAATATTCCATGTATATATCCAAAGATTTAATATGATAAAGAGGGAGTGAAAAAACTTGCAATCTAAATAAGGCCATGATACATATCTCTTTTGTCTCTGAATGGTACATACATACGGTCCCTGTTGCTGTCACGAGTCACGACTCACGAACAGGGTGATACTTCCAAGAAAGATTGCCGGCCGGATGCCCGGATTGATCCATCATCCCGCCATTCCGTTCGTTCGTATATATGACCGTCGCTGTCGCCATCGCCGTCGCCGAATCTCTCTTCCTCCTCTCGCGTTCCTCCCCATGCCCCATCCTGTCAGCCGTGAATTTTTTTTTTATTTTTAACACCTTTTTTAAATAGAAAAAGTCTACTTAACCTCAACCTTTCATACATGGTCTACTTCACCCTCAAACTATAAAACCGTCTGTTTTACCCCCATGAACTTTCCAAAACCGTCTATTTTACCCCCGGACGGTTTTTTTGACAGCCGTTGCTACAGTAACAGCGGGGTTGCTACAGTAATGGTGTTTTGAATTTTCTATAACTAAGTTAATTATACATAGTCCAATGAGTACGAAATTTTTATTATAGTTCAAGCATACAATAATTAGCGTACCATAAAAATTTCATCATAATTGGACCATAGAAGCTGCAGCTATGAATTATTCCAATTAATTACAGACAAAATTAGATTTTCCAATTAATCTAAGGCTACAGTAAAAATTTTGTACTAAAGCATACCGTATTATATATTCACTATGTAGATCTACTCATGTGGAGTCCAATAAAATTAGATTTTTTATTTTATGATTTTTCTATGATTTATTGTGATTTTTCAAAGATTCACCGAAAGTAAAAAAATTCAAACCGACCATTACTGTAGCAGACCTGTTACTGTAGCAAAACCGCTGCCAAAACCGCCTAGGGGTAAAATAGACGTTTTGGAAAGTTTATGAGATAAAACGGACGGTTTCATAGTTAGGGGATGAAGTAGACCATATATGAAAGATAGGGGTTTAAGTAGACTTTTTCCTTTTTAAAACTATTTCTAAATCAACACTGTTTATTTTTTATTTCTAAATCTAACACTTTTGACCGCGCCTATTGCCGTCTGTGCCACGGTATGCATGGTGACACGGCGAAAGAATGACGTGGCGAAGACCGAAAACGCTGACCGATGATGTGGCAGAGTCTGCCACGCCACGCGCTGCAGAGCCACGGGCACAGAAGGTGGAGCAGTTGAAAGCAGCAGAGGCGTCGATGGCTTGGGAGAGAGAGCGGAGACATGGGACACAAGTGGAGCAGTTGAAAGCGACGTATGTGAAGCATGTGAGAGAACAGTAGACCCAGAAACGAAGAACTAGCGTGTAATGCCTGCATTGCACAGTGCTGTACCCTCAAATCTGCTTGTAGCCTCGGTACCTACGTGGTGATTAGTTTTTTCTTGGAACAACCAACTTTTCTCCGCGAACTTTTCATCATTGCTCTTTTTGGGCATAACTTTGGCTGTCACCTTGTCGTCTTGGTTGTGGAAGAACATATGCTATTTGTGCTTAATTGGGTGGTGTAGAATTAAGCTAAAAATCCTCTTAGGTACAATGTCTCCTACATTGTTTAGTCGTAGATACTGAAAACCATTGACGGGGACAGCATTATGTATTATATAGAACATCGTCTTTTCTCCGTATGAATATTCGGCCGCCATTTGCTAAAAGAAAACAGTGTTTGTGACCAACAATTATTGTTCAAATTTTCTAATACCTCCATCCAATTCTAAGTTTGGTCTAAGTCAAACTATCTTTTCTTTAACTAAGTTAAATAAAGCAATATCAATATTTATGACTTTAAATAAATATATGATGAAAACATATTCCATAAAAAATATAATGATACTTGTTTAGTATGATAAATATTGATTTTTTATATAAATTTGGTCAAAATTAAGATAATTTGACTTAGCACTATGCTACAATTAGTCATAGAAGTATTTATATCTTGCTACATCAATCTAGAAGAATTAAAAGGCAAATCAGAAAAAGGCTCTTTCAAAGTCTGAAGTCATCGACAAGACCTGTTCTCCATTCACTGGTTCACACCGGCACTCAGAATAGTGCAGTTTAATTGTATGCTTTATCCAATAAGCTCAATGCTTGGTCGATGTCAACATAATTTTCCAAGTCATATGCACATGGAGTCACCCCAAAAAACATGGCCTTTTTTCAATACTTAGAAGAATCGTGCATCATCGTATTAATAAGCAAAGAGAAAATTGGACCGGTTACAAACAGTTCAACAACCATTTGGCCCTGTTCGCTTCGCTGAAAAAACAAACCGAAATACTGTTCCTGCTGATTTGTCATGAGAGGAAAACACTGTTACGGCTAAAAAAATAAGCTGAAAAATACGGATTATAAGACAAGCGAACATGACCAATATGCACGGCTAAGATTTAATCGCACATATCAAATGGATGAAGCTAAAAATGTGGGCACGACAGTAGCAAACAGATTTTTCGGCAAGCCAATTATGAAGACGAAATCACGAAACCCTCACGATTGAGCTCATATAGTCATGGGTGGGCCGGGACCAGGTTGAATTTGGGTTGATGATTGATGGTGACTTGCCTTCTAATCCACCCTCTCTCAGCACATAATTTTGCTGCCTTTTTGCGTGCACAGTTTGTTAGAGAGGTCTCCGTCGCCGCAGCGTTGGCTTCTTCTTAGCTCCACTTGTGCGCATCAGACCCTTTTTTTTGTAAAATAAAATGTGTAGTACGGCACCCACCACAGCATCCATCCATGCCCGTCAGGCAGGCCGTCACATGCGCATCTTGTAAGCTAGTTCACTGGTCACGTTCGCTCCAGGCTATTATTCTCAGCAGTGATGGGAGCATGCATACACTTGAACAAATTACATAACTGAAAAAATGATTTTTTTTTTAGAGAACAACTGAATAAATAATTCGGCCTATAATGGCCCCGTTCGTTTGGAGAAATTTAGAGGAATCTGAATGGTTTTAGATGAATCTAGAGGAATTTGTGAGAGGAAAACACTATTCCGGATAAAAAAAGAAACGGATCAAGCCGGATTTAAGAGCACGCGAACAGGGCCAATATATGCTCATAAACATAACCAATAACGGACCCAACGCTTAATTATTTTAGCTAGCCCGAGCGAGCACATTGTGCCGATTAGCACCGACGGAGCTTAGTTAGGTCATAGTGGGCCATGCATGGCCCCCTAAGCTAGAGAAATTGGTAATGAATGTTTCAATTTCACCACTTTAAGTCATAATAAAATAATAATATGCCCCCTCTCATTACATTTCATATCACGTTGTCCCCTCCTTATTTCATGGCCAACCTCTGCCAGTGCCGATTAGGTCGTATGTTTTGGAGCTATGCCACTGAACATAACTCAAAATTTACTGCCGGTAATATTTGATCTCATGCCTTTTCTTATAGAAACCACAAACTTCGGTTATCTTCAAGGTTTATGTGTCTAGATTCGAAATTAACAGGGGCAAGTACTAGTTAAGATTTTTGTTTTATCAAAAGGATCTACTAGAAATGATTGGCCCGAACATATTATGGCGCCCTAAACTGCTGAGAGCAGGCCGAACGCGGTGGAGAAAAGTTGGTGGTTCCAAGAAAAAGCTAATCACCACGTAGGTACCGAGGCTACAAGCAGGTTTGAGGCTACAGCACTGTACAATGCAGGCATTACACGCTAGTTCTTCGTTTCTAGATCCATTGTTCTCTCACATGTTCACATACGTCATTTTCAACTGCTCCACCTTCTGTCCCATGTCTCTGCTCTCTGCTGCCAGCCCATCGATGCCTCTGCCGCTTTCAACTGCTCCACCTTCTGTCCCATGGCTCTGCCACACCACCGATTTTAGCGCGCCGCGATAGACCCTGTCACGTCACCGGTCAGCGTCCCCGGTCTTCACCACGTCATCCTTCCGCTGCGCCACCATGCATGGCGCGCAAGGCAGGCGGCGTTCGCCACGCCATGGCAATAAGCGCGGCCAAAAGTGTTAGATTTGGAAATAAAAAACAAACAGTGTTAGATTTAGAAATAGTTTAAAAAAGTGTTAAAAATAAAATAAAAATTCCTCGGCCGTCACCACCACGAGCAAAAGCTCCCGAGCATTAGCTGTTAAAGACGGACGGAGACTCGGAGAGGTACAGCGACGGCACGGCTGACTGCTGCACGCCGGGCAGTGTGTGTGGGGACGCGCGATGGTGGAATGGAAAAGCGACCGGCCGGGGAGTCGATCGACCAAGAACAAGTCAGCAAGATCCATCGAGCGAAGCCGGCGGGGACGGATCGAAAATTCGGAATGGGACGGCCCGCCGGCCTTGGTTGGTTCGTCGTCAGCGAGAGCGAGCGACTTACAGCCGCGCGTTGGCCTTTCTTGCTGCCTGCCAAGCGGTTCTGCGTCGTCGTCGATCGTCTTTAGGTTTTGTCTAGCTCGATCGGACACGGTGGAGGAGGGAGTGAGGAATATTCATGGTGGTCGTTTGGATCGCCATGACGTGGACGTGTGCCGCGCCACGCGTTGAGCTGGGACGGACGGACGGACGCGTAACGGCTGGCGACGGAAAGGCGGCAGCGAGCAGTGGGAGGGAGGCGATAAGGACAGAGACAGACAGGGATGGATGGAAATGAAGGAGGAAGGCGGCAGCTAGCAAGCAGTGTGGGATGGGATCGGAGCAGAAGAAGATTCAGACGCAAGGAACGCACGCACACGTTGCAAGCATGGCGGGCAACGACAGGCAGATCGAGGAGAAGAGCACAGCGAGCGGTGAGCATTTGCCGTTTGGCAGCAGCAAAGAAAGCCACGGACGATAGCTGCCGCTCAAGAAAATAAAGGCAGGTTTCCCTCGGTCTTTCTTTTTCTCCCACTCATATCACGTAGCTATGCAATTCCTATCTATGCCAAACCAAGGTACCTATCATTATTTCTTTCGGTAAGATCCATATTCCTCAATGAAACCACACTATGAAATCTCTCACAGATTGTTCAGACCTTATACTTTTATAAATTTAAATTTTGAATCGTCATATACATTATTCTACATTGGATTTGTAGTTACCTTTTTGCCCTAAAACATAGTTGGACTCATCAGAATGATGCTCATGTATATTGGAGGTTGGAGCCACTATTGCCTTAAGAAACCGTGGCCGATCTTGTCATTTTCCAACATCCGTCCAAGGTTCTAGGATTCGGCCCGAAATGACCGAATTTCAGTGGAATTCACCCACTTCGGTGAGATCCGAAACAACATCGTACCAGTCAAATAATTCAGTTAAATTTGAATTTTTAGTCGGGTCTAGAGTTCAAACATGCCTACAAGTTATTATTTCAGTATAGAAAGTGCAAACTTACCAAGCTATGACTTATTTGTCTCATCTTCATGCCTCTTGATCAAAGTTTGGCCAAAATTCAGTCAAATATTAGCTAAATCTGAAATTTTTGACCGGTCAAAATGAGCAAATCCCGGTCCGAATTACAGAAATTTCCGAGATTCACCCATTTCAGTCAAGACCTCAAACCTTCAAAGAGGTTATCGAACCATCAACTATGATCTATAATCTCAAGCCTGCTACCCATGTCACTCGACCATATTGTTATTAGCTATGAATTGACCACGTTTATTTTCGCTTGTGACCAACTTCTCACGAAGAAAAAAAAAAGTCAGCCATATATGTTGCCAAGTTTCTCACACATGTGCACTGAGAGATCAATGGACGAATTATATGTAAGGTATCAAAAGTTGACATAAGACATCACATTTGAGTCTCAACACATTCTATGTGGTTATTTGCCCTTCATCAACATCAATAATGACGCAGAACTTTCCACGTGGAAAAGACCAACTTGGCAAGTTTAGAGTACGGTGAGAGGATGTGTTAAAAAAAAAATTGCGACCGTGTCATGGCACGTATTTCGTTAAGAAGTGGCAGAACGGGCCAAGTTAAACTTACAGATAAAGAGCTTTCCGATGGGTAATCGCATGATTACCAAACTGAACCTCCACCCACAACGAAAAAGCGACATTACAACAGCACCGAGCGTACCCTGCGACCACTCCTTGGCCTCGTCTACAATCTTTACCAACAGCTGCGCGGGATGTGTGGACGGCCCTCCAAAGGGTCCTCTCGTTTCTTTCTTTCCAAAATCGACCAGCCAGTGAGGAATGTTAATGAATCAAATCCTCCACGCAACCTTTGGCACCAATTTCCTTGCCTGCAGCCACCAGAAGAAGTTTTCCGGGCGCACGACGATAGCTGAATCAAGGTGCAGCCTCCGTAGAACGGTGGACCAAATCTCAGCCGAGAAGAAGGTGGTCTAAGGACTCAGCCCCCTGCGCACAGAGGATGCAATCATCTGACTGCTGCAGATCATGACGCCACCGCCGTTCAGCAGCCCAACAACGTCCGCGTAGGGCCAGCCAGTAGAAGAATTTCACCCGCGGAGGTGCGTTGTCTTCCAAAGTTGCTTGGCTCCCAAAGGTCTTGATGAACCGAAGAACATCGCCGAGTACGCCGATGAAGCGGAGTCCTGACCATTACTGGACCAGCGCCAACACAGCCTGTCCGAGGATGTGTTAAGATTAAAGGCGAGGCGGAGGCACTAGCGCTCCGACGTCCGCTCCAAGCAGCGCGTGCGGACGTACGATCCACAGGAGCCTGTCTGATACGAGCGACTCGTCCCAGCATTCCCACAGCGTACGACTCGCCTTACCACAGTGCGACACGTGCCGGCCTCCAGTTCGCAACCCCCAGTGCACCGCGCACCCCATCTCCTGGACCTAGCACGCCCCTTCCACGGCCCCCCTCCCCCTACCCCCGCTTGCCGCGCCCCATGCCCTGGCGTTCGGACCGTGCCCCCATGACTCTCTGAATGTATCTCCAAAACATGAAACACTTAAATGCAACGTACGTCTGAAAGAGATGAAACATTTGGAACATACACATGCAACATATATGTGAAACATATGCAACATCCAGATTAAACACTTGCAACATGTAACATGAAAACATTTACTGCAACATAAGACTGAAACACCTGAAACATTTGGAACATACTGTTACAGCATATGTTTGAAACATATGCAACATTCAGAAAAGAACGTTTGCAATATACGACTGGAATAGATTTAACATTTTGAACAAACGCTTGTAACATGCCTCAGAAACACTTGCAACATATGCAACATGTGTAAATATCCCTGGTCAACTTTTGCAACATCCATATAAAACAATTGCAACATAACTCTGAAACGTTTGAAACACTTGAAGCATGCATTTGCAACATAGGGGATGGGATGCCTGGGCCGGTCGATTCTGGCCATCGGGGTGGGAGCCGGCGGCGAGCAGCTGCGCACGACCACCACCAGCATCTGGCCGCGCTCGTGGGTGCCCTAGGCTTGGCCTAGAATGACCCGAGGCGCCCCGACACATGCGCCCAGCGGCCATCAGTAGGGGCGGCGGCGTCAAGGCATCCCGACGATGTTTGGTGTTGGGGAAGAGGCCGGGAAGGGGCTCTGCTGTCAGTGGACGCGAGATAGAGAGCAAGAGATGGGGAGAGCAGATGCAGTGCGCGGGATGAGGCGCGGCGAGGGATGGCGGCGGTGGGCAGGCCGCGCGACGGGAGGGCTGCACGACGAGGGTGTTGAATCCGCGCAGAACGGGCGCACGACGGGTGAGGCGAGCGACGAGAGGGAGCAGCTGTCGCGGGGCGACACGCGTTGTAGGCGGAAACGAGCAGGAGCAGCATGGACGAAAGCGGCGAGGCGAAGTGTGGCGCGCGGCGTCTGGACAGATGCACGGGAGCATTATCGAAGGTGAGGAAGAAGTGGCATGATGACTTGCTTTGATGATTTTTATATGGGCGCACCAAAACAATGGTGTCCGACTTGGATGACTCTTCTCTGTGGGTGTAACCCGTCCGGCCGTCCCGTACACGTTCGATGTGGTTTCCTCATTTTCTTTATTCACATGGCAAATATAGTTATTGAATTACACTACTATATCTTTTCATATTCATACCCGTGCTGCTGTATTTGTGTCTTTATTTATTCTCATGTATCCTTTGATATAGATCCAAACATTATTACAATATTATATTTGTAGGAATATGGTAGTTTTTAACCCTAAGAGCGAGTGAAAGAGGTTATTTCTTTAATTTAATTAGTAACAAGGTAACTTTTTTTGAGCGGAAACACGGTAACATATAAAAATTCAAATTACTCGGCAGCATTATTAGTTGGTTAGGCTCGCTAGCACAAGCCTGCTGACCGTCGATTGGACTTTGGCGCGCATTATTAGTTGTTTAGCCCATGCATGAATCCGAACCCAGACCAGTCCGGTCCGTTGATTGGCCCAGCAGGCCTATAATCGGTTTGGCCCAAGTGCAGAACGACGGGGCGTGGGGCGAATTTATAAGCAGTACCGTTTGTTATTAGCGCCACATTGTCTGCTAAATCGTACGCTCTGGAGCTAATAAACAATGACCGTGACAGTAAGATCACCGCGGGGGAAGCGTGGAGAGCACCCTCTCAATTTGAAATCATATAAGATTCATATCAAAACTGGCCATATAGGCTAGCGTACGATATGTTCGCCGAGCTTTTTTTTTTCTTTTTCCCGGATTTTTTAAGCATGGTGATTTTTTTTGTTTTTCTGTTTTTCAGAGTTTTTTCAAGAATAGTGATATTTCATTTCACATATATTAAAATAGGAAAATACATGCTCTTAAAAGTAGCTTTTCTCTTTTTTCAGGATTTTTCAAGCATAGTGATGTTTTCTCCTTTTTAGAGATTTTTCAAGCATAGTGATTTTTCATTTAACTCAAACATATATTAAAATAGGAAAAATACATGATCTTAAAAATAGAGGGGACACAGCATAGTGATTTTTCATTTAACTTGGATATCTACACCTATAATATTAAAGAGACAAAAATTCAGTCGCAAAATCTTTCATCCAGCCTAAGACATCCACTTGGTTATCGCTTCTTTTTCCGTCTCCATGCCATGTCCGAGTTATTTTTTTCTCCATGGATCTTTTTCCTTTTTTCGGCTACAGTTTTCCATGTCCTACCTTCTGTCGTTCGGTTTTCATGCTTTTTTTTTTGTTTTCTTATGATTATCCGACCTTAGAGCACTCCAGGACTTACATCGTTCGTAATTTATAACAATAAAGATTTTGGTGAAAAAAATATCCTCCGACAGCCTTTTTATATGAATCATCAAAAATAGACATCTTCTATTACATATTTCTAGCTAGCTAAAGATGAAGAGTGAGGGCTTTTTAGAGTGCGTATAAGATATAGAAAAGTTGTTGGAGGGTACAAAGATATATAGAAAGTGATTTTTACTATAATTACTCTCCAAATGATGGAGATTAAATTTTAGCTAGAAAGACTCTTGAGATGCTCTTAGGTTTTTTTTGTGTCCATTTTTTCTGTCATTCTTTCCCATGCCCGTTTTGGGCTTTTTTTTCTTTTTTTCTTTTTTCAAAATATCTCCTTTTTATATATCTATCTCATCTATACCACTATATTTTTATAACTACCTCCATCCAAAAGAAATGTAATTCTACGTAGTTCTAAGTCAGACAATCTTAAGTGTAACTAAATTTCTATAAAAGACTCTAATTATTTTATGATGTCAAATAGGTATTGTTAAATATATCGTGCAATATATCATAGTTATAACTGTTGGTACTATCTTTTATAAATTTGATTCAACTTAAAATAGTTTGATTAAGGACAAATTAAAGCATGCACGAGTTTTCTGTGCTCTGACTACTGCTGCTGCGGTACAGCTACAGCGTACCTAAGTTTGGTAAAAAGCCCTCTATCTAAAATCTCTAAACTACCGGACGGTCGAGCAGAGAGAGGTAGCAGCCGGGGTAGGAGTAGGACGCGCAGAAATTATTGTGTGCAAGAATGATGCCAGCCAGAGCGGTTGTGTCTTGGCCGGGCCATTGGTGGATGAGCGAGCGAGTGCAACCAGAGGCGGAGGCGAACGTACCCAAACCCAACCCAGCGACAGCAAGTCAGCAATCTCACTCACGATCACGTCCCCACGGGCCTAGCTCTAGCTGGATCCTGTCCCTGACTCCCTGTGCACATCCATGACTGAGTGGTCGCTATTGATCAGTAAAAACAGAGACGGAGTATCTCAGCTACAGTGACTACCGGCTTTGCATTGGTTGGCCCTCTCTCCAGCAGTCTCCATCCATCGACGGCGCGGTGGTGGCATATATAGCCAGAAATTCTTACCAGCCCAAGCGATTCGATCTCGTTGTATAAAAATATCTATCCAAAAAAAATATGATGTTTCTGTTTGATATGTAAAAGAAAATTTTTCTTTATACTTCGCCGCTGACGACGATGAGTTGGTTGGACGCCAGGGGTGGCTCTGCCACTGATCGACGGCATGGCCATGGCCATGGCTGGCCGCCGCAGCCAGAAGAGGACCGGTTACTAGCAAAGAGTTCTGTACTCGCTCTGCACTTGATGTACTATTCAAGTGGTAGCTGGCTCTGCACTTGATTATTTCAAGTGTTAGCTGGCGAAGAGGATTGTGGTTACTAGCAAGAGTATTGTGCTCGCTCTGCACTTGATTATTTCAAGTGTTAGCTGGCTAGTGATCAGGCTTCTAACACTTGGTTTTGGATCAGTACGTCATCACCTAATTAATTTTAGAGTCTGTTGCTGTAATCCGATTCGTCGATCCTAGAACTCTGCAATAGAAACTAACCGATTAATTGGTTCTTGGATCACAGCTCATGAGATCGACTGAGAATACAAGCAGATCGACCCAGCAACATGTGAAAACATGCATAAAGGCCACAAGCATGCAAACTCATCAGTACATCAGCTATTTTGGACCCAAGGGCAACCAAATCGAGCAATGGCTACGAACAAGTAAGTAACTCCCTATGCACAGCACGCGAACGCCACGTACATTACACAAACCGATCGATGGATGAGCAAGTAGATAGACGCAACAAATTAGGGTACAAACAAAGGCTAGCTAGCTAGCTATACGATGAACTGCAGTGATGCAGCAGGCAGGCAGGAATTAATAACGAAGAAGGCGATCGAGAGAGGAGAGGTAGCAGCAGCCGGAGTACGACTAGGCGTCGATGACGCGGAAGGCGTCGCGGTTCTTGACGACGATGTCGTACATGTGGACGGAGCCGAAGTGGGCGAAGTCCTTGGGCAGCGAGATGAGGTCCACGGAGGTGCGCTTGTGGTACTGCAGCAGGCCGCCGCCGCAGCCGTTGTTGTCGGCGTAGTAGCGCTCCCAGCCGAGCGCCGCCAGCTTGCGCTCCAGCGAGGCGTAGGACGTGACCACCTCCCCGGACAGCGTGTGCAGCAGCGCCTTGCGCTTGCCCGACGCCGCCGCGGCGTTCCCCGACGTCGGGTTCTCCACCAGCCTCACCACGCCGTTCCGGAACACCCACACGCCCGACATGCCTGCCTGCTTCTTAGCTGCCTTGTTGCTGCTGGTGGTGGGTGGCTGCCGCGCGCCGCTTGTTTTGCTTTGCTTTTCCTCCCTCTCCGATGTCCGATCCTGGGGATGGAGTCGATCGGAGTCTTTTAGGTTGGGGACGACGATGTCCGGTCCGGATGTGCGGGGGAGGGTGGTGGGCGAGGGGGCTATAAATAGGCGTCCGGCGCGCGCTGGCGCAGCCGTGTGTGACGATACCGACCGATGGAATGCGCGCGCGTCGGCGTCTCTCTGTTGCTGTGGACGGAGAGGGATCGCTGGGGACGGGACGATGGCCTTTCTTTTTTTTAGTCAGAGAGTGTTTTTCTCTCACAATAAATCAGCTGGAATAATGTTTCGATTTGTTTCCAGCGAAGCAAACGGGGCCGATGTGTTGTGAGCGCCAGCCGTACTTGCACGCTACTGCATGCAGCGCGTCGTCGTCCAGCCGTGCCGTGCCGGGGCCCGGCGATCGAGAACGGACGGCCTGCGAGGCTTGAGAGCTCTCGCCTCTCTGTTTGTTGGCATCCGAATGGAACAAGCATGCAAGCAGAGAATAATCATCCATGTCAATGCATAGCTGCGGCTACTATGGCCATGGCTAATATGGATCGGAATGTCCCGTCCGACCCGCCCCTACATAGACATGCATATGATGCCATGCATGCACGGTGCAGAGAAACAGTGTGTCCATGGAATCCAATCCTCGATCCACGAAAACCACCACCCCCATCCCCAGCACCTAGCTAGAGAAGATAGGCTTAAGTGCTAGCTGGCAGGAATGCATATGGAAGCATCGATTCGCCGACGGTACGTGCATTGGGTGCGTCAAGGGTGACACCAAATGGATTGGGGATGCGAGTTGTATTGAGTGAGGAGTCGTCTTCCTTCTCGTCTCTGTCTCCGTCTACTACATTTACACGCATCCATCCATCATATATGCTTCCTGCTTGTTAGCTACCTTTACCCGTGAACGATACTTCTTGACACATACCTTCCTATCTATCCTATTACTATATGTATACACGGAGTAATAATCGATATGCTCTTCAGCCCTAAATAAACGGGTTTGCAGTGAGAAGGAATATCGCGGATGGATCACCAAACCCTATTTCAGACCCTTTTTTTACATTTTAAACTTAGGCATAGGCTATAGCCGGCTCTAGTCTAGTGTTGTTTAGTTCACGCCCTAAAATTTTACGTCCTGTCACATCAAATATTAGAACACATGTATAGAGTATTAAATATAGACTAAAAAATAATTAATTATACAGATTACGACTAATTTAAAGACGAAACTTTTAAACCTAATTAGTTCATGATTTGACAATAAAATGTTACAGTAACACATGTGCTAATGACAGATTAATTAGGTTTAATAAATTCGTCTCGTGGTTTATCGACGGATTCTGTAATTTATTTTTTTACCACTATCCGAATATCTCATACGACGTCTCCACGTAGCACCCGAAACTTTAATCCCAGAAACTAAGCAAGGCCTGAGAATACGGTGATCCCCGTTGTGTGGCCTGCATCGCGTACGTGCGCTACAGAATACTACGCGGCAGCCTTTTTCCGCCTGCCACTGCCCACTGCCCTCACCTCACCTCATCACGGGCCTCCAGCCTGCTGCCCTGGCAGTTGTTGCCCAGCCGCCCCAGCGTTAACGCCTTTCTTTTCTTCCCACTTGACCAGCTAGACCAGCTAGGGTACGAGTACGAGTACGAGATCGAGCGTCGGCCCGGCCAGCAGGGCACGCGTGCAAGCACAGTGCAAGCACGAGTACGAGTACGAGTACGAGATCGATGCATACCCTATGCCTACGACCTTAATGGTGCTGCAGCACTGCTCGCCTCTGCTGCTGCCGTGACGACAAAGACGAAGGGAGGCGTGGACGTTGTGAACTTAGTTCGTTGGGCGGCCAGCAAGACGAACACTCGCATACATCACCTATCTAGTGAGTCCGGAAGCTGCATCTGCTAAAATTAGTATTGGGCAGTAGTCATTGGCCAAAATTAAAAGATGGTCCATGAACCACATGGACCCCCTATCTAGCTCCGCCCGCCACTGATATCTGGTATCTCTAGATCCATATTCTACGTCTAATACTCACCCCCGTTCCAAAATAAGTGTTACCTTATATCTGTGTCACTTAAATTTTTTTAAATTTGACTAGATTTATAAAAAATATTAGCAACATTTGTATCTCCAAATGAATTTATTACGAAAATAGATTTAGGCCTTCTTTAGTTCCCCTAAAGTTTACTCCATATCCCATCGAATGTTTAGACATATGCATGAGGTATTAAATATAGACTAAAAAATAGCTAATTGCACAGTTTGTGACTAATTTGTGAGACGAATCTTTTAAGCCTAATTAGTTCATAATTTGACAATGTGGTGCTACAGTAACACGTGCGCTACTGATGGATTAATTAGGCTTAATAATTCGTCTCGCGGATTACTGAATGATTATGTAATTTTTTTTATTAGTATCCGAACACCCCATGTGACATCCGATGTGACGTCCCAAAACTTTACACCCTTGATTTAAACAATGCCTTAATAAACTAACTAGTTATAAATTATAAATATTAATATTTTATTGTATATATTTTATCAAAGTTAATAGCGTTTCACTGCTCGAGAAGCGAGAACAACACTTGTTTTAAAAGATCAGAAATTTATTTCTCTTATCTCCCACTCCCTCACCTCCCGTCCGTCCCTCACTCAATCATCTTTGCCCCTTGCTATACGGTCCCTCACTCTCACTCTTTGGGCCTATTTGGTAGCGATTCTCACTCAGCTTCTAAAGTTGTTTCTCAACGACACCACAGCCAAACGGGTGAGGGAGACGCCACTTCGGCCCCGTTCGATTGGCTAAAATTGGCTGAAAAACACTGTTCCGACTGAATTATTATGAGAGAAAATACTGTTCCGGCTGATAAAAGAAGCCGAATAAACCGGATTATAAGGTAAGCCGAACAGCTTTTCCCGGCTCCATCCTTGGTGCTTGCGGGTCTAGGCGAAATACCCCTCCTCCAAGCGCGTGAACAACATGAGCACAAGCAGGGGGTGTCGTCAAAGCTGGAGCATCGCCGTTGGACCGTGGCGGAGCAGCGGCGTCAAACCATGGTGGACCACTGCCATCAAGGCCATCGGTACACCGGGGGCCACGAGGTCGTCGGGGCATAGGAGCCGTGAAGCCACCGAGGTGGAGGAAGCTTTGGGTGCAGTAGTCGTCGAGGCGGAGGAAGTCCCTTTTCTCTCTCCTCCTCTCCAACAACTATAAGCTGGTGAAGCCATTATTTTTTGCTTAATCGACTTTAACTTCTCTGGCTACTGTGGCAATAAACCAAAGCCAGAAGAAGCTCCACCAAAGAGGCCCTAAGGTATTCTATATTGCTCAACCTTAGCCATACTGGACTACCTTTTAAACTTTATCCTGCCCAAAATGAATCACGTAGTTTGTAGCCAAAATTAATGATATATACATGCATGTCCCTTAAAACTATGTTTTACTTGAAAATTAAGCTAAGTTAACAAACTAACTAACTAATTAGTGAGGAGCAAAGTCAGGCTTTTTTGCTAGACTTCTTATTTGGTTCTAATTTTTTGATACATTTTACTCCCTCCGTCCACAAAAGAATACAATTCTCGTTTTTCAAGAAGTTAAGCAATTTGAACTTTCACTAAATTTGTATAAAAATGTACTATAATTGAATTCGTTATAGGATATATTTTCATAATAAATTTATTTAGAGATATAAACAATAATATTATTTACTATAAAATTAGTCAAACTTGAATTAGTTTGACCGGCATGAATGACGTAATGTATTTTTTCCTGGATGGAGGGGTATTTAATTTAGAACAGAAGAAGTGAACCATAAATAGTGTGTGTACTGTTTCCATAAAAGGAGGGAGGCATTTCTCTTTCTTGACATTAACTTTCCTAGCTTCCTCATCCCAGAGCGGTGGTACATCCATATGTGGCCCTACGCTCCCCACCCACGCAAATCGCGATCGATCGAATTATGTGGGGCACGCACACGCGCGCCGTGACGTTATACGCCCGCGCACGGCCAGGCCTCATCGATTCATGCATGCCGCGCACGTACAGCACGCTACGCTCTGCCGTGTGGCAGTGTCAGTGTGCACCCAACCACCCCGGCCCCGATCGCGACGACTGGGACGAAGACAGCGCGCCCGCCGGCGTTGGCGTCGAGGACGGAGCTGGAGAGAGCGTGTGTCAGCGGCCAGCCCGGCCGGTGGATTGCGATCGATTGACGACCAGCCTGTTCCGGGCTTATCAGCGAGCGAGCCAACAGGGTTGCTCGTAAACGATCGTAAATTTCCAGCCAGGAATAGTGTTTTTCTCTCACACCAAACCAGCCAGTAGTAAATAATCTACGATACGATATGGTCTCACGAACAGGCTGAGTGCATTGATCAACCAGCGAACAGCCTCGACGACCGCGACCGCGTATGCTAGAGCGAGCATTGATGGCACGCTGTGCTGCGCGCGGATGATAGATGGCGATCTCGGCCGCGCGGGGCCACGCTCTGGTACGTGGCGCCGGCGGCGGATCGGAGGTCGTCCTTGGTATCGATCATATCATGCATGATGCATCCCGTCCCCGGCCGGGTCCGGGTGACCGCGCCCTCAGCTCGCTGACGTGACAGCTGTACCTACCGGCCGGCCGGCTCATGGCGCGCTGCTGGCTCTGGCTGGAGCCTGCCTGCTGTGCGCTGTGGCCGCGCGGACGCGCAGCAAGCGCAAGCGCAGGCAGGACGGCCCGCCCCTCGACCAGTCGCCGTCGCCGAATTTAATCGCGGCGCAGTGGCCGGACCGGACGTGGTCACCACTCACCATCTATAGGTATAGCCGTATAGGTAGGCCTGGCCGGACCCGGACCGGAGCAGAGCGCGGTGCCGCTGGTCCTCGTCCGATCCCGTCGGCTCGTCCTTGCGTCTCATGCGCGCGTCGTCTACGGCCGCGACCGGTCGCCGCGAGCCCTCTCCCTGGCTGGACGGAGGAGGACATGCATGCATGATATCGCTGGAATTATTAGCACGTCACAGCTCACACGTACGTACTCTACCATATGCCGCTCTGACAGGCTGGTACCACTACGACAGGACAGCCCGATATGGTGCTACAGTCAAACTTGTCCTCACGTGTTGGAGTGTTTATTTAGGTACTCCCCGTTCTCGAATACAGCCTCTAATCTAAATCTTTAAAAAAAATAACATTTTTAATATCCCCGCACTTCCTAAGATGCCATCTAGATCCTTAAACTTGTCAAATAATATGGGCTAACTCCAAACGAGCACCAAACCACTCCATGGCCTGATGCTATATGCCTCCGTGGCTCTTGACTAGAGGGTCACACATGAGGGTGGTGCGTCTGGTGCCTACATGACGACCTTTGGCACTCCACCTCTATGTTCTTCGATCCTCCTCCCTCGCTACTCTCCTCTAGCTCTGAGCAGATCATCGATAATGTCAGAGGTTGTTGAGGCGACCATCCTCGTCGAGTCATAGTGTGAGTTCGTTAGCGGCAAGACCCTGCTCGTGGCAATGGACTAACAAGCGGGTGGAAGGTACTTGGCTACGAGATCGATCTGCTTGGTGGTGGTTGGATACACACCTTGTTTTTTAGCGGGGCGGGCACCCATTGACAAAGCAACCTTCCACCTCCCTCGTCCACCTACGGATCACAGGCTTTGGCCTCACCGCCTCCACTATTAAGGATACCGCTCGAGATCTACTTGGACATACTCTATCCATCCTTCAATAAATCAATTTCTATAATTGTCCAAAAGTTTGACCAAATTTATAGAAAAGAGCGTCAAGATTTATAACACGAAATTAGTGTCATTAGATATATCATGAACTATAGTTTCATAGTATGCTTATTTGGTATCATAAGTATTTATATTTTCCTATAAATCCACATATACGTAAGAAATGTTTTGCTTAGGACAACTCTTGAATTGATTGTTTTCAAGAACGAACGGAGCACATGACACCATTTAACGAGTTTAGTGACCTAAAATGATATTAATTTTAAGAGTTATGGACCTTAATAATGATGCCCCCAACAAGTTGTAGGGCATACCAAAATCATGAATTCGCCATAGTATGCCCGCACTTGGCCAACGATGATTGATGAAAACGATCGATGCGTGGATAAGCTTATATACTATATAATACACCCTGCTAAAGTGTGATAAATGTGAATGAAAGAGAGGAAGAAAGGGACGCTATGTTCTTCAACGGTACTTTTAAGCGAAAAATAATATTTTTCTCTAAAAAAAATCAGCATCAGCTAAAATTCAGCGAACTCTGAAGGATAAATCCTTCATCTTATATTTTTTTTCGTGTTCCATATAATAAAGACCGACAGGACAGCTCCGATATGTTGGTAGTGGTACAGCGAAAAGACCGTACGGGGCCAGCGCCAGTCCGCCAGTTGCCAATTGCCAAATCACGAATTCACAGTCACAACAGTATGCACCACGCACGCTAGCCTTCTAGGCTCAGTGCAGTGATGATTGATGACAAGGACCGATATGTCATATGTGAAAGAATATGCATCTATCTATCTATATCCCTATCGTCACATATATACCCAACCCAGTGATGAGGATATATTATAGTTATATGGACGAATTTCCACGCGAATAACAAAGGTGATGGCCGCCCCGGCCGAGATGATAGATGAGGTTACATTTTCTAAGACGAGCGACGGATCGGAGCGAGAGATCAAAATTACCGATCGAATCCTTATCGCTTATCGTCTCTCTAGCTCGCCAGACCCGGCCGGATTAGCCCGCCGGCCGGCGTGCGTCATTAAACCACCGCCATATGCATGTGACGAGATGCTCCATGTACCTGGGTATATAGCAAAGCATAGCACATAGCAGGCTTCGGCTACAATAGTGTCTGTGTGTCCCCTCGTGCAGCGAAGATGCATCGATGCGAATGAATATTCTGTGCTGTTAACATAGTAACGTACACGTGAATGAATGCATACATTCATGCGTTCACGCACCAATTATATATCTGTTTGTAGTATATATATTTTTTTTTGGGGAATATATTTGGCCTCGCACAACTATCATCTTGATGGTTTGATTTTCCTCTCAAAACACAAATCAAGATATGGTGCACCCTAAACTAACCATCGGATAAGCCACACGTTACAACTGGCTGGCTTTTGATTCAACAGTGGTTTCGTATGATGTAACGGTGCGCCCCATATGGCCATATGGTAGGTGGTCTCTTGTTATATCCCTCTTCCCTATATGGCACTATGGCAAAACAGCACAAAGGAGACACCTAAATCAGTGACTCGGAATTGAAATGCGTCACTAGAATTACACTAGTG
Organism: Miscanthus lutarioriparius; assembly: GCA_904845875.1. Classification (NCBI taxonomy): domain Eukaryota; kingdom Viridiplantae; phylum Streptophyta; class Magnoliopsida; order Poales; family Poaceae; genus Miscanthus; species Miscanthus lutarioriparius. Next base: position 6,538,296 of record CAJGYO010000006.1, on the reverse strand, counting down.
ACGCGGGTAAATAATACGCTTCGTTGATTAGTTATTGCCCATGGCTAGAAAATAAAATGTGTCACTAAAAACAAGTTATCAGAGACTCTTCCACATTACATACGCAATATAAGTGACGAGTTTTTTGTGCGTCACACTGACTATCTAGCCGTGTCACTAATGTGAAAATCTGAGAGTGTCGTGTGGACGCACCACACAGGCACGCTCTAGGACACGCTTAAGGAGCACCAATCCTTTCATTGCATCTCTCGAAGTGGCACGACGCGATTGGTGCTCTCGCCCTATCTCACATTCCTCATGTTGGCCGTCAAAATATGATCAGGGAGTCGAAGATAGAACTAGAAAATCACGTGCAAACAAAAGAGATAAAAAAAGGATCAAATTTGGGGAAACCCTGCAAAAAATCCAATTCATTATTGAAAACTAGTCTGGCCTATTTTCAATAGCCTCCCATGCAAAGTTGTGCCAACCAGCCCAAGCCATTTGACATTCTCAGAGTCCAAATCGTCATTTTCTTGTTATAAACTTCTCCGATCTCATGGGCCTAGTTACTAAGCCCAAGGGCCTATTTGTGAGTATTTAAGGTCCGAATGTAATTTGTAACGACCTATCTGTAATTGCTAGCCCCACCAGAGAAAAAAATGGAAAAATCCACCTCCCACCTCCCCTATAAAAAGGGGATAGAAGGTGCGAGAGGGTTTGGTCCATCACTCACTCTCTTCCTCTTTTTCCACTCCATCTCTCTCTCACTCGCCCACTCACTCTCCCATTGCAAACCAACACTATATGCAAAAAAAATGTGCAATGTTAATAAGAAAAATCGTTGTCATTTGATCCTTATCAGCAATGTAAATCGTTCATTGTCACAACCGCAATCAGGCTCCCTCGAAAGCATCATCATAATTCACATGATTATAACACATAAACATGGTTTAAAAGGCGTTAAGGCGAGGCGAGGCGAGCAACCCCCTTCCGGACGCCTAGGCGAGCAAGGCGGATGGTTGAATTGAAGCAGCGAAGCATGGCTGAGGATAGCCAGAAAACTCTGAAATACGCCTTCTGATGAATGAAGTTAAAAGGGTATGCCTTCGCATGGATGAATTTGAAAGGGCTCTTGCACAATTAGTCAGTGCTCAGAGGGAAAAGGTAGCCTTATGATTTGCAATTCCAGTTTAATGTTTCTAAGTTCCGACCGCATAACTTATCCAACATGTTACAACAATTGTTACCACCAGTCACTTGTGAATGGTTTAACATACAGACTGGTGTCAGTTTTTTGGGTGGCCATTTCTGTCCTTTAATCTTTCCAGTTTCTGTAGTAGTTTGTCTATCGGAGTCATGGTTTAAAAGGCGTTAAGGCGAGGCGAGGCGAGCGACCCCCTTCCGGACGCCTATGCGAGCAAGGAGGACGCCTAGGCAACGCCATAAGAATATCATAATATATAATGGCGCTAAAATTCAGAAGCAAATCAGACCTTAATATTACCAATTCTTAGCAGACATACATAGTTTTAGACCATAATAAGGATGATAAGTAGTGCTACTAGAGTACTAGTCTACTAGTGCACAATATGAAGTAGCAAAAGAGCAAATCTGAAATGTCTCAGTAGCCAAAAACTAGTCTCTAATGGCATGACTTAATTAGTAGCGCTGCTAGTGCGCATCATATATGAAATAGCAACATAGGAAATCTGAAATCCCTCCTCTCAATAGCCATCATCAAACTCTCCAATGATGTTTGTTGCCTCCTCATCTCCTCCACTACCATTGGCATCACAAGGATCATCCTCAATCTGTCACATATGCGTCATCATAGGGATCTTGATTTTCTTCATCCTCATTTTCTGAACCCAGCTCCTCCTGAACCCCAATAGGTGCAGAATTTCTAGCATGCTTGTTGTGGGCTGTTCTTGGTAAATTTCTGCCACGAAGTAACTCTGATGCTCCAATAGCTTCATCAACAATGTCCCATGTAAGGTCACACTCACAGCCACGAGCACCATGAGGGGGCACATGCAGTGAGTCAGCCCACTCATTGTCCCAATCAAACTCCTCAACAACCAAAGGATCAAAGCCTTTACCTTTCTTCTGCCTCAATTTCTATAACCTAGTTTTCATCTTCCGGTTGTAGGAAACAAAGACAATAGAATTTAACCTCTTATGCAACAACCAGTTCCTTTTCTTTGTGTGGATCTATAAAATAAGAAACACAATACACCAAAAAGATGAATAAAATGCTTGCTGAAATATTGGTAAGAACAACAAGGAGATGACAGATGGGGAAAAACTCACAAATTCAAAGGTGCTCCAATTACGCTCACAACCAGATGATGAAGCACAAAGACTGACCACACGCTTAGCAAACCTTTGTAGCTCAATAGCACGGCCACCATATGAACGCCACCAATCAACTAGAACAACAAATGCATCATATGTTAGGAGCTGGGATTAAAAAATGCTAGCTTGCTGGAATTAAATTGTTGTAATGTACACTTGATGACATTAAAAGAGAAGAACACAACACTTACGAGGGCTCAAAGACTCAAGGTTTTGCTCGGCCATTTTGTTTGAAAAAGCATCTCCTCGAAGAAATTCATAATCCATGGCTTGAGCATTGATCTTGTCTCTAGTTTTCTTATCCTCCACCATTCTTGCAAGTACATCAAGAAAACAACCTCTTAGCTATCCAACAGTTGCATCATCATTTTTTCTTATGAGAGGATGGAGCTTCCTTGGGTTCAAAAACAATGCAGCCCCATAGAGTGGATGATCCATTTGTTTCTCCCACCTTCGCTCAATTATCTCCATGATCTTGTCAAGCAACTTTTTCTTGGATGGTATGGCAAAGCTCAGATTGATCTTCTCTTTTGCATGGTTCATTAATGCTTGAACCTCTAGCATTGCTGGCTTCTCATCTCCATCAACCACCCTAAGCACAATGAGAAGTGGGGCTGAAGCTCTAAGGCAATCTTCAACTTTGTTCTAGAACTCTATAGAGAACACAATGGCATGCACATCTAGACCTGCTTTGGTTTTTGCCAATTTATTTCCAATCCATTGTTCACTATGAAATAAAGCCTTCAAAACTTCCTTGTGCTTGTACAAACTCTTCAAAGTAAGAAAGAAAGTTGCAAAATGAGTTGCTGCAGGTCTCACAAGATCAGCCCCACCTGTCTTCTCCCTCATGGCATGAAGGATCCTCCCATGCCTATAGATGAAAGTTGTAACACGCCTTGCACGTGCAATATATTTCTTGAATGCTGGCAAGTTCCCAATCTCCTCTAGCATGAGATCCAAATAGTGTGCAGCACATGGACTCCAAAATATTGTAGGAATCCTTTCCATCAAAAGCTTGCCTGCTGCCTTGAAGTTAGCACCATTATCTGTAACAACTTGGACAACCTTGTCTTTTCCAATGTCATCAATTCTTTCCTCTAGCAGATCAGCAAGCATCTTAGCATCATGTACTTCACTTGATGCATCAACTGACTCCAAGAAGTATGTCTCCTCCGGGCTGTTCACTAGGAAGTTAATCAAGTGGTGTCCCCTCCTATTGGACCATCCATCAGACATAAGTGTGCAGCCATACTGTTTCCATGCCCTCTCATGCTCCTCCCTCATGGTACTTGTTGACTTCACAGCCTCTTTAAGCAATGGCTCCCCAAGTTGATAAGGTGTTGGAGGCTTGTACCCTGAACCAAACTGAGTTGTGGCCTCAACTGTAATCTGAAATTGTCTTGCGGCTGCTGCATTGATTGTGGGCTGGTAAGAATCTAACAGTCTCTCATCTACCACCTCTTCTGGTGTTTTTCGAAGCATCTCAACAATGGTCTTTGTCTTTTGCTGTGCAGTCTTGTTACCAACAGCCTTCAATTGTATGGTTGATTGCCTTCTTTTGGCTGTTGTCCCTGAACTAGGATGAACCTTGGCGGCTTGAGAAGATTCATTTTGTTGTGCCTCACTTACAGGAGGCCCACTTGATGTCACCTCCACCACTTCTGCTTCTCCATCCTCATCCTCTAGGAACAAAGGTCTTCTTCTCTTGTTAGCCTCCAAATAAGCTGCCATCTCCTTCCTAATTTCAGTGCTCACTTTAGGACAATTTTTTTGCATCTCCAAAGCCACCTGCTAAATGTTGCTTCAACCTTTTTATCCCTTCATGAACACTCCCACCACACAAGGTGCATGCTACCTCATCCTTGTTGCTAAGGTTTGGCCAGTAGACGTACTTCCATCCTAGATCCTTGGTCTTTTGTGGCTTCCGGGTTGGATCATTCTTGGGATCATACTCGCTAGCAGCGGAAGGTGGACTTGCCATTGTGCTTCACCTGCATAAAAAGGCAAAGAACCCAAGCACATAGCATGGTTAATGCTCTGTATAGTTTATATAGGCTAACGAGCAGTTCAACAAAGAGCAAAGGACACTACAGTACATCCTAAAGCAAACACTAGTAGAAAGTAGCAGTATAATATGGGATAAAGGTGTAGGAATTAGCATAAATCAAGTCACTTTAGCACATAAATCGGAGCAATTAGCATATAAAATAGAGCAATTAGCATATAAAACAGAGCAATCAGCATATAATACACAGCCCCAGATGTTCTAACCACAAAGAAGACTACGAGTGGATCACTCCAATCTGCATCTATAAAACAAACCACAAGTATCCAAGCAAGAAGCAGACAACACCATGTGACGTGCTCTGTTTTTTATGCAATCCAACCACAAGCAGTCAGGCACAATCGACTCTTTAAGTAACAGAGGAAGGGAGGGAAACAGAGAGGAGAGGCACTACCTCAGCTTGTAGGTGCCCAGCGGGAAGGCACGTGAGCAGGCCGGCGGTAAAGCAAATCGGAGCCTCGTCCTAGTGCCTGGTGGAGAGCAGATGGTGGACGGCTGGTCTCTAGTCAATTTGGCGGCCGGCAGGCTTCAATCGAGCTGCGAACGGCGGGATCCGGTTGCTGCAGGAGGGGGGCGACCAGCGGAGATGTGCGGGGCCGCCGGCTATGCCGCGCTCCGCGAGGATTTGACGCCGCACAGGTGGGAATCGCCGCGTCAGGAAGCGGTGGAGCGGCGGGCCTCTGGTTTCTAAATCTAATTACTCTCCCTCTTTCTGATTTACCTCCTGCGCTTTATCTCTCCCTCTCAATTTGTTCCTGCACGCAGCAGCGGAAAGGCGGGAAGCCCCGACACAGGAGCAATTTCTTCCTGCGCGCGTCGCTTCTTTCCGCCCCCCCCTGATTTCGTGAGTTAAAGCATCCGCCGCGGGTGCCTTAGCGACGACCAGACGCCTAATCGAGCAAGGCGGACGCCTTACGCGCGGAAGTCCAGGCGAGCCCGACGCCCAGCAACTTTCCTCGCCTGGACGACTAGGCGGCGCCTTTTAAACCATGCACATAAATCATTCATAGATTTCCATTTTTAGTGACATGATCATGAATTTGGGGTTATCAATTTAGGAAATTAGGGTCATCCATTATTTAATTTTATATTGTCCTTTAAATTTCAATCACAACTCAACTTTTATGTATAATCCAGTTTTTAGCAATATAGCTTTTAGAAGTCAGCCACAAGGTGGAGCGCCTCCTCATCGGGCTCAAACCGTCCAGAACGTGGCGAGTGGAACGCATGCACTGTAAGCTAGGAGTCCGGTCCAATGATGACAAGGTGGAAAGCAGGGTAGAGCATATAGATGCGCCCTAGGTAAACGAGGGTTAGGATAGGACGAAGATGGCAGCGAGTGGATGAAGATGGCAGCGAGCAGGTCGTTACAGAGGGACAACAACTCACGTTTGCTGCCCGTAGTCATTATTATCGAATCCGGAATTCTGGATCTAGGCGCGAGGGAGGAGGCATGGAGCACGGAGGTGAATGCAGGAGGTTCGAGTTCGAGTTCAATCCGATCTACTCGAGCCAGAGGTGTCGACGAAGGTTCATTAGTAATAGTCTCGTCATCCGCTCCCGCGAAGTCCGTTTTATCCTTGGCGCCGGTGCGGTGCAGCCTGGTACGGCATAGAAGTTCTTCAGCTGCCCTAGCATGTAGAGCCTCAGTGTTTGGCGGAGCAGCAAAAACATCCAGTTGATCCTCCATTCGTGCTCGGGCGCAATCACGAGGCACAAGTTGTTCTTCTGCCCGCACTTGTCGCAGTCCGGTAGCGCCGGGTACATCCACTCCGACGGCACGCGGTCATTCATGGCGTCCACATTGCGAACGATGAAGCCGAACAGCTCCTCGAACTTGGCTGTAATCTCGTAGGAGATGGTTTTGCTGGCGTCGCAGTGCTTGCAGCGGACCTTGCCCTCGATAGAGGAGACCCCTCGCTCGAAGAGCTCCGTGAACGTCGGATGCGCGCCCCCAGTCTTGGTCGCCCATGGGAACATTTTTTCCTTTCCTTCGTTGATGATGGGTGTTCACGTTCCTCAATCTTCCCTTGCCAATCTATTGTACACATTCATCAATCTCCTCCTGCCAAGATCAATCAGCAGCTAGCAATGCAACTATATATGCAAGTTCTCTAGCATCCGCTGAGGCGACAAAACGGCCGGGTCCAACAGACTCTCTTTGTCGTTTTCATTCTTCCCTCAAGCATACTCCAATGACAACGACAAGCTCTCCATTGACAACGAAACTGGGCCGGTATTCATTGCACACTCCAACGACAAGCACATGGAAGGCATCAAACTCACCTTGCTTCATTCGGGGACGATGGGTGTCCATGACCACCTTGACGCTACGTTAGCATCGTCGAGCATGGAGGACTCCTTCAAGGGCCGTGTGGAGATCACACGTCGGACAACGACGTAAAGGTTCCGCTAGGGCATTAAGAAATAGCGACATCCATCATCTTCCCCCGCGGCCCGGTCTCTCCTCTTCTTCTTAGCGTTAGTACACTCATTGAATTCTTCTGCGATCTTTCTCTCTGTCATATCGTCATACATCGATGTGACAAACGCTAGTTGCCACCACCTAACATGTGGTGTCTATAGTCACGTGAAATCATCTACTCCTTCCTGACTTTTTTGGTGTCTCTTTTCAAGTCACGTGAAATCAGTGAAATCACCTACTCTTTCGTTCCAAATTATGAGACTTTTTGGTATTTCTATTTTCATATGTTTTTCAATGTACTTAGATATACATTGTATATGTCTAGACGCAAAGTAAAAGCAATGTATCTAGAAAAACGTCAAAACGTCTTATAATTTTGAACTATAATTTGGAAAGGGGAGTACTAAATAAACTAGCTAGCATTGTCATTTGTAAAGTATTAGTTAATTTCAAGTGTAGACTATCAGGTTTTCAGGTTGTGTTTTGAGGAGGCTGTAGTCGAGGGAGGTCAAATATGGTACTTTTCCTTGTACATACATCGTTTGTTGGTACACTGTCACCAGCCTAGTATGGAAAGCCGAGAATTGGGGCTTTTTTTAAAGGAAGGTAGACTCTTATTAATTCATAATGTTTTAAGGTACATGTAAAATTTTTGAACGCCCAAGAAGCCATACATATCTCCATGGTGCCAATTTACAAACACTTTTAGCAAGAGCATGGGCCTCACGATTTGATTGTCTACCTTCGTGCTTAAAAATGACTTTCTGAAACAAAGTGCTCCTGGCTTTAATTTCCTTCAAGATTGTGGAATAAGCACACAAATTTTGTTTCTGAAGATTCATAATCATTTCCAAGCAATCTGAAGCTATTACACACTTGCGCACACCCATGTCCACGGCCAATGAATTAAGTTGCTTCATTACAAGCCAGAGCTTCCAAAGATGACGGATCAGTTAAACCATCAATGACCATAGCAGTTGTAGCAACATAATTCCCTGCAGTATCCCGACGCACCACTCCAACAGTCCCCTTATCTCCAGATCGTGCCACCGCGCCATCAACATTAAACTTCAAGAAAGCTTCAGGCAGAGGTATCCATTTGGAAGCCGGTTGCTTGATTCTTGTTAACTTGGTTGTTTTATTGTCCTCAGTCAATCCAGTTAGTTGAGATCATCCAGATATTTTGTGAGAGAAAAGTACTGTAGCGGCTGATATTTTGGGAGAGAAAAGCACTGTTCCGGCTGAAAAAAGAAGCGGATCAAGCCGGGTTTGGGGTCAGCCGAACGCAGCCAATATTGTAATAAAGACCACACACAGCACAGAATCTGGGGAGCTTCTCATACTTCAACGAAAGGCCTCTCGTTTTCCAACTCCTAACGAAACATAGACAATCCTGGTAAGAGGTTTCTCCACATGTAGCTTAACTCTGATACGTAAGTCTCTCCACCCATTAATGTTATCATCCAGATCCACCTTCAAAAAATCACCTATTTTATTTCCCAATTGGTGCCCTATTTTCTTCGTTCTAAATCCTATTGGCAAATCATAAATTCGAACCCAAGTTGCCAGATATTTGAATCTCACTTTGGAGGGCTTTGTAATCCCATCGTATTCTTCCAAGAGAATAGCATGCCCCCTAAAAATCCAAGGGCCCTCATCCATCACCTTGCGCCAATCTCCTAGGCAAGTAAACTTAAGTAGAAGCAAGTTTTCCTCTATGGCCTTAAAGCTAACATCTTTTGCCAAGCTCCACGCATAGTTCATATTCACAATGAAAGCAGCATGATTGAAGGTTTTTGAGGAACAAATCTTTGCCAAAGCTGTCCATCGCGCCTCTGCTTTTAACTCCTCCAGATCTTCTTCTCTAAAACAATATCTTGTTCTTCATCCTCTCTTATCTCCAAGTGCTGAAGCAAAACATCGAGGTCACCATCCCTTTCCCTTACAGATTGCTGCAGTCCCGAGTTAGACTCGGCCATCCCCAAACTGAGCAGCTTACCAAAGGTGCTACCACTCCCAAATCCCGAAGTCGCAACCAAGGCCGAGAAGATAAACCAATGTTTGCCCTTTAACCAGCCCGAATTGCGTTGGGACTTAGAGCAATGAGGAGCTGGTTAGCTTGGGGAGATATTGAGAGATCTCGCACTGAAGATTCAGTGGGAGCACAGGAATCCCAGGCACGCCGGGGAAAGTTTGTCGAAAACACTGCCGCTCCCGAGAATTGGGGCTCGGGGAGTCGCAGGCTGATTACGATGCCGATGCTAGTTGTGGGCTCGCATCTCGCGGCTGGGGGGCCGGCTTGGAGGGCAGCAACGTTTTGCTGGGTTGATTGATGCGGGTCTGGAGTAGTTGGACCCTGGGCCTATGATAACAACTTCATGGGCTTAATTGCCATACGCCACTGACTACAGCCCAACAGGGGAGCCCTCCGGCTCGCAACGGGCCCGGCGATGTGGCCCTATCACATTGGCCAACGCAGTTCACTTTTCGTTTTCTCTCTCTCTCTCTCTTTTTGGTTCAATCAACAATCACGTCGCTCAGGAAAAAAGGGATTAGGCAAGAAAACGCGTTCATCCAATCCAAGCTCCAAAAAAATACGTATCGATTTTACCGAGAAAGCAACAACGGAAGCACTAGTAGAAATATCCAAGGATCAAAGAAGTCAATTCTAACACACCCCCACCGTGCTCTTCACACAACGAAGCAAGCAGTGAATGAACACACATGAAAACCACTACAGTGTTTATTTGATTTGAATTTGATTCACACAATGGCGCAGCAAGAGGCGGCCTTTTTATTCAAACTTGGACGCGTCCGCGACCGGCGACCCAGTGCAAGGTCAACTCAAGCGGAGGGCGGCGGGGGCAAGGGGAGGGCGGCGGCGGTCTTCTGGAACGCGGGGCGGGCGGCGATGTCCTCCCACCAGGCCTTCACATGGGGGCGGTCGTTCACGAGCCCGGCCTTGGGGGTCTTGGTGAGGTAGAGCAGGTAGGACGCGTGGTTGGCGTCGGCGAGCGTGAACTGGTCCCCGGCGAGGTACTTGTTCTGCGCGAGGTGCGCCTCGTAGACGTCGAGCACCTTGGCGAGCTCGTGCGCGTGCTTGTCCACCACCACCGGGTCCGGGGCCCCGCCAAAGAGCGGCCTGAAGACGAGCTGGAACACCAGCGGCGACGCGTTCGGGTAGAAGTGGTGCGACTCCACCTCCAGCCACACCTCCAGCTTCGCCGACGGCGTCGCGGGGAGCAGGGCCGCGCCCGACGACGCGTACTTGGTCGCGATGTACCGGTTGATGGCACGGGACTCTGCAATCAGACATCCGGAGATATTTTTTGTTTGTTTTCAGACAGACGAAGTCCAAGTGGTCAACTGGAATAAGATTTAGTTTTAAAAAACAATAAAATGAAAAGAAAAAAAAGGGATCTTGTTCCTAGATCTGGATCTCGTTATTCAATTCAAAACTATAATCAACAGGCTACGAGGAATTATGTCAGTAAGAACAGAGGGGTGAATGGAGAGTTTACCGTAGAGGACTTCGTCTCCGTCGACGAGAGCCGGGATCTGGCCGAAGGGCTGTATGGAACAAGCAAAATGATGAGCGAGAGGCACGCACAGCAAGCGAAACTAGTAGCGGAATGGAAGCCGGAAGTGGGGGAGAGACGCACGTTGAGGGCGAGGAAGTCGGGCTGCTTGTGGGCGCCGGTGGTGAGGTCGACGGGGATGATCTCGAAGTCGAGGCCCTTCTCGTTGAGCACGGTGGCCACGCGCACCACGTTGGGGGACAGCGGCATCCCGTACAGCTTCAGCGGCGCCATCTCCTCCTGTTGGTTGCCTTCCTTCGCTGCTGCTTGCTTCTTTCTGCTCACACAAGTCGGTCGGTCAGTCTCCCTCACGCACGCGTCCACACTGCAACTGCAATGGATAGTAGGAGTTCCCTTGCCCTCCCGTTCTTTATAGCAGTCGATGAAGAAGACGGGTGGGGAGATGGGCGGGGCCAGCGGCCAGCGGGCCAGCGGGGCGCGCCAATCACTCGGGATCGGGGAACGCCGGGGCGACGGTGGCAGCCGCCATATTTTTTAATTGCGCCACCACCACCGTCCACCGCCCTAATAAAATGGCGCAAATTCCTGTTCTCACCGCGAAAATGGAGACAGGGATTTTCGTTTTTTTTTTCTTTTTTTGAACTCGATGAACGATTATGACCTGCTGCTGGCTGGGGTGCATGGAACATTCAGTATCTGAATCCGGATATTCAACATCCGATATCGTATTTGTATCCGAATGCTTCAATCATATATTTATGACGTTGATATCTAATCGTATCCTATCCGGTATGGTTGATATTATCCGTATTTAAATTCAAATTCAAATAAAAATATGAAAATAAATATAATATCAGTCCATTCCTATCCTATCCGTTTTTATGATAGAGTAGATCGGTAGGTACAAGGCGTTACGGGCGTGGAATCATGGATGACGGACGCGTCGTGTCGGGAGGAAAAAAATGGCGGACGTGTGGAGAAGCGACGAGCAGCGTGTGCCCGACCAGCGGGCCGGCCCGAGGAACCGGATTGGATCGGGGTCGTTGGGAAGCCGGATGCGGATGACGCAGCCTGCAGCAGGGGCCTGATTCATCGTTTCTGGTCGTTGAAACGTCTCTCCGGTCGAGGTGCAAAAGGATCTTGGGTCTCTTTTTGTTTTTGTTTTTGCTTGGTCCCTGCCAAGCTCATCATGCATAACTCGTGTTCCTTCCTTCTTCTTTTAGCTATGTGTATATAATATACGTTCTGGTTCATTCATCTTTCATAAGCTGATTACTTGTGCTAATTTCATAATATGAACATTCCCCAGCTGAACAGCTCTTATCTGGCGGGCGACTGGGCACTCTAACTAATCATCGAATCCCTTTCAAATGAGACGAAACATCAAATGAGACGAAACTGGGCGACTGGGCACTCTAACTAATCATTCAACTGCAGGGACAAGCAACTGGGCACTCTAACTAATCATCAAATGAGACGAAACATTATTTATTATACTAAAAAAAAGGATTATACAGTACGCAACACAATCAATCAAAACATAAGGAGCCCTAAAGGATATTCCCCAAAAAAAAGACCCCTAAGGGCATGTTTTTTTATCCCAAAACTAAGGGGATCGGGATGGATGAAGGGTCATTAAATCCCCAAGTCAAAATCCTCCTCAACCCCCTCTGATACCCTTCAATCCCTTTGATTTAGGCAACAACCGAACAAGGCCTAAAGGATCATACAGATCACAACGCAATCAATCAATCAACCAAACACAGGGGCATAATAGTTGCCGTACGGGCAGAATATTAAAAAAAATCAGGCATAATGTAGAACGCTAGCTAATCTATTCACCAAATGAGTGAACAATTCACTAAGACAACATTGTAGAAACATTGCTAGGCTATTTTATGTATTTTATTCATAAATAAATAACGATGCATTCTATTACGTTCATCTGCAAATGGGTGTTTTAGCCCTTCCGCAGAACATACATCAGAGATATATTTACAAATAGAAATATTATCTCTTGCTTTGCCCTCGGGTCAACGAGGGCACACAAAGATACTGTACAATCCTCGGTACAGGGGGCAGCCATGAATACATTGATGATGATTATGTTGCTACGGTTGATCCGACGGTTTTAGGAAATTGTAGCACTCCAGCTGCAGCATTTCTCCTCCGTTAACTGGGTCAAATTGGCATCTGTAGAAGCTGCAAAACCATTGGGGGCAAAAAGAAATATTTAGATTCAGATATATCGCTTCAACTACTGCGTTTATAGCTGTTGATGAGAATCAATGTTCGATTCCATGTTCTCACCTTCCATCCATACCAACAACTGCCACAGTATTCTTCTCATGTCCAAACGCAACAATATACTGCTCACCCTCATGGAGCCTGAATTGAGCTACTGACCACTCAGAGTGGAAATATTTCGGCAACACACCTACCATTGATGGAAAATAAACAGGTAAATACGCTTTCATTTTGAGATGGTCTCATCCTGTGTAACTATCATATATTATACTCAGAGTGTTCAATTCTAAGCTTCCAGCAAGACAATACTCCCTCTACTTTTTTACATCTCTAACCATCAATTAAAAAAAACTGTATAGGTTAACAACAAAAGATTTTTGTTTTTAGATTCAATATGAGGAATACTTTCATAATATAATATTTTACATGTTGCGGAATTACATGGATTTTTCGAAATTGATGGTCAAAGTTACAAATGTTTTACTTAGGACAAACCTAATACGACAAAAATTGGTGGGAGTATATCAATGATACTAAAATATAAAGGACACGATCAAATCTAAATAAGAGATCAAGGAAAACGCTCTGTATTCTTGTAACAATTTGGAATTTATTAAAATGGGAAGTGCAACATATAATGAACCTTCTAAGGCTTTTGTCCAACAAACTAACTCCCAAAGTACAATGCGTAAATTTACGAAAAGCATTTAAGACAAATCACAACAAATAATAAGCTTGTATATTTTGAAACATAACTTTTCAAGCCTATAAATACCATTCACAGTAAACCAAAAAGGGGACTTCTCTCAGACATTGGGTATCCTGACAAGTCGTTCAAATGGATAGAACTTACCCTTAATGAATGAAAGAGGGGGGCTTATATGGGGAACTTCAGGATCTGGAGCAGGCATAGGCTTATCATTTGCAGTCGATCCCACATTTATCTTTAAGTTGAACACATGTATTGTTCCTTTATCACTGGAGACAGACAAATACTGCAAATTATTCGAGAAAGCCAAGCTATATATTTCTGCTCTATCAGCACCTCTCCTTACCTACAACAGAAGAAAGCAGACACAATTAGTAACCATATCCTCAGTAAAAAGTAAGATACTGTAATGTTAAAACTTCCTCACGTAATACATTTGTCAAAAGCTTGGGGGGAAAAGTAAACCCAAAAGAACGAATATATCAATGAGCAACAAAGGTTGGTAATAGCTACGGATAGAGATCCATAAGCAGGAAACTTGATCAAGAACAGTCACAATCAGAACTCAGAAGCACGACACAGTAAAAGTTTATAATTTTTGTTCAAATCTAGATATATTAGAAAAACAGGTAGAAGTCAGGTCACTCCTCTATTGTAAGTATCAGTAAGGGTGCCCCTCATGAGCGTTGTGAATGGGACAGTTCTGCAGTAGTCATCCAAGAGCTTGCATGCATCACTTTTTTTTTCTAAAATAGTTCAACCCATTGCGAAACAGCCCCAGATGCCACAATACAGTTCTCTTCAACAAAAAACACCTCATCCTCACCATGCCACAGACACAGCTTTGTGCCTCCCCTGCACACTAACAAATTGTCACTTTGCCTGGATCGTCAACGCCAAATCCTGCCCTACCTGCCACATTGGGCATCTTTTTGGCGCCCTGCCCCAGGCGGACGCCGCACGAGTGAAATAGAGGGCATGGGCAGCGCGACCTGAGATGCGCACGCAGGCAAGAAACGGAAGGAGCAGATGTGCACGCGTTGGAAACAGACACGGGGAGACGACGAGAGTTTACGCGCATGGGAAACTAGAGCTACACCTCCCATGGGGCCATGACCCAGCCATCTAACGTCAATCAAGAGAGGGCGGAGGAAAGAAGCAGCAGGTGGGAGGGAAGCACCTGGAGTCCTCGCTGGCAGCGCCTCCTTCCAGCCACTCCCTCCCCTTCTACTCCACCGAATCCACGACACATCCCTCTGCTCCGACGATTCGCCTCCTTGATTCACACCTCCACTCTCTGCTCCGTCAATTCGGCCCCCTGATTTGTGCATCCTCCCTCTACTCTGTGCCTCTGCTGCTTGTGCTTAGATATGAACTGCTCTGCTTGTGCTTGGTGCAACTACTATCTGTTATGTGTAGGCACAAGTGATATGATTTGCGTGCATGTGTTTATGCTTCTCCGCTATAGGTTAGGCTATGTTTATGCTTGCTACATGGGCTCCAAAATTGGCAGCAACAAGGTAAGTTTATTCTTCTCCACTATAGGTTTAAGTCATGTGTATGGCATCGCCTGCCACAGCCGCCTTGAGCACCTAGTCGCCTGGAAGGAAGGGGTGGGTCACCTCGCCTCCTTTCCCGCCTTAATAACCATGATTACCCCACTGGGATCCTCATTCCTCAATTATGCCCATGCCATGGTCTTTGCTACCAGTCTCACAGCCAACATTGCTATCGTAGTATGATTTGGGGAGGTGGAATCACCTAGGTCTTCTTCATAATACAGTGATAATAGTGTGGTTTTCAAATAGAAACTTCATGAGATTTCAATTGAAAAAATGACCTTTAAGTAAAAAGAAAAAGTATAATTTCAGGTCAAAGTTTGAAATATGAAGTTGAAATTTCCAATTTGTTTGGATGAAAATCCATCTTGCTGCATTCATTTACTTTTACAGGAACCAAAACTAGTAGAAAAAGGAAAAGCTGAAAACATTTGAACCTACTACCAAATTTTGATAGGTTACAGAGGCAAGTGCAATCTTTCTGAACTTTTATGGCATCAAGAAGAAATACTTGCAACACAAAAAGTCGGAAACTTTGTAGCGTAACTGTTGTTACAAAGCAATAATTTTGTGAGGCGAAATTGAGTTTAAATATTCAAAATGGAGAGCCAGTCCGCTATAACGCTCAAGCTGTTTATCAATTTCAAACAAAGTTCAAGAAGGCGCTAGGCGCTCTCTAGGCGGTGACCCATAGCCTAGCGCCTAGGCAGGCCTAGGCGTTTTAAGGCGTTTTCCTAGGCGGTAGCTAAAACATGCATAAATACTTAAAAGAAAAAAAAAAAAATAGCAGATCAGTGGTGGAGAAAGAAGAGAAGGCCCAATAACGCCCAAGTCTCCCAAGTCTTATCCCTCCCTCCCAGCCTCTATTCCCGCTCTCTCCTCCCAGCCTCTTCTCGCTCGCTCGCCCGTCGCTCATGCCACGCCGCCGCCATCGCCTCGACGCCGCCTCCTTCCCCACCGTCGCCGCTGCCCCGCCGACGTTACCTCCTTCCCCACCGCCGCCTAACGTCCGCCGCCCCACTCGTCCTTGCTTTGGCGGATCTGCCCGCCGCCACCGCCTAACGCCGCCTCTTCCCCCACCGGCCGCCGCTGCCTCACCTTAGCTCCTCCCCCATCGTCTCCCGACCTCCGCGCCGCCCGACATCGCCCTGCCCTTGGCGGATCTGGCCGCCTTTCGCCAGCAACAGTTGGGCAGCCACCTAGGTACCCGCCTACCACCCTAGGCGAGGCGGTACCCCGTCGCCCAACGCAGCAGAAAGCGCCCAGCGACCGCCTAGCGTCGCTTTTTGAACCATGATTTCAAATAAGCATAAACTCATACATTTTCACAGGCTCTTGTTGAGTTTCGTTGCAAAAGTTAACAGTATGCAATCTGTTACACACTCCTAAATAACTTCAGTTTCCCATCCAGCAGCTGATCAGAGGTTTTCAAACTAGCATAGAAGACTGCAGTTACTACTCAATGACAAGTAAGAAAGCAATCCTGTGAGCTGGCAGTCTGGTACTATACGATCCTCATCAAAAGGTAACACATTTAATTGCAGCATACGGCTATTCTAAGCTCCCATTCAGCAGCTGCTTAAAGACATGATTTCCACCAATTTACTCGACAAAATCAGTTTTTGTCAATTGTAACGTAACCCAACAGAACTCAGACATTTTCACGGGCTTTTGTCGAGTTTCGTTGTAAAGTTAACAGTATGCAATCTGTTACACACTCCTAAATAGCTTCAATTTACAAATGAACCAAGGCACGCGACAGCAATGAAACTGTGATTGCTTGATTTTTGGTCAAGATCAAAAAAGGCTATGTCCTGTTTCTATTAATACCCCACAGATCTCTGAGCTAGCCAAAAATCCTGTCAACATCTAAAACCACTTATACTAGAAAGTAGAAAGTTGCTATTTAATCACACTACTTCAAAAGGAAACCATGTGCGCTGGTCTATACGATGCTAGCAAAGCAGCACATGTGGTCGCATAGAGCTACTATAATTTCTCATCCAGCAGCTGCTCAGAGGTTTTCAAACTAGCGTAGAAGACTGCGGTTACTACTCAATGATCAGTAAGAAAACAATCCTGTGAGCTGCCAGCCTGGCACTATACGATACTTATCAAAAAGTAACACATTTGATTGCGGCATACGGCTATTCTAAGCTTCCATTCAGCAGCTGCTTAAGGACATGTTTTCCCCCAATTTACTCGACAAAATCAGTTTTTTGTCAGTTGTAACGTCACCCAACAGAACTTGCATCTATACAATACAACTACGAGCACGTGAAAGAAAGCTTACTTCCTGCAGGAGATTGCCTTCAGCTGCATTATAGATTCTAACAAGCGTTCCCTTGGTGCTAGCAGTTGCAACGAGCCTCCCATCCTGCGACAACGCGAAACACGCGACGCGGGAAGTGTGCGCATTGATGAACTTGGTTTTCCTTGCCCCATAGTGTTCCACCCTAACCTGCCCCTTATGGGCACCGGGGCAAACAAGCACGATAGACCCAGGCTGCTGCGACACGGCGCAGAGGCCCTTGGGGTTGGGCGCCGTCTCGATCTGATGCACGAGCTTAAGGTCCGCGAAGTTGTAGACGAAGATTTTGTTCTCGAGCACCACGATGATGCGGTCGCGTCGGAGCCGGACGCCCCGGACGGGGGAGCGGAAGGAGAGCTCCCCGATGCAGCGACTCTGGTGGTCGTCCCAGATCATGACCTTGTTGGGCGGGTAGTGCGGGTTATCGCCGCCGCCGACGAGCGCGAGTATGTTGCAGCGGAACAGCATCTCGACGACGCCGATACCCCCTCCCCCGGCGCCGCCGCCGACGACGCCGGCGCCGGTAGCGCCGTCGCACACGGCGGCGAGGTCCCGGCGGAAGATCTCGCGGAAGGGGTCGCAGTTGTAGATGCGGAAGCCAGACTTGGTGCCCGCCGCAAAGCAGCCGTAGTCCTGGTTGAAGGAGATGTGGAGTAGGTCCTTGGCCGCGGGGGCGGGGGCGGGGGCGGGGGAGGGCGCCGAGGAGACGGACGAGGAGTCATCGCTCTCGCTCTCCTCGCCGCCGGAAGGGGTGGGGTCGATCGAGGTGGTGAGGGACGTCGGCGCCGTCTCCGGCTCCGGCGCCTCTTCCTCCTCCTCCTCGTGCTGCTGCTGTAGCGGCGGGTCGTCGGGGACGGGGTTAGGGTTCGGTGGGTCCGGCGCGGGGGCGGGCGTCGCCATGGGCGGGGCGAGGGGCAGAACGGGGAGGTAGGTAGGGTTGCGTGAGTGGCCGCGTCACGGTGCTGCTGGGGCGGTGCGGAGGGTTAGCGATAGAGATCAGGGGTGAGGTAGGGTAAGCGGGGCTGGCGTTCGGGGTTATTCACGGTGTTGCCATTGGTCGAGGTGGCTGGTCGTCCTCGGCTCGGCTTGGGTAGGCGTGGCGGGGAAGGCAGCGCTTACCTTTCGTGGCGTACGGGTTGCCGTGGCCGTGTATACGGCCCAGAATGGATGGGCGAAAACGAAAATGTTTCTGATTCAGAGATGTTCTACGCGCTCGCTTCTGAATTCTGATTCTTTTGGCTATTCTCATAGTAGGTGTTTTTTACGGGAAAAGGAATGTATTGATATAAGTAGCGTAATTACATACATCATCATGTTTAAATGTGAAACTCTGGACGCAAAAAATAGTATAGGCTAAGTCCACTAATAAAAATCTTCACCACTAAATTATGTTGACGATTATCTAATTAGAACCCAATAATACTGCTGATTGCCAAATGAGCATAACTCTCTTATCATCCTTAACGACAAACACTAGACTTGAAAACACTGCATGATCTGGCACCGCGGGAACTTTTCAGGACATATCTGACACGTTCGAAGAACATCGACCATCTCATCGTCGAAGATGATCAAGGTACAACCAATTTAGCTCTGCCAGTACCAACGCCGCTAAAAGTTCGGATATCTGTCTAGTTGCCATGAGTTAGAGTCCAATGAGTCGGTCACACACACAGATGCTGCGAACAAGGAACTCGATTATCCTACAGTTGCATCGCCCTTAAAAAAACATAAGCAGCATGAAGACCCCAAATAAGATGCCTAGAGCGGCACATACACTAAAGACCTCTATGATAAATATGATACAGCGATCAAGAAGATACTAGTCGTCATCCCATGGAACAATCTTTATTCAGTATAGGTTTCCGCTTCTGTTGCCGCTGGTGAGAGCTTGAGGCTGCTTTAAGAGAAGGAGGAGGATGATCAGGGAAGGTAGCAGCGGTGATGGCAAAGTCAGGGGATAGGAGGTTGTGTCAGTCAAAGGAATGCGTCTCTACTCTTTAGAGTTAAAAACTCTGTGCTTTGTGAGTTGTGGCAACTACTATCTTTTATTCCCTCAGTCTACAATAAAATGCATTTTTCATTGTTTTTGGGACATAATTGTTAATATCGTTCGATATACACTTGATCAAAACTGAACTAGTCTGATTCATATAAATTGTATAGTTTTTTTTTAAATAGACGGGGGAGGGGTTATTATAAGTGTTTGTTTATGCTCTCTCGACAAGCGGGTATTCCAATTGCGTTTACATAGCTGCGGACTATGCTCCATTCGCCTAATCTGTGATTTTGCCCACCATCCGCCAAACATCCTTCGACAGGCCAACATTGTAAGGCCTCCTTTGGATCGTGGGAAGATCATAGGAAAAACATAGGATTTTGATTCATATAGGAATTTGTACTGTAGCAGCCTTTGGTTGCCAAGTTTGAGGCACAGAAAAATTGGAGAAACTTTTTCTTTCACCGTGGTTTCACGAGTGGTTTCACGAGAGAGGCACGGGAAATAAAACATCCAGTCTGATCTCGGGGCTGTTCGGCAGGACTGAAAAATAAACCAAAATACTGTTCCAACTAATTGTTGTGAGAAAAAAATAATATTCTGTCTGAAATCACTGTGCATGTGAACAGTATTTTGGTGTCTGCGCTAGCCTGGCCTGCCCTGCCCTAGCTGGCCAGCCAGCCGAACGCAGCCCTCATTTTTCTATCATGCATGCGTAGGAACGAGGCAAAAGATCACGTACGGCAGAGATGGTGCAGTCTTGGCCCACATGTAAACGACTTTCCTCGGCGAAGAAGCTATTAGACTAGTAGATTATTAGTATGGAATTATTTTGTACCCATACTGTTGTTTCTTACATTTTTTTCTATGCTCATCCAAACATCCACTCCTACAAAACTCCTATGTTTTCCACATATATTCCTATCATATTCCTATATTTTTTCTATTTTTATGTTTTTCAATCCTATATTCCAAAGGAGGCCTAAGTAAGTAGGTCAACTTTGCAGTTGCAGTTGCTGAGTTGCAGCCAGCATAAAAGAAGAGGCTGGTTGTTTCTAAAGAAAATGCAGGATCTGATCGTTTCAAGCTTTCAGCTAATACTGCTGCTGCAGCAGACGTTGGAGCTTCATAGAATCCAACTGTTGCTGCAACCACTCATTAGCTCAAATGTGTGCATCCGCGGCTTAAATAGCACAGCCAGTCGGCGAAGTTTAATAGAAAAATAATTGTTTCAAAGAAAAACTCAGTAATTTACTAGCTAAATATTTTTGAGTAACTATAATTGTCCAGACTTCTAAAAAGTTGTGGCTTCGCTACTGGACTGCGATCGGGCAGGTAGATTTATATGAGAACAAAATTTTGCAGGGGGAGCGAGCCGTAGCTTGGTCGGTCGGTTTTTCAGTTGCGGAAGCCGCCGGTCATGCGTTCGAACGCTGCTTGGTGCATGATTCCCACCGGGGTTTTTTTCTTAATATATCCAGCCTCATACTTCTCTTTTTGTACCTGAAGAGTTGAGACATAAAAAAATTATTATAGAGAGATTGGAGAGAGGTGTAGTTTAGGATGTGTAAGTTGGTGCTAAGTTCAGATGCTACTTCTTGTACTATAAGAGTTGAGACAAAAAAAATTATAGAGAGATTGGAGAGTAGTCTAATTAAATACCAAAACATTACAGGGAGAATGGAGAGTAGTCTAATTAGAGGGATATAGACCTACCAAATGAGCCCTAACCTGTATTATTGTACTTGAAGAGTTGAGGCATAAAAACTTATAGAGAAATTGGAGAGAGGTGTAGTCTAAGATGTGTAAGTTGGTGCTGAGTTCAGATACTACTCGTACTATAAGGGTTGAGACATAAAAAAATTATAGAGAGATTGGAGAGTAGTCTAATTAAATACAAAAAAATTACAGGAAGAATGGAGAGTAGTCTAATTAGAGGGATATAGACCTATCAAATGAGCCCTAACCTGTACTCGTGCTCGGAGCTCTGTGATGGGGTTGTGTTGCGCCTAGCTCACTTGGTGTTCGCTCGCGTCATTCGACCATGAACGACAGGTGATTTATTTGCATCCAAGTTGGCCATCAACGAGTCAGAGAATTAAGGTACATTTGGTTGCCTGGCTAGAAAATAAGCCAGTCTAACCTAAGCCTGTCCCTAGCAGCAAGTGAAGATAGACTTGTTTGGACCCACAACAACTAAGTCTAGCTAGCGACTAGCGGGTTTAGTTACCTGGTTTGGCTTGGGTACCCTCACCTCCTATCTGCACAGGTGAGTTTACCACTTTTGACGCAATTTATCAAACACCTGGTGAACGTCGCATGTCCCGGAACGCCCTCGTCCCGAGCGAGCAAAAGGTAGCCGGCACGCCCTCGTGGTGAGCGAGCAGCACAGCAGCCGAACGCCGGCACGGGCCTCGTCCCCTCCGTGCACGGGCTGCCTTTTGCTTGAGCGAACGCCGTAGCGACTGCGAGCGAGAACAGACTTGAGCGAACGACGACAGTCGAACCCAAGACAGCACAGCAACACCGGCAGCAAAAGGCGCACGCCGCGCACGGGCCTCGTCCCCTCCGTGCCCAAGCAGCCGCAGCCCTCCACACCACCACGACCTCCCCTGCCCCGGCTCCGGGCGCCCCTGCCATGGTGCCCTGCTCATCTACGACTTCCTCCCGAACGGGAGCCTATGGGGGTATGGCCCCCCGGTATCCACAGGACAAGACATGGGCCGCATCATCAGAGGTGGCTCAGCCCACAAGATCAAGGCGTGCAGCGCACGACACTGGTCGACGTGCACCACAGGACTACATGAAATGTGATTTATTAGATAATGTATAATACCAAATATGATACTTTTTTTGTAACCCTACCCCTCTAGAGCATATAAAGAGGGGCAGGGGTCCCCTAGTCGACATCCCCATATGGATCCTAGGCTTAGCCCAAGGCATCTAACCACACGCAATATCATACGATAGCCAATACAGACCGACAGACTACAGGAGTAGGGTATTACGTCGTGCTGACGGTCCGAACCTGTCTAACTCTTGTGTCTCTATTGCCTTCTTGTTCTTGATTACACGCACATCTACCGATCAATCTACCTTCGTAGGATACCCATTGGAGAACTGCCGACGATATTCTATCGACAGTTGGCGCGTCAGGTAGGGGTGTGCGTGCTGTTTCATGGCGAACAAGATGGTACGATTCCCGAGCTCTCCGTTCTCCCCGAAGCCTGGCCAAACCTTCACGGTTGGGTTAATCTCCTGGTTCATCAACGACAACGGTGATGGGGAGATCGTCGAGCCGGTGCAGAACTCTACTGCGTCAATTACGCCTGTGCCTACGCCAGCAAATCTGACTCGGAACCACCTCCGAGGTCGTCTTCATCAGCAACTCGTCGGTCGCTCCCTCGCTACCCTAGGAAGCAAATCGACAACGACGACTTGGTTGCATCTATCGATCAGGTAAACCAGAAGCTTTCCAACTGCTTGTCCATTGCCGAATCGGCCCTTGTCCGACCTGCAGACGACGAGGAGTTTTCACCACGTACACATCGCCGAACGACATGCTCCGACCACTCCATACACTCCCACCGTCATAGGCGGTCCGAGGAGCCCCTCGTCATCACCGTGACGCAAGAAGCGCGCATGATCCATCGCCGACCAGCCACTCAGCGTCAACTACCTCGTAGATCCTGTAACACCCTAGGTGTTTAGGCTTCCACTAAATTGCATGTCATTTCATAACCATGTGCATTATCTATGTCATCATGTCATTATCACTGAAACATACATATGCAACATTTTAAATTGTATGTGTTTCATGTTTGATTGCTTAGAATGGTAGTAGGGAAACATGTGAATGTAACATGAAACTCTCATACTTGGAAACATGGCAATATGGTAGTAATGTGACAAGTATAGGATAACAACAAGGTCATGCAACATGTGAAACGTTGTATTGAAACATATGTATGAATTGCTTGTTTTACTTTCTTTATCACATATGATCAGTAGAAGTGGTATAACAATTTTGTAAAGTGGTTGATCATGGTCTATTACACCTTAACTATACTTAGGTTACTTGTTGGGACATTGTTCATGTAGACCAAAATGACCAAAATGCCCTCAAGTGCAAGTTTGACTTGAATTGACCCATGGAGTGTCATCGTTTGACTGATTCAAAAGTCCAACCTAGAGACTTTGCATGGCTGTGCACTCTTTACAAAAGTTGTAGCTAATTTATCAAGGAACAAAAGTTGTTTTATGACCAACTCATGAAATTGGCTAGAACATGCTCAAACATGGCCCACAAGTCAGAAGTACATGCTGATTTCATACTCAGCAAATTTTTCTAAGTCCTAACGTGAAGTACAGTTTCGTGTACCCATGTTTGGAGCCGTGTATCTCCCTAACCGAGCCAAACCAGCTTGAGCTCCAGTGGAAAGAGTTGTAGTTCAAGTATAGATGAGCAACTTTGTTAACTACGGCATAGTCTAGATCATCACGGATTAGGACAAAATCATCTTTGAATACTCGCTGTCAGGCATTGTCATTAGCAACTGAATCGCGTTTTCAGATAACCGTCAGAGTCACCATGGCCGACCGATTCAGAAACTTGAAGCCGCGTGTCCGCCACCCGTCGCCGCTCGCCTGAGCGCGCTGGCCACGCGCCGTGCGCACCCTGGCGTCGCAGCCGCGCCTTGAAGCCACCCGACGCCTGCTCACCGAGTCGCCGCTCCATTTCTCCCTTCCTTCGCCTCCTCTGCTCACCGTAGCTCTGCTGGATCACCGAAGCCGCCGAGCCAAAAATCCACCGTAACCAAGCTCCATTGCCCGATTCGTCCAAGCCATAGCCCCGCAGTGAGCTTCTCCCCGTCCGCGACCACACCATCACCGCGTTTTCGCGCCAGGTAGAGATCACCGCGTAGGCGGCTCCACCGGGTCGCCATGACCGCCGCCGGCCAAGAGCGCGCGTGGCCATGCTGCTCAAGCCCCTTCCATCCTTTTCTCCCCCTTGCGATGACTTATGTGAACCCTACTGAAGCTCGTAGAGCCACCATGTAGGTCTAGCCGCGCCGGGACACAGCCGAGCGCCGCCGTGCGCCATGGCCGATTCGCCGTGCGCCGTGGCCGGAGCGCTTAGGGACCACTAGAGCTTCGGCTTGGTAGGGAAATCGAAGCGTGGGGACTTGGGAAGCACGCCGGTGCTGTTCGATTCACCGGAGGGTTCGCCGTCGGCGAGTTCCACCGTCGCCGAGGCCGCCTCCCCTGCTCCTCTCGCTGACGCGCGGGTCCTCCCTGTCAGCGTCGTGGCTGAGGCGGGAGCCCTGCGTGGGCCGCGTATTGGGCCGCGCCTGTGTGCTCGCGGGCCGCCGTTTCTTGGGCTGGCCCGAGTAGGGCTGAGTGTTGTTTTCCTATTTTGTTTTGTTTATTTATTTCACAGATTTATGTACATCTTGAAAAATATGTAGCTCTTAGATGGTAGATCCAAATGCTATGGTTCTAATTTTGTTAAGCTCCTGGTCCTGTCTAGTATTTAACAAAAATATTATATGAGCACATGTTTTAGAAATTCTTGATGAATTAAATAGGACTTTGAAATGTGTTTTTGGATACATGCAAACTTGTTTGAATTTTATCTTGAGTTCCTGTGGTCCAAAAATTATGAAATTTTGTGGGCAGTCTATGATTGCTTATTAGAAGCTCTGGTTAAAATTTCAGAGCTAGTGCATGTGTAGTTTTTAAGTTATAGAATTTCCTTTTATTAATGGGTGGATCTTGGGGGAATTTTCATAATTTTTCTATAGGTCCAGTGAAGGTGAAATTTGATGGGTGCTATTCTTATGCTAGAAAGATGCTAGGAAAAATGGGAAATCTGTTGCTTGACACTTTTTAATAAGGTTTCCTAATTATGCTCAAATTAGACATGTCATCTGTTATTTTGGATACAGCAAGTTATTTTGGTCCTATGGATTTGAAATTTTTATGATGGTCTATATGCAGCATGAGATAGCTACTGTAATTTTTGTAGATTTTTATGAATAGTTTTACTATATATTGCTTAAATCACCTAATTAACTAAATAAATTGAAAAAGGATATTAAATAATTTATTTAGAAGTTGGCACTATACTTTCTGATGTTTCTTAGGTATGAAAAACAAGTTGGTAAACTTGGTTTGATCAAAGTATGCTTTTGCACAATCATTAAATAATTAAGTTAGTAACCCTGTCATTTTGGATAGATTCTAGGTTTGCTGGAAATTAATTTGGTTAACATCAGAATCATGCTTTGCTGTTTACCATTGATTTGTAGAACATTTCATAAGCTTTCCAGAATGTCCTCATACAAGTCATTTGGATTTGTATAACTCTTGTTGTGATTTAATTAAGGGACTACTTGTATGCATATGAAACTTAAATGTTAAATTATGTATACCTTTATTATTTCTAAGTTGTGGTAATGTTCCTAGGTGTTAGGCCTTTAACCGAAGATGAGCATCTTTATCTTAGGTTATGCAAGTTAGGTAAGTTAATCTTGTTCTTTCAGTTAAGTTAGAAATATGCTTAAAGTGATTTGAATAGGGCTAGTCTTACTCGGTAAACGAGTGTCCAGTAATGCGTTCGTAAACACTTACTACGATCCATTCATCATGAGCATCATGTCATACCTTATGCATCCATGGTATTTATCTTTTGCATCGGCATGCAATAGGTGTACCGGAAGGAGTGACCTTGCTGGAATTCGAGGAACCGAGCGAGCAGCAGCAGCCGACACCGGAGATTCAGGAGGAGCAGCCTTCAGGAGAAGTGCCAGACGAGGTCGCCGTTGAGTGCCCGGACCACCGTCCTTGCAACTTTGTGAAAGGCAAGCCCCGGAGCATATTAAGCCTCCTAATTTCCGAAATGCAGTTACAGTATTATTGTTAAATATATATATATTGTTGCATTAAGTTTAGGTGTTGGATGCAAACCATTGCTGCATTGGTTACCCATTCCTTGTCCAGATATTGTTACCCTAAATCCTATGTAGCTCAAGCTCGAGTAGTGCTTAGCCCTGCTTAAACGCTGTAGAAGTCGGGTGATTTCCTGTCACCGCGAGATATAGGAAGATACATGTGGCACGGTTGGCTATATTTGCTATCGTGAAAAGAACCATCTTAATTTGAAATGAAGACCTGACGGAGGCTTGCTTGGTTTGCGCAAAGTGACTCCGCCCAGTCGCTTTTTATGACCGATTCTTGGAGCCTTTCCTGCTCATGTTGAACGCGATGCCTCTCTCTTAGTTGGCTGGGTCTCGAGACCGACCACGGCCGAGTAGCTCACCTTAGGCTTGGGAGTCGATAAGTATAAAGTGCGCCTCGGAAGGGAGCCGAGGCGTGAGTCCAAGGGCGGTGATTTAAAAGTCCCGATCGCCTGGCGTAAGGGTAATCCCCGAGAGTGCCGGGCGCCGATCGAACCCGCTAATTTGGTTCTGAGATGTTCCAAAGGTAACCACGGCTACCCTTGCAAAGTATGCCAGGTGTGAGAGTTAGAATACCCCTCACCGAGTTGTAATTGATTTGAATCGCTGCCTCTCCCAAGTTAGTGAGAACTTGACGGGCTTATCTCCAATGTAGATACACTTAATACTTAATGGTTCGGAAATGATGATATGATGATGACAAATTTTATTATACCTGCTATGGTTAATATTGTTTGCTCCTAATAAGTGAGTGCTCTAGTACACAAAGCTAATCTAGCTGCGATGTAATTAATGATAAGCTTGATAATAAGTTTAAATTGGTTACTATACTCATAAGCTCTTTTATGCAACTGTGTCAAGCTAGCCCACCTAAAAAGCCTTGCATGATCCTTGGTGTCTTTTATTTCTGGTTTTGTCGGGTAAGTCTAGCTGAGTACCTTCTCGTACTCAGGGTTTATCTCCCACCGCTGCGTATGACCAGCCTTCTTTGGTTGTTGCAAGCACTGCCTTCTCCTCGCCGGGGATGAAGACTAGACCGTTGGGCGTGGTCTCTACTAGTTCTCGTACCTGATAATGCTTTTGTGGGACATGACTCTGATCCTGGCAATGTATTTGAAACTATGAAGTTATGTACTAAACTATGTTGCTTCCGCACACTCAAACTTGGTTTGTAATATTTTATTTGAACTCTGATGGATGTAATCCAAATGATACTTGTGAAATGTTGTAACGGATGATGTGTTGTGTTGAATCACTACGATCTTGGTTTGTATGTTGAGAGTTGGTTGAAATCCTTCGTGATTTCCTGACTACCGTGATTATGGGAGCTTAAGTACGTAAATTTGATCGCTTCGGTGATTGTTTTTGTACTTACGTTCTTATGATTTGGTCGGTTCACATACCGGTATCGAGCAAGATTCGACACTAAACATGTCATTTGTGTATTTTAAACAAAAGTATTTGTGAAAATCCTAAATTAAATACTAAGTATTGCCAAAGGTCATATCCCTTATGCCCAAATAAGGACTCTTAGGTGGCTTATTAAGTACTAACTTGGGGTTCTCGCTTGTTTCGCTTTCGTCGTCCATACTGGGCGTGCTATATAGTATGGATGTCATCCGCTTGGGTGGTAATGTTTGGATCAAATACCTCTCACGCCCGGGTAAGTGGGAGTTGTGAGAGCATGACCGTCCAACCGTCCGTCTAGGGAGAGAGTAGTTGTGGTTGCTCGCATACTTACATGTTCAATCATGTATCTATGAGAGTACTTAAATGTGGGTATCTCTCGACGGGTAGTCGTGATACTAGAGTATATGCATCGGGGATGTATGTATGAAAGTATTTAGTTTATCGCATGCTTTTATGCTTTTGGGAAATTATGGGCCGAGATGAAATTTTCTCTGTAGTACACTAACAACGTATCGTTGTAGATCGGCTATCTACCGTATACGAGAGAACGTATGTATGCCACCGTATATTTCGCTAGCCTTTAAATTTTTCTAGGTTTGTGAGGACGTACGGATCGTGCATGCATCATGTTCGAGCATATATGGCATTCTGCATTATTCCCTCCCTTAAAATTTGATTGTCCCGACTAATTAAATTTCGTATCCCTTAAATGATTCTCCCTTACGTTGTAACTTTTTGCTACAGATGGCGCAAGACGAAACTCACTCGCTTTCGCAAGTCCGGCTGGAGGCGTGGCGCCTCATCACTGCTTAGCTCCTCGTGAGCCCCGGCCCCGAGCCTACTTGAGGAGGAAAGGCCGAGGACAGAGCTAGCTCGGGTGATCTTTGCCGAGAGAATGCGGCTCAAGACCGCTTGGAGCAAGTAATGCAGAAAGGGACCAAGAGACCCTTGAGGTTCAGAGGTTGACAGCTGCTCACCATGAATCAGGAACGCATGTTGATTCACGTGATGAACCAATGAATGAAGCCCTGCACGAGGAGAATGTGTTGAGAGCACGACAGGTAGAGCTAGAGCAAGAAGTGGCAATTGCCGAGGAGTACAATGACAATCTCCATGAGGAGGTTCACCTGTTACACAATCAACTTCACCCTCTCCGCCACCGAGAGGATGAGGATGAGATGGGTTCTGTGTCATCATGGTGAAGGTGATGATGACATGGAGGTCAATGGACCGAGGACATTCCACCTGATGAGGAGGAAGATGAGGAGTTAGAGCCTCACTAGTGATGATGAAGATGGAGGAGAGATCTTCGACATCGACTCCGGACGACGATCGTGCGTAGTTTAGCTTACTACTTAGCTAATGCGCAAGAGCTAGTCTTTATTGATCCTCATGCATGAACGAGTAGCTTTGGAATAAGTAATCGTTGGGATGTAATATCGAACCATAAGTTATCTTTGGATGTAAGTTTGGAACCACTATGGCTTGGATGTAACCTATCGAACGTATTATGCTCCACGATGTGAGCCTTTGATAAATTTCGTCTTTTGCGGTCTATGGATCTCGTTGTTGGTTAAGTTCATCGCATTTATGTGTCCATTGACGCACTTGATGAGTTGTGTGGTTGTGATGAATGATTGTGCCTCATTAATTATATAAATGCATTCCCTCCAATGGACTCGGTTTGGCATAATTATACGGTTCATCTACAAAAAATTTCCACATCGCCGCTGCTCATTGGCTATACATTTTGCGATGGCTCATAACCTTCGTCATGGTCGTGGCATGGGAAATGAGGAACAACCACCTCCGCCACCGCCCACACCAAATTGAGCTAATGCAGATAGCTTGGGAAAGTCAACATGTTAGCCGAGGCTATGCGTCCGATGGCTAACCTCGAGGATCGCATATGTCTCGCCAAGGACCCGAGCCGAACTAGTACAAAGCAGCTTTTAAGGACTTCATGGATACAAAGCCTCCTATCTTTCGTGAGGCGTAAGAACCATTACAAGTCGATGAATGGTTGAGCACGATAGAGCAAAGGTTTGATTGCTCCATTTGATCAAGGTATGAAGGCCACATATGCAGGACACCAGCTCCAAGGCCCTGCAGTATCCGGTGGACACATCACAAGACCACCTTCCCCGCAAACGCCGAGATAGTTTGGGGTCGGTTTGAGCAGACTTTTCAGAGGACACTTTATCCCTCCCGGTCTTATGGCCATTAAGCATACTGAGTTTATGAAGCTCACCCAAGGCAACAAGAGTCTTAATGAATACCTCCGGGCATTCAACAACTCAAGCGAGGTATGCTCCCCGAGTTCGCCGACATCGACGCTAAGAGAATAGCTAGCTTTAAGAGGGGACTTTCCATTAAATTGATGAAGTCAATGGCAGCATCGCAAGTGTGTCACCTTCAATGAGTTTATCAAAGTGACACTCGACTCGTGAGAGAATAATGATAAGATATATGCCGCTTCCAGAACCGCAAAAGAAAACTTTGAGGCGGTGCTTCTCAATCTAAGGCACCAATGGTATCCAAGGCCCGCAGACGTCCACCCAATGCTAATGTCCCATCACCGCCCACCTCGGAAGAAGAATCAAGCTAAAACTGGTTTTCACAAGGGGTACACAATTTCCTTGCCAAAGAATACCTATGGGCAGGGCAGCTCCAATGTCCCACCAGCTAATAGGCCGTGTTGGAACTGTAACCAGCCTGGTCATTGGGCAAATAGATGTCCCCATCCTCCCAAGAATGCTCAAGGAAACGTCCGCTAGGGGCGTGTTCACTACACTACTGTGGAGGAAATTCCTGCGGGTGAAGTGGTCACCGCTGGTAAGTTTCTTGTTAATGATCACCCTGCAGTTGTGCTCTTTGATTCGGGTGCTTCACATTCCTTTGTGAGTTTTACTTTTGCATCTAAGCATAAGATGAATGTGATTACAATTGTCAAGGGTGGTTATTGCATTAGTGATGCTGGGAATAATATCATGACTAACCAAGTAGTAAAAGATGTAAAGCTTGAAATTGGGGATCGAGAGTTTCTTACGGATCTTGTAGTTCTACCGGGGGTAGGAATTGATATAATCCTAGGAATGAAGTGGATGAGTGGGAATGGAGTGTTGATCGACACGTCAACCCGTGTAGTAATGTTGAGGGATCCTATGGATAAGAAGGGTTTTCTAGTGCAGTTACCTCGTGATATCTCTATTCACAATACAGCCAATGCTACCTTAGCCAAAGCCATTGAGGATCTACCCGTTGTCTGTGAGTTTCCAGATGTCTTCCCTGATGACTTGCCTGGATTACCTCCGGACCGTGATGTAGAATTTAAGATAGAACTCATTCCGGGTACAGCTCCTATATCTCGAAGGCCCTATAGAATGCCGCCCAATGAGTTGGCTGAACTGAAGAGTCAGTTGAATGAGCTATTGAAGAAAGGGTTGATTCGGCCTAGTTCTTCTCCTTGGGGTTGTCCGGCTATCTTTGTGAAGAAGAAGGACGAATCTTTGCGCATGTGCGTAGATTATCGTCCCCTAAATGCTGTTACCATCAAGAACAAATACCCTCGTCCTCGCATCGATATTCTGTTTGATCAGCTCTCTAAAGCTAAGGTATTCTCCAAGATCGATTTGAGGTCTGGTTACCATCAGATCAAAATTCGTCCTGAAGATATACCCAAGACAGCTTTCTCTACTCGTTATGGCTTGTTCGAATACCTCGTCATGTCATTTGGGTTGACAAATGCTCCGGCACACTTTATGTACCTGATGAATTCTGTATTCATGCCGGAATTGGACAAGTTTGTCGTTGTGTTCATTGATGATATCCTTGTATATTCTCAGAATGAAGAAGAGCATGCTGAACATCTGAGAATTGTTTTAACTCGGTTACGTGACAACCAGCTTTATGCTAAGTTCAGCAAGTGCGAGTTCTGGTTGAACAAAATACCTTTTCTAGGTCATGTGTTATCTGGTGACGGAATTTCGGTTGACCCTACTAAGGTGCAAGAAGTCCTTGAGTGGAAGGCACCTACTACGGTCACAGAAGTCCGAAGTTTCCTGGGTTTGACTGGCTATTATCGTCGCTTTATCCCAGATTTCTCAAAGATCGCCAAGCCCATGACTCGACTACTGCAAAAGGATGAGAAGTTTGTGTGGACTCCGAAGTGTGAAGAGGCTTTCCATACTTTGCGGACCTTACTAACATCTGCTCCTGTATTGGCACAACCTGACATCGAGAAGCCTTTTGATGTCTACTGTGACGCATGTGGCACCGGTTTGGGGTGTGTTCTTATGCAGGAAGGCTGAGTAATTGCTTATGCTTCACGCCAGCTTCGAAAGCATGAAGTCAACTATCCTACTCATGACTTAGAGCTAGCCGCAGTTGTTCATGCCCTGAAGATTTGGAGACATTACTTGCTGGGTAATGTGTGCAACATCTATACTGACCATAAAAGCCTCAAGTACATTTTTACTCAACCCGAGTTGAATATGCGTCAACGACGATGGTTAGAATTGATCAAGGACTACAACCTTCAAGTGCACTACCATCCTGGTAAGGCAAATATGGTTGCTGATGCCTTAAGCAGAAAGGCCCATTGCAATTCCTTAGTTAGTGAAGATTTTCATCTGGCACACCTCCTTCATCCTGTAGTACTCCACAATATCACTGTGGATTGCTCTCTTAGAAGTCGAATTATCGAACTCCAGAAGACTGATGTGGGTGTGTTTCACATCAAGCGGAAAATGAAAGAGAAAGAGACCAAGCACTTTAGGATCGATGACAAAGGAATTCTCTGGTTTAATGATAGGCTTGTGGTACCCAAAGATAAAGAACTTAGAAATCAAATTATGGCTGAAGCCCATTCTTCTAAGTTGTCCATCCATCCCGGTAGTAGTAAAATGTATCAAGATCTCAAGTCAGTATTATTGGTGGACCAAGATGAAGAAAGAAATCGTAGCTTACGTGGCAAGGTGTGATAACTGTTGCAGAGTCAAGGCTATTCACATAAGGCCTTGGACTATTGCAGCCACTCTCTATTCCCCGGCCGGAAGTGGGAAGAGATTAGCATGGATTTTATTGTTGGATTACCCACTACCAAAAAGGTTGTGATTCCATCCGGGTAATCGTAGATAGTCTAACTAAATCCGCTCACTTTATTCCGGTCAAATCTACATATCACCCGCACAATTATGCTTTGAGATTTACTTCCAACAAGTGGTACGCCTCCATGGCGTACCCAAATCTATTGTTTCGATAGAGGACCGCAATTCACGGCTCGCTTTTGGGAGTGCTTACATCGAATCTTGGCACTCATCTAATCCGCAGCTTACGCTTATCATCCGCAAACATCGTGACGATCGAAAGCGTGTTAATCAAATTCTTGAGCACATGCTTAGGGCTTGTCTTATTTCTTGCAAAGGCTCTTGGGAAGACTGGTTACCTCTCATTGAATTCTCTTATAACAACAAGTTATCAAGAGAGTATCAAAATGGCTCCTTTGAAGCTCTTTATGGCATAAGTGTAGAACTCCTTTGAACTGGTGGAACCCGGGAAAGAAGATTCTATGGTATTGACTTTGTAAAAGAAGCCAAGAGCAAGTCCGAACTATACAGAAGAATATGACTGCGCCATGACAAAGCTAGACAAAAGAGCTATGCCGACAAGAGAAGGAAACCTATTGAGTTTGAAGTAGGTGACCATGTTTATCTGAAGGTATCCCCTATGAAAGGAGTCAAGCGTTTTGGAATTAAAAGGAAGCTTGAGCCTCGATATGTTGGACCCTACCGCATTATCGAGAAAAGTGGAAGAGTAGCCTATAAACTCGATCTACCCCATGAGATGGGAGCTATATTCCCGGTATTCCATGTGTCCCAGCTGAAGAAGTGTCTTCGTATTCCCGAGGAAAGAATAGCAACAAGGAAAGTCAACTTGAAATCTAATCTTTCTTATAAGGAAAAGCCCGTGCAAGTTCTGGATACTCAAGAAAGAGTGACTCGTACACAAGTGGTTAAATTATACAGGGTAGTTTGGAGTAATCATAGTGAACGGGATGCAACCTGGGAACGGGAAGACTATTTAAAGGAAAATCATCCAACTTTCTATACTAAATGGTACGCTTTCCAAATCTTGGGACGAGATTTTTCTAAGGGGGGAGGGCTGTAACACCCTAGGTGTTTAGGCTTCCACTAAATTGCATGTCATTTCATAACCATGTGCATTATCTATGTCATCATGTCATTATCACTGAAACATACATATGCAATATTTTAAATTGTATGTGTTTCATGCTTGATTGCTTAGAATGGTAGTAGGGAAACATGTGAATGTAACATGAAACTCTCATACTTGGAAACATGGCAATATGGTAGTAATGTGACAAGTATAGGATAACAACAAGGTCATGCAACATGTGAAACGTTGTATTGAAACATATGTATGAATTGCTTGTTTTACTTTCTTTATCACATATGATCAGTAGAAGTGGTATAACAATTTTGTAAAGTGGTTGATCATGGTCTATTACACCTTAACTATACTTAGGTTACTTGTTGGGACATTGTTCATGTAGACCAAAATGACCAAAATGCCCTCAAGTGCAAGTTTGACTTGAATTGACCCATGGAGTGTCATCATTTGACTGATTCAAAAGTCCAACCTAGAGACTTTGCATGGCTGTGCACTCTTTACAAAAGTTGTAGCTAATTTATCAAGGAACAAAAGTTGTTTTATGACCAACTCATGAAATTGGCTAGAACATGCTCAAACATGGCCCACAAGTCAGAAGTACATGCTGATTTCATACTCAAAGAAATTTTCTAAGTCCTAACGTGAAGTACAGTTTCGTGTACCCATGTTTGGAGCCATGTATCTCCCTAACCGAGCCAAACCAGCTTGAGCTCCAGTGGAAAGAGTTATAGTTCAAGTATAGATGAGCAACTTTGTTAACTACGGCATAGTCTAGATCATCACGGATTAGGAGAAAATCATCTTCGAATACTCGCTGTCAGGCATTGTCATTAGCAACTCAATCGCGTTTTTAGATAACCGTCGAGTCACCATGGCCGACCGATTCGTAAACTTGAAGCCGCGTGTCCGCCACCCGTCCGTCGCCGCTTCCGCTGGCCACAGCTGGCCATGCCATCTTGTGCGTCTCGGCGCCGCAGCAGTCATGCCGCTTTTGAAGCCACCCCACGCCTACTCACCGAGTCGCCGCTCCATTTCTCCCTTCCTTCGCCTCCTCTGCTCACCGTAGCTCTACTGGATCACCAAAGCCGCCGAGCCAAAAATCCACCGTAACCAAGCTCCATTGCCCGATTCGTCCAAGCCATAGCCCCGCGATGAGCTTCTCCCCGTCCGTGACCACACCATCACCGCGTTTTCGCGCCAGGTAGAGATCACCGCGTAGGCGGCTCCACCGGGTCGCCATGACCGCCGCCGGCCAAGAGCGCGCGTGGCCGTGCTGCTCAAGCCCCTTCCATCCTTTTCTCCCCCTTGCGATGACTTCTGTGAACCCTACTGAAGCTCGTAGAGCCACCATGTAGGTCTAGCTGCCACGGACACAAATGAAGCGCCGCCAGCGCCATGGCCGATTCGGGCCAAGGCCAGGGCGAGCGCTTAGGGACCACTAAAGCTTCGGCTTGGTAGGGAAATCGAGCGTGGGGACTTGGGAAGCACGCCGGTCTTTGCTTCGATTCACCGGAGGGTTCGCCGTCAATGAGTTCCACCGTCGCCGAGGCCGCCTCCTCCTGCTCTCTCATTGACGCGTGGGTCCTCCCTGTCATTGTCGTGGGCTGAGGCGGAGCCCTGCGTGGGCAGCGACAATAGAGCGCACACAGTGCTCAAGGGCCGCCGTTTCTTGGGCTGGCCCGAGTAGGGCTGAGTGTTGTTTTCCTATTTTGTTTTGTTTATTTATTTCACAGATTTATGTACATCTTGAAAAATATGTAGCTCTTAGATGGTAGATCCAAATGCTATGGTTCTAATTTTGTTAAGCTCCTGGTCCTGTCTAGTATTTAACAAAAATATTATATGAGCACATGTTTTAGAAATTCTGGATGAATTAAATAGGACTTTGAAATATGTTTTTGGATACATGCAAACTTGTTTGAATTTTATCTTGAGTTCCTGTGGTCCAAAAATTATGAAATTTTGTGGGCAGTCTATGATTGCTTATTAGAAGCTCTAGTTAAAATTTCAGAGCTAGTGCATGTGTAGTTTTTAAGTTATAGAATTTCCTTTTATTAATGGGTGGATCTTGGGGGAATTTTCATAATTTTTCTATAGGTCCAGTGAAGGTGAAATTTGATGGGTGCTATTCTTATGCTAGAAAGATGCTAGGAAAAAATGGGAAATCTATTGCTCGACACTTTTTAATAAGGTTTCCTAATTATGCTCAAATTAGACATGTCATCTGTTATTTTGGATACAGCAAGTTATTTTGGTCTTATGGCTTTGAAATTTTTATGATGGTCTATATGCAGCATGAGATAGCTACTGTAATTTTTGTGGATTTTTATGAATAGTTTTACTATATATTGCTTAAATCACCTAATTAACTAAATAAATTAAAAAAGGATATTAAATAATTTATTTAGAAGTTGGCACTATACTTTCTGATGTTTCTTAGGTATAAAAAACAAGTTGGTAAACTTGGTTTGATCAAAGTATGCTTTTGCACAATCATTAAATAATTAAGTTAGTAACCCTGTCATTTTGGACAGATTCTAGGTTTGCTGGAAATTGATTTGGTTAACATCAGAATCATGCTTTGCTGTTTACCATTGATTTGTAGAACATTTCATAAGCTTTCCAGAATGTCCTCATACAAGTCATTTGGATTTGTATAACTCATGTTGTGATTTAATTAAGGGACTACTTGTATGCATATGAAACTTAAATGTTAAATTATGTATACCTTTATTATTTCTAAGTTGTGGTAATGTTCCTAGGTGTTAGGCCTTTAACCGAAGATGAGCATCTTTATCTTAGGTTATGCAAGTTAGGTAAGTTAATCTTGTTCTTTCAGTTAAGTTAGAAATATGCTTAAAGTGATTTGAATAGGGCTAGTCTTACTCGGTAAACGAGTGTCCAGTAATGCGTTCGTAAACACTTACTACGATCCATTCATCATGAGCATCATGTCATACCTTATGCATCCATGGTATTTATCTTTTGCATCGGCATGCAATAGGTGTACCGAAAGGAGTGACCTTGCTGGAATTCGAGGAACCGAGCGAGCAGCAGCAGCCGACACCGGAGATTCAGGAGGAGCAGCCTTCAGGAGAAGTGCCAGACGAGGTCGCCGTTGAGTGCCCGGACCACCGTCCTTGCAACTTTGTGAAAGGCAAGCCCCGGAGCATATTAAGCCTCCTAATTTCAAATGCGCTATTCTTTGTATTATTGTTAAATATATATATATTGTTGCATTAAGTTTAGGTGTTGGATGCAAACCATTCTTTGCATTGGTTACCCATTCCTT
Source organism: Miscanthus lutarioriparius (assembly GCA_904845875.1). NCBI lineage: Eukaryota > Viridiplantae > Streptophyta > Magnoliopsida > Poales > Poaceae > Miscanthus > Miscanthus lutarioriparius. Next base: position 6,501,252 of record CAJGYO010000006.1, on the reverse strand, counting down.
GTCCGGATATTGTTACCCTAAATCCTATGTAGCTCAGTGCTCGAGTAGTGCTTAGCCCCAACTTAAACGCTGTAGAAGTCGGGTGATTTCACATCACCGCGAGATATAGGAAGATACATGTGGCACGGTTGGCTATATTTGCTATCGTAGAAAAGAACCAGTCTTAATTTGAAATGAAGACCGGACGGAGGCTTGCCGGTTTGCAGTGACTCCGTCTGTGTCGCTTAAGGACTGATTCTTGGAGCCTTTCCTGTTCATGTTGAACGCATGCCTCTCTCTTAGTTGGCTGGGTCTGGAGACCGACCACGAAGCCGAGTAGCTCACCTTAGGCTGGGAGTCGATAAGTATAAAGTGCGCCTCGGAAGAGAGCCGTAGGCGTGAGTCCAAGGGCAGGTGATTTAAAAGTCCCGATCATCCCGGCGTAAGGTAATCCACGAGAGTCTCAAGCACGATCGAACCCGCAATTGGTTCTGAGATGTTCCAAAGGTAACCCACGGCTACCCTTGCAAAGTATGCCGTGGTGAGAGTTAGGAATACCCCCACCGAGTTGTAATTCGATTTGAATCACCGTCTCTCAAGTTAGTGAGAACTTGACGGGCTTATCTCCAATGTAGATACACTTAATACTTAATGGTTCGGAAATGATGATATGATGATGACAGCCTTATTATACCTGCTATGGTTAATATTGTTTGCTCCTAATAAGTGAGTGCTCTAGTACAGGTGCTAATCTAGCGGACAGGTAATTAATGATAAGCTTGATAATAAGTTTAAATTGGTTACTATACTCATAAGCTCTTTTATGCAACTGTGTCAAGCTAGCCCACCTAAAAAGCCTTGCATGATCCTTGGTGTCTTTTATTTCTGTTTTGTCGGGTAAGTCTAGCTGAGTACCTTCTCGTACTCAGGGTTTATCTCCCACCTGTTGCAGATGACTAGTTCTTCTTTGGTTGTTTGCAAGTCTTGCCTTCTCCTCCTTTGGGGATGAAGATCGACCGCTTAATGTGGTCTCTACTAGTTCTCGTACCTGATAATGCTTTTGTGGGACATGACTCTGATCCTGGCAATGTATTTGAAACTATGAAGTTATGTACTAAACTATGTTGCTTCCGCACACTCAAACTTGGTTTGTAATATTTTATTTGAACTCTGATGGATGTAATCCAAATGATACTTGTGAAATGTTGTAACGGATGATGTGTTGTGTTGAATCACTACGATCTTGGTTTGTATGTCGAGAGTTGGTTGAAATCCTTCGTGATTTCCGGACTACCGGGATTATGGGAGCTTAAGTACAGAAATTTGATCGCTTCGGTGATTGTTTTTGTACTTACGTTCTTATGATTTGGTCGGTTCTGTTACAGATCCAATCTGCCTGGGCTCGATCAGCATAGCCGAAGAGATGGCGCCTTAACGGCCCTACCATTTGGGCTCACCAGCATCACCGCCTCCTACAAAGATGCCCTAAGAGACAAATTCGCCGACCACTAATATAAGGACGACGTCGCCCGGACTACTTACTCCGACCACCTGCACGTTGCAATGATGATCGCCGCGAAGAATGGCACCATGACAACCGCGACCGCCGCCACGATGACAGGCCAGAAAACTCGAGGGCCGCACAATTTCATCAACGCCGACCAGATAACGCCATACGCCACCGACCAGATGTTCTGTCTAAAGCTAAGTCATGCTTTAACATTTTTCTAAATATTCCCCAACATTCATATATCTCCATGATGCTTCTCCAAGCTGCTTTCTCCATATTTGCTGTCCAAACGATTTTCTTTCATGTATATCATCTTAAAGATGACATACAGTTAAGTCTAAGGCAAATCCCCGACCAATCATGTTGATGCTCGGATGTTTCTAGAGACGGCCCTATCTCCGGCTTCTTCCTACACATGCACGAGCGCCTGCCCTATGCGTTAGGGGTGGTCGGCAGTGCCTCCTTAGTGACGCCCTGCTCTTCCTACACGCACACGGGCTCCGCGCTCCACGTTATGGTTAACAGACTAGCAAGGGCTGGAGACTCAGCTACACACTAATTGGTCGGACGGTTTATATTAAATATAAACACATCTTCAGAATAACACTAAGTGTTCGCGCCAACTGATCGTCGAGCTGCATACGCTGTTTCATCACCATTGCTGATTCTTCATCGTCGAGTTTATATGTTTTTATTTTTACATCATGTACTACACATTTGTTTCGCAGGGGCACAGTTCGGTCAACGAGCTTACGCTCAGGGATTGGACAAGATGATCATCGTCCGGGTGGTCGAACCATCTATCAGACGGACTTCATCGCCAACCAACTGGTCAGAGTGCTCGGTGCTCACTCCTGCTCGGCGTTCACTTCGCTGCCGACCAGTTGGTTGGACTGCTCATCGCATGGGTTTCGTCGTCAGCTACGCTGGGGGCTCGCCAACTACGCTGGGGACTCCTCGGTGTTCCGATTCTTCCTACAAGCATCGCCAGCTAAGTTAGGGACTCCCTTGGTGGCCGAATCTTGCTACGTCTCATCGGTGTGCTATCAACTTGCTACATGCTGTTCGGATCAGGGTGCTGATCTTGGGTAGCACGTCTGGAGTCTTGATATGCACATAATAGATGATGTTGGCAAACTTTTAGATTTTTTTTTGACCCTGCTACAAGATTCATTCTTCATCTTTCAGCAGGCTCGGGGACTAAGTGGCTACACTTCATCTGGCGATGAATGTAGTGCTCTTTTCTTGATTTAACCTCCTTATTGACTAAGTCATGGATGATTCCTCACAAACGGAGTCTAAGTGACTACACTTCGCCTGGAGAGTTTTTCAATTTAATCTTGAGCCCTTTACATTCCTCCGAAAAGCCTTACTTCACTAAGTCCGAGGTCTCATAACCGGTTAAACTGGTTGTCATTGACTTTCGCCGCCCAGGTCACTAGTTTAACTGGTCGGCTTTGATTTTCACTGCCCAGGTCACCAGTTAAACTGGTTGGCTTTGAGTTCCACTGCTCGGATGACCAGTTAAATTGGTCAGCTTCACGTTAAACTACTCGGACTTGTTCAAGACAGCATTGCTCGAAGGATACAAGACGCTCGGGGACTAGCTGTGGGGTATGGCCCCCCGGTATCCACAGGACAAAGACATGGGCCGCATCATCAGAGCTGGCCTAGCCCACAAGATTAAGACGTGCGGCGCACGACACTGGTCGGCGTGCACTGCAGGACTACATAAAGATATGATTTATTAGATATTGTATAATACCAAATAAAATACTTTCCTTATAACCCTACCCCTCCAGAGCATATAAGGAGGGGCATGAGTTCCCTAGTCGACATCCCCATACGAATTCTAGGCTTAGCCTAAGGCATTTAATCACACGCAATATTATACGATAGTCAATACAAATCGACAAACCACAGGAGTAGGGTATTACGTCGTGCTGACGGCCTGAAGCTGTCTAACTTTTATGTCTCTGCTGCCTTCTTGTTCTTATTACGTGCACTTCTACCGATCAATCTATCCTCGTGGAATACTTCTCGAAGGACTGTCGACGATATTATTCTGTCGATAGAGCCTCCAGTCCCTTCTGCAAGCCACCGGTGCGCTGTGAAAATATGATGAGCAAAATCCAAACGCATTGCTGATTTGCAGTTGCTGCAAGAAAGTGAGTGTTCTTGCCCGGCGCTGCTGCTGTTGACTTGCTGCAGGAGGCTCGAGGAATCTGGACTGGACGCCGAGGAAGAGCATCTTGTTCGGCGCGGCGCAGGGCCTGAACTACATCCACACGTTCCCGACGCGCCCGGCGCTGGTGCACGCGAACATGAAGCCGTCCAACATCCTCCTGGACGAGCGCGGCGGCGCGTGCGTGTCCGAGTGCGGGCTCATGCGCACGAAGGAGGCGCGGCCGCGAGCGAGGCTACCACCACGCCGCGAGCGAGGAAGGAGGTGACGCTAAGGGAGACGGAGGCTCGGCCAAGCCAGGCCCCAGAAGGACCTCCACCCACGTTCTTTGCGAGGCTGGCTAAACACATACAGATGGCCTCTCGGAGCCAGGCTAAAAGCTAGCTACAAGCGCCCAATGTCATGTTCGCTTGGTTGATAAGTCATGGCTGAAAGTATTGTTGATTAATTTGTTATAAGAGAAAAATATTATTTGTTAGCTGAAAAAGTACGACTTATAAGCCAAACGAACAGGACGCAAATAAGTCCATCTTAGTTCCAGGGGCACATTCTTAATGTTTGGATCCAGAGACTAAAATTTAGTCCGTGTCGGACGTTCGGGGAATGCTAACTAGGAAAACTAAACATGAGTTAATTATAAAACTAATTACACAGAAGTAGACTAATTAGCAAGACAAATCTATTAAACCTAATTAATCCATGATTATCATATGTTTACTATAGCACAAATTATCAAATCATGAACTAATTAGGTTTAATAGATTTGTCTCATAAATTAGCTTTAATATATGTAATTAGTTTTGTAATTAGGCCTTATTTAGATTGGGGTTAGGAATCAGTATTTGGCACTGTAGCACTTTCGTTTGTATTTGACAATTATTATTTAATCATGGCCTAACTAGGCTCAAAAGATTCGTCTCGTAATTTACAATCAAACTATGTAATTAGTTATTTTTTTTATCTACATTTAATACTCCATGCATGTGTCTAAAGATTTGATGTGATAGAGAGAGAGTGAAAAAACTTGCAATCTAAACAAGGCCTTAGTCTATACTTAATACTTTAAATTAATATCAAATATCTTATGTGTCGTAGACTAAATTTTAGTCGGGACCAAACAGCCGAGACTCGCGGACGGCGGACGGCGGTCGGCGGATGGCAATCATGTCAAGTCAGCTGATGATGAACCGGGAAAACAATGCTTTTGTCAGAACCAAAACGGGGAATAAACAAAACTTGAGCCGCCGCTCCAGACTCCAGTAGACAATTTGCATCCGTCGCCATTGGTCATTTTTGGCCCATCAGCATCCATCCATCTACCCATCGTTCCGGCGATGAATCGTGCTCCCGTGGACTTTGCACACAATACTCGCCTGCATTGGCCCTGTTCGTTGACTTATCGATCATCGTAAAGTATTTTTCTCTCACAACAAATCAGCGATCAATACTTTTTCTCTCACAAAGCGAGACAAATTGTTCATCGTCATCCTTGACACGAAAAGACTCCGCACTCGCCATCCTCATGCCGTCATCAACAGTAGCATCAATAGGACTTACGACGGCGAGGAGCAAAAGAGCGGCGGCGGCGTCTCCTGGGCGGTTGGCATACTGCTATATGATTATGGAGCTGTTTGGTTGCCGGCCGACGTGCGCCACGCCACGAATGCGGCTGCCACGGAGAGCTAGGCCGGTGTTTGGTTTGCTGCCCACGCACACCACGCCACAGACTGTGGTGGCCACCGGTACTGCGGCTGCTGTTTGGTTCTTGTGAAAACTGCGGCTTCCACGGAGTACTTCCAGCACAAAAGCACGCCATACCTATGGCGCCCAAGTTCATCGCCTAATGTTCGGCGCTGCCGTCGTTGCAGCGCGGCAAGCCACAGCAAAAAAAAAAAAAAAAAAGCTTCGACGGCGCCACACATAGCGCGGCACATTTCGGCTGCCAACCAAACGTCACTCTTCTCATAAAAAGTCATATTACCCTTGTTTAGTTCGCGAAATTTGGATTTTGGGGTTACTGTAGCACCTTCGTTTTTATTTGGCAAATAGTGTCTAAACATTGACTAATTAGGCTTAAAACGTTCGTCTCGCAATTTCTCACCAAACTGTGCAATTAGTTTTTCTTTTCGTCTATATTTAATGCTCCATGCACAGGCCGCAAACATTCGATGTGACAGGTACTGTAGCAACTTTTTGGATTTTGGGGTCCAACTAAACAAGGGCTGCGTAGAACTTTTGAGGGTACAAGGTGTAGTTTGGATCAACACACATGCCATGTGCAACTTTGCAGACCACGCTCATAAATCCTCCTGTCCTGTGTACGTGCATGCGAGTATGTTGACATCAACAGGACAGCCACATTTGCGTTTTCAGACACGATTTTTTTCCCTCAGAAACTCAGATGAAACGATGATCATCAAATTGACGCCAAGTTTCCCCCCTTTTTTTTGAAAAAAAAAGAACAGCCTGAGCCGCCAGTGCTGACTGCCAGAGAAAACCAAGCATCCAATTACGTAGTACGTATATACCATGCTCATTTTGTTCCATTCTTCGTTTTCTTGAATAAACTATTATATATATAGGCTCTGCTTTTGACCTGGTGCGTATTCCTTTCGTCTTAAAAAGAGGAATCGTTTTTTGCTATAAATATTCCTTTCGACTTGTTCAGACTCAATAAAATGTTACACTATTTTAGAACGGAAGGAATATTACGGTATATATAAACTTTGATTCCGCCGTGAGCAGTAGAAGGCTTTGGCCACGAAGAGCACACACATATTATTCGTATTCGGACAGGGAATCAATCAATTAGGTCCATGTTGATAGCAACTTGCAATCTCGGGCTGCGTTTAGTTCGTGAATTTTGAAAATTTAGTTACTGTAGCACTTTCGTTTTTATTTGATAATTAGTGTTCAATCATGGATTAATTAGGCTCAAAACGTTCGTCTCGTAATTTTCAACTAAACTCTGCAATTAGTTTTTTTTTATCTACATTTAATACTCCATACACGTATCACAAGATTCAATGTGATAGCTGCTGCAGCACTTTTTGAAATTTTTTTTGAAAACTAAACATACCCTCGATGATCCTTTTGTCGTGGTCATCATGCCAAGGACGATGGAGGCGAGGAACAAGAGGAGAAATACTATGTGAGACTTTCCCGTAGTGTGCTCTACACTAGCAGCTGCGGCTTTAAGAACGAACTTTTATTAGCACGAGCTTAGGCTGTGTTTAGTTCGTAAGATTTGGAAATTTAGCTAATGTAGCATTTTCGTTTTTATTTGATAATTATTGTTCAATCATAGATTAATTAAGTTCAAAACGTTTGTCTCGTGATTTCCAACCAAACTGTGCAATTAGTTTTTTTTTATCTACATTTAATGCTTCATGCACATATCGCAAGATTCGAGATAGCTAGCACTTTTTTAGAAAAGTTTTTGACTAAACACACCCTTATTCGTCGTGGCGAAGTGACCTGCCCAATCACGGCGCCGTACCCTGCCCTGACGTCAGCGCGCTTCACGCCGGGGCCGCGACGCGTGTCGAGGAGCCGGTGGGCGAGACAGTTGACTTCTCTCTCCCGATGCTCTCCGAGGCTGCGCTGTGCACGCCACGGAAAGATGTCAGTGTCTGAGACGCGCGTGACCACTCTGCCTTGTTTAGTTCCAAAAAATTTTCTCAAAAAGTGCTACAGTATCTATCACATCGAATCTTACGACATGTGCATGGAGCATTAAATATAGACGAAAAAAAAACTAATTGCACAGTTTGATTAGAAATTGCGAGATGAACGTTTTAAGTCTAATTAGTATATGATTGAACACTAATTAACAAATAAAAACGAAAGTGCTACGGTAGCCCAAAATCCAAAGTTCAGCCAACTGAACACGCGGTGGTGGGCGGCGCCCTAGATGAGGAATTCCAGCTACTCGCGGGCCGCGTCACGCGCGTGCAGGTTGGGCCGCCTGTGGCTCCGGACCGACCTCTCCTATGCTTGCCCAACTTTTAATTAGGGAGGCTGGGCCTTCTCAATCGTCGCCTCCATCCCACCCCGAGCCCGGGGACGTTGATGATCCGAGCTTCCTGGACGTCGTCGGCCATGATCTAACGGAGGGGGCGTCTGTCCAGACCTCGGCGGCGACTACAACTGACGAGTTCATCTCCATCTTCAAGAAGCCATTGTCGCAGCCGGTTCTCCCGTCGACCCCAAGGGCGCGGGTCACCAGATCGGAAAGGGCACGGGAGAGGGGTGACGAGGAGCTTGTCCCCAAACGGAGTGTGAGACTGGCGGCCAAGAGCAAGAACAGGGCGCCAAGACCTGGGGGGCACAGGCAAGGAAAGTAATGATGAAACGTTTAGATGTCGAGGTGGAGACGGAATTCCAAACAGCCTTCAAGTTGCCTCTCTCGCCCTCCACTCGGCAGGCAATGCAGGTCTTATTCCCTGGTAGGAAGCAGCGGCCGCCCAGCGGCGGATCTGGAAGGAAAAGAACAAGGGGACCTCTCAGATGTTGTTGGAGGTCGACATCGTCGCTCGGACACTGCACCAGGAAGCGGAGGAGTGGATCGAGGCTGGATTCTCCGGCCTTGCGGCGCTTTGCCCTTGTCGCAATTTTTAGTTCCAGTGTAATATTGGTGACCTTTGAATCCAATAGCTACGTTCCCTGTCAGCTGCTTGCGATGACCCCTCGCCACCGTCGGTGCTTGCCTTTGTTCTGTGTGTTTTAAACTCCATTTTCCTCTTAATGAAATACGGGCCGGTGGGTCCGATCGTGAAAAAAAGACAACACAAGCAGTCAAACAGGCTGAGATCATAGCAGCCTCTGCAAGTCACCCACTCAGGCACTTACCCTAACACCTGTGGCACACTTGGCATCGGAGTCTAGTTGGCGAAAAAGCCACCAACGCCGCGTTGGTGCTGACCTAAGCAGACACGGCCCGTCATTTTTTCCTATCCTACATAGAGAAGTTGCACTCAACAGCAGTACAGTACAACACCATAAATTCAATTTCCTGGTACCTTATACAAATATATTTTAATTTTGTTCTTTATTTCCTTCTGTCGAGAACGCACCATAGTCTATATAGTATATACAAAAGCTTGACACCGGCGTTGTAAGAGCGACTTTTTTGTCATTGCTGAAATGATCAAAGGTGTTGACATCTTGCATATCTGCTGATGCTCTACGGCTGACTATTGGGTGAATGGTGTAGTATCCCACTTCGATTGTGGAATGCATTATTGCAAAATATTTTAAAATTTAACCACTACCATCATTTACGTTTTCAAATTCAAATAGATCTATTGTGAGACAGGTGGGAGTAGACCCGTCAGATTAGAGCGAAATTTCCACGTCTAGCCGTTCGTTCAACTTGGAGCGAGCTATTGCGCGCCGCCACTAAAATTACGCGTTTGAAGTTTCCGTATCCAAACGCACCAATGCAATGCGTATGCGTATCAACCTGTTCCAAGATTGGATAATCAACAATGCCCCTCAAAATCTCCGTCAGCAGCTTCGAGTTAGAAATGTTTGGTAAAACCACACGCTTCAATCGATCAGACATCAGTCAGACTGACAAAACTTCAAAAGTAGGTGCAAATTTGAACAAAAGAAAACTGCGTGCAATTCTTATTGTATCAATAATGTACCATCGTGAATGGATCAAGTCTATCCATGGCATGGGAATTTTACTTCGCCACTCTTCGAGAGGGTCACGCTCTGAACCGTCTCACATTCTCGCGATCAGCTAGTGGCAAATTTGTTCATCACTCGTGAAAACAGATATTTAAGATTTTTGTTTAGGTACATTTGTATCCACCTAATTTCATATATGCCGGGGTATATTTGGATCAAATTAGGTTAATTTTACATACTAATCTAACTCAACACATGTAGATTGTGATGCATACAAGTGTAGCTAAATAAAATTAGTCGTGGCCTCGCAAGTGTTCACCAATTATAAGCGCATCTCCAAGAGTTGTTTGAAAATTTATTGTCGTCTAAAACATCATTTAAAGAGTCATTTGAGTAAAATCGCTTTATATGTCTTTGTATCCTCCAACAACTTTTTCATATCTTGTGCGTACTCTAAAGATCTATTCGCGTTCTCTATCTTTGCCTTGCAAGAATTCCGAATAGATGTTATCTATATTTGGAGATCAATTAAAGAAACTATTGAAGGATTTTTTTAACCAAAATCACTATTCCTACAAATTAAAAAAAGACTAGAAAGAGTCCTTGGAGTTGCTTTAAGATCTGTTACCTTTAATTTACTACAATTGTTCCCTAAGTTTGAGGCCTGGATTCATAGAGATCAGTGTATATGAATTGTTCTTTTCAAGAATTTTAAGAAATAGAACATTCATGGGAAAGTGGAATACGCATACGGTGCGAAGAAAGGCACAGCAACGGACGAGCAGCGTCGTCGACGCGTGGAAAGATCGCTCCGGCCTACGGCGAAGGAGATCCGATGCCTATGCGCCCCCCACCCCAGTCTTCCTTTTATTGCTTAGCCTGCAAGAGAATCATGGCCTACCACAACTGACGGCTGAGATTCCCTGCGAACCACGCCACACGGTGTTGGTCTATGGCTCAACGCGCAGAAACCTCACCACTTGGGACCACGACACTGACAAAGCGGGCCCACGGCACTGAACGAAGAAACGGTCCATTTCCTTCCGCGCCTTTGCGGCCGGCCGATCCGGTGCGCCGTGCGCGTCAGGAGCACTAGAAGATTCGGAGGCAACTGCCATCGCAGAGCAACACTACTCTCACTGACGTGTGAACCCAGACACACCCTGGGACCACGCGTCATACATGCCATATGACTCGTCTCTTCTCCTCCGCGCGTAAGTAAACCGACCTCCGTCACACGCGGGGTCTAGAAGGACCTGCAAGGAACCAGGGGCTTCACTGACAAACGGTCCTACCTGGACCTGGACCTGGACCCACCGGTCATGCAGCAGGCAAAGTATCCGCGTCGAAGAAATGTCCTAGCAGCCTCATCCGTTCCTCTCCCGAATCCCGATATATAAGACGAACACGAGCCTTGTGCCGTCCAAACAATCTCAAGTCGTCGATCCAGCACAAGCAGCAGCACACAAACCGATCGATCTCGGAGAACCAACCAAACCAATCACTCCATCTTGACTTTCTCTCGTCTCCGCCGCCGATCCAGACAAGAAAAATCCATCCACGACCGCGAGCTCACCCCCCGGCCATGTCGGCGACGCGGACGCTTGAGCTGACGCTGATCTCGGCCAAGGACCTCAAGGACGTGAACCTGATGTCCAAGATGGAGGTCTACGCCGTGGTGTCGCTCTCCGGGGACCCCCGGTCGCGGCAGAGGGTCCAGGCCGACCGCATCGGCGGCCGCAACCCGACCTGGAACGCCACGCTCCGCTTCGCCGTCCCGGCGACCGGCGCGGGTTCCATCCACGTCCTCCTCCGCGCCGAGCGCGCCCTGGGCGACCGCGACGTCGGCGAGGTCCACATCCCGCTCTCCGAGCTCCTCTCCGGCGCTCCCGACGGCCCCGTCCCGGCCAAGTTCGTCGCCTACCAGGTCCGCAAGATCTCCTCCGGCAGGCCCCAGGGAGTCCTCAACCTGTCGTACAAGCTCGGCGAGGCCACCCAGTCGGCGGCGGCCAACGGCTACGCCCCCGCCCAGTCCGCATACACCCAGGCCGCCGCGTACCCGCCTCCCCTCCGCGTACCCGCCGCCGTCCGGCAAGGCTGACGCGTACGCGCCTCCCGCCGCGTACCCGCCTCCTGCAGGCAAGGCCGACGCGTACCCGCCCCCTGCCGCCGCCTACCCGCCGGCAGCCAAGGCCGACGCGTACCCACCTCCCGGCGGCGCGTACCCGCCCACCGGTGGCAAGGCCGACGCGCCGGCGACCGCTTACCCGCCCTCATACGGCTACCCGCCCGCGGCAGGCAAGCCGGCGAAGGCGGGCGAGCCGGTGACGGCCTACCCTGCTGCCGGTCCCAGCACGGCGGCGCCCTACGCCGCTCCTCCGCCGCAGTACGGCGGGTACGGGTACCCGCCGCAGCAGCCCGCCGGGTACGGCTACCCGCCCCCGCCGCCGCAGGCCGGGTACGGGTACGGGTACCAGCAGCAGGCCGTGAAGCCGCAGAAGAAGAAGAACAACTTCGGGATGGGGCTCGGCGCCGGGCTGCTCGGAGGCGCCGTCGGGGGGCTCCTGATCGGGGACATGATCTCGGACTCGTCGGCGTATGATGCCGGGTTCGACGACGGCGGTGGCTTCGATGGCGGCTTCGATTTCTAGAGCGCTCCGATGAGTGGTGACGTGAGGTCTTTCGTTTTCGATTTGCGTTTGTGATTTGTTTCGTTTTGTACGCAACCTAATTGTCAGTACCAAATCAAATTATGCATCTGATATAGTATATGCTTATTGTAAATACTCGTATGAGGCTATGATGCCGAAACCTGAAAGTGTGAAATTATATGAAGTTTTTTTTTTTGGCTGAAAGACGCGTTACAATTCTTCAACTTTTGAGAAGCGCCATTGCGAATCGTCTAATCGGAGATAGGCCATTATAATTCCCATCTTCACTTAACCATGTCATTTTTTACACCGTGCATCAAGTATCGGCCTCCTCTGTTAGTCTACACATTGTCGGTCTCATCACTCTTTCTCCGTCCTGTTCCCCATCCATCCACGAACCCTAGCTCGGCGATTTGGTGGTGGCGGCAATGGCGATCGAAGGTGGCGAGAGACCGGAGGAGGTGGCGAGGCAAGGAAGCATGCGTTGGTGGTCGGGGATCTTAGAGGCGGCGGCGCATGCATTCTCCTCTGGATCCTCGGCAGCCAACGCCGCTTTCTTGCCCTACCACTCCTCCTGGTTCTCTCGTCAGCCTTCAGATTGCCGCCACCACCAAATCGCCGAGCTAGGGTTCGTGGATGGATGGGGAACGAAGACGGAGAAAGAGAGATGAGACCGACGCCAACGCATGACTAACGGCGAGCCTCCTGTATACCTACGGTGCTTTGACGAGTTGGCCTCGTGCGGTTCGGGTCAGTAGAAAATGGCATAGTTCAAATGGGCTGAGAATTATAATGGCCTATCTCATTAGACGATTTACCATGGCGCTTCTCAAAAGTTGAATTGTAATGGCCTCTTTCAAAAAAAAAAACACACAATAACACTCTTGACTAATGTTTGCTAAATATCTGTTCTTAAATTATATCTACAAAACTTCTGCCCTGCATGGTTCCAAATCTCGCTTGCATTGATGCATTTTTGCAAATGCGAGTAGATCATTACGCACCTTGACTTTTAAATCGAGTCATTTATGCACGTTCTTAAAATAGGACACCTTTGACTTGCAAGTTCAAGCTGGAGCAAAACGAAAGGCCCGGCACCTCACACGCCAGGGAGTTGGACAAAAGCACCCAACCGGACGAACCCAAACTCCCGAAGGTACGTCGTTATCAGCATCTGCGAAGTACCCAAAACACTCTCCCACTCCAGATTTTTGGAAGGATAGAAAAAAAAACCATCTCCAGCCATTTTCAATTTTACCTTTTAATCTTTTAGCATTTGGAAAAAACCTCCTTACGCGTAAAGATGCGCGGACTCCAGCTAAGCGCATCTCTCTCCCATGGAGATCTAAGCGTCTACCAATCTATAGGTAGAAGGACATGTAAAGAATAAAGAGTAGAAAAGAATCACCGATACAAATGTATAAGAGAGAAAAAATATATAAAATTGGTTAAGATAATTTAAAAATAGTATAGGATTCCTGATATAAAATTATCTTCTAAAGTGAATTATTGGAAACTGTTGGAGATGATCTTATTTCTTTCTCATAATACTTTTTGACGAGTTGGAAAACTTCATGATTTTGAGAAGAAAATATTGGGAACTCTTGAGATGCCGTACGCAGGGTTCTATCAAGATAATTGATAATCCAGTTGAAGGGTCTACATCTACCATCCATTTTTTTTAACCAGGAAAGGGCTCTAACCTTTTTTCATGCTAGTAATATAAAGTGCTACTCCTTGCTATATTCATTATCTTAGAAGCATTCCACAAAGCAGGCTCTACTGGCATGGAATAACCGATCTGCCTTGCACGAACAACTTTGATTGATTGAGGGCAGGGCCAATGGAAGCGGACGTTCTATAGTGGTTTCAGGCAGAACAAACGCCACATGATGGAATAGCATACCGAGACAATTTGTCTTCCAACGCGAGCAGTAAAAGAGCAGCCTCGAACTTCAATTGTATATATTAATATATTTTGTTACACTGAGATCGTATACCAATTTTGTATATCTGTTGTAGCCTATGCTACCCGCATCATCAAGGAACTACTCTCTTGCTCTAACGCTTGCTTCAATGTTCTTGAGCTTTTCGTTGGACCAGGGCAGTGTTGCTTCTGCAGGCCACTGGGGCCTTGTTTAGATTGCAAGTTTTTTCACTTTCTATCTATCACATCAAATTTTTGGACACATGCATGAAGTATTCAATGTAGATAAAAAATAACTAATTACACAGTTTGATTGTAAATTACGAGACGAATCTTTTGAGCCTAGTTAGGCCATGATTGAACAATAATTGTCAAATACAAACGAAAGTGATATAGTATCAAATACTGATTTCTAACCTCAATCTAAACAAGGCATGCTCAAATGACATGAATGCCTTGGTCCAGGTGGAGTTTGTGGCAGCACGCCCCGTTGGCGCATTAGACAAGGGCTTGAATTGATGGTTTTTTTAAAAAAAAAGAATTGACACATTTGTTAAAGGTGGCAATCAGTGTTAGTTTGGCACGGCCTTAACGTTGGCTTTTGCTCGGCACTGGCCAACGAAAAGCAGCACACCGTATTTCTACCCATCCGTTCTAAATTATAAGTCGTTTTGATTTTTTACACCAATTTTATTAGACATCTAAATATAATAATATGTCTAGATATATACCAAAATGGATGAATCAAACAAGTCAAAACGACTTATAATTTGAAGGGTCTTTTACTTGTATGCCATTAAAAAAGATGGTCTAATCGTCTATATTCCTAAAAAGTTCGATCTATCGTCAGTGTCCAAGCTCGAAAAACTTCTCTCTCACGTCATTCTGTCTATTTGCAGCACTAACGGTGTTAAATGTGGGTGGCAAAGGACTTGAATGCCCTTGAAACTTTTTTTCTCATTTGCCACTGCCTCGTGGGAGCCATCTGTGTGGTAAATTGTCTGAGCTTGAGCGGTGAACCTTTACGCTACCGGTACATGCATGCACAAATTGCAACGACTTTTAATCTGACACAACATTAGCGGATGGATACAAACAGAGATGCTGGCTATGGAGTAGTAGTAGTACGTATTACACAAGCCTAAACTGTACGAAATGTTTAGAGATGTACAGTAGTTACCCGTAGCATTGTATAGAGAAACCAGAGACATTTGGCCGTGTACGTCAGCAAGCAATGCCAATCAATCAAAGTCAAACACATAATTCGCGATGAGTGCGATCTAAGGCATGGTGGCGCGCTCGACTCGGGCGGAGCAAATCATCGACTACTAGTGCAAAATAGCTACGGCTTGCTCTTGTCGATCACCACGGACGACGGAGTTCAAGATCCGTCTGCGTCTGCGGCATCCCAAATCCGCTCGCAAGTACGCATCGCCTCCGCCGCGCCCATTTCCGTCTTTGCATGGCACGTTTCGCCTGAGATGAAACGCCGGTCTCGGCTAACGAACGACCGAAGCGGCCGGCCGCCGCGAGGGCCCACCGTTGGCGTGATAGAAGGATAAGCGAATACTTACGTCTGGCTGGTTTGGAGCAACGAGCCGAGGACGTGGTAGGCATTGCAGTCCATCACCAACTCTCGGAGCGGCTCGGCGGGCAGGCGCAAGAACGCTTCGAGCCCGCGCAGCAACGGAGGCACCGGAGACGGACTAGCGCGGGGCCGAAAGCACGCCTGTACCACGAAGTGCCCGTATGTGTCCGTGGACCACGCCATGAGATTGTCCATGATGAGCGCCCTGATGCGGTCCTCGAGCTGATCGTGGTGGCCTCTCTTGAAGAGTTCCTGCAAGAAGACGCCTGCTGCGGCATCGAATCTTACGGCGGAAGGAGGTTTCCCGGCTCGCCCGTTAGTTTCTCCAGATTGAGAACGAACATTAGGAGTGACGATCGAGAAGAACCACGCAGTGAATGAACTCATGTTGTAATGGTATATGCTTAGCTCTCACCCGTATTGTTTCTTAGAGATCTCAACGGCATGGGTCAAGATGGTGTCCTCGAGATCAATGCCGAGCTCATGCTTCGTCGTGTTCTCTAGGCATAGCATCACGCTCATCCCCCCGAAATAGGACGTGGCCATGTCGCGAAAGCGGGGGACGGCGAGCTCATGGGTGAAAATCTAAACGGAAGTTCATCAGAAAAACGCCATCAGTAGCAATACGTATGTCGTCCTTCAGGGCTGTTGTGGGTAGCTACATTACATACCGAGCAACATATGTAAGGCAACGTGGTGACGAAATGCTCAGGCAGTTTCGGGCCCTTGCTCTGTTCCATCATCCATCCCTCGATTAGGCACCTGAATAGCTGTTGCAGTACTTCGGGGAAGTTCCGCGTCGCCACCCTGACGAGCACCCTCAGAGCTGTCTCCCTGCACCGTGCAAAAGCAAAACAACAGCAAATCAAACACACACAGATGAGCTCTGAGCTCGCCGTTGTCTTGATCGAGCAGGAAGGCCAACCAATCCGAGCTCGTCGGGTTAAATCGTAAGGGCCGGGTTCGTCTCGACATCCTAAAGTGCTCGACGGTTTGGGCGCCAGACCACTAGGCCCGACGCGCGCACCGATCACACACCGGAGAGTGTTCGGTCGTTCTTTGGTGGAGTTGCCGCCCAGCAGCAGCGGCGCGGCCAATGGCCGGCGTGAAGCGTAGACTGCCGCTGCCGCCCAGGGACGATAGACGGAGGCATGCGGGTTGAAGACGCCATCATACCCGAGCGCGGAGAAGAGAGCGGTGGAGCCATGCTGAGGCAGGTACTACCTCTGGCTGCTGATGAAGTTCGGCGTCGACGGCCGGTGCGGCACCGAGGTTTGGGTGCTGGGCATGGGGAAGTTGAGGAGCGCGTCGTAGCTCGAGATGTTGCCGTTGGTAGGGATGCCGACGCGCGTGGAGCTCTAGTCCCCGATGTCGCCACCCTGATGCGACCGTGGGTTCATCTGCAGCGGCGGCGTGGCCTGCTCTAGAAGCAGAGGCTGCCGTGGCTGTCACCACGAGGAGGAGGAGGGGAGGTTAGGAAACTGCGCTAGGTTGTAGTAGGCGCCGTGGCCGGAGGGGTCGCAGCCCTGCCTGGTCGGATCCATGGCGGTGGACGAGCGGGAGGCGCCGAGCTGGATAGCGCTTGGATTTCGTTGCGGCGTCTAAAACGCAAGGGCCGTTGGGGGTGTGGTGCCGCGGTGGTGGCGCTTATATAGAGGAAACGACTATCGGGAGTCATGACGCCTGGACGGCTGGACTGCCCGACGACAAAGGTAGGTGCCCGCTGCCCCCTTGGCCCCTTCCCGATTTAAGAGCCATCAGGTTGCCGCGGCCACAACGACGCATCGACCCGGCGGCCCCCACCCCTCTGTCCCAAGAGCCGAACCGTCGCCTCTTTTTCAAAGGGAATTTTTTTTTCGTAGCATTGAAAAATCATGAGATTCGGAAAATACCACTGAAAGAACTCCGTTACGTAAAATAGCACTAAAAGATAGAACCGTTATCCGAAAGTAGCATTCCGTCATGTTTGTAGGTAACAACGTCAACACCATCGATTCATGCCATCTAATAAAGGCAAACAAAAAATTCCAACTCCCAGCTACTCAAGCCGGACATGGAAGATGCAGGGCGGCACCGGCAGCAGTCGGCGCATGTGGGACGACGGTGTTCGCATCAAGGAGGGCATCTCGGCAGCTCGAGCAGTGCATTGCGGCGGCGCTTCATGCGCGTGGCTACCCGACGGCGTCTCGCTTGCGGGCGCGCAGTGGCTCGAGTAGCGTGGCCCGGCGGAGGTTCGCACACAGGTGCGCAGCAACTCGAGCAGGGCGGTCTGGCGGCTGCTCATGCTCCGGCGTGCGGCGGCTTGAGCATGGTGGCCCGGCGGGCTGCTCGCGCATAGGCGCGTGGTAGCTCGAGCAGGTTGGGCGCGAGTAGCGGCTGCCGAGCGTGAGCAAAATTATCGGCGAAGATTAGGCCTCCTGAATCCGCGCAGCATGGACTCGAAGAAGACGCTATGGAAACTTATAAGCCGGCTTATTAGCCATGGTATATTATTTTTATCTCTCAATAAATCAGCCATACAAATCAGGACAAGCGGCTTATAGACCAACCGAACAGAGCCTTTATGGTGTGGATTGGCTCGGCGGCCGCTCGTGCAAGTGTTTTTTTTTCAGTGTGACCTACGTCGGACTGGTGCTCACATGGGAAGAAGGGTGGAGCAACGGTGGATTCACGTCGTTAGCTCGAACCGTGATAAAATGGTAGTTTCATTATTTTTTCGGTGGTATTTCACGTGACTGTGATATTTCAGTGGTATTTTTCGAATCTCGTCATTTTGATGCTGTCGATGTTTGACCACCGATAGCCTACCACGGGGGTCCCCGAGGCAGTATTATTCGGGTTTCAGCGTATGCGAAACTCGATGGTGAACGTAAGAGACAGTCAATTTATCCTGGTTCAGGCCCTCGATTGTGGTCGAGTAATAGCCCTACGTCCAGTCGGCGTTAGCCTTTGCGTTGGATTGATGGTGTTGTAGAAATCGTGATCTCCCATCTCTAGGAACCCTGCCCTCCTTTATATTGTCAGGAGGTCAGAATCCTAGTCGGTTTACAATGAGAGTTCTTAGTAGGATTACAGGATAATACTACTACTAAGATTATATAGGGAGAATCCTAATTAGACTAGATCTTCTCTCCTCCTTGCGGGGTATCCTATGGGTCCCGCACCGACAAGCCCCCGAGCACTTCATGGTTGAGCTCTGGAAGCCTCGTCTTGTTCTTTCAGGCTTTGCCGAGCAGGAATAAGCGTCGTCCGAGTGTTTTTTTGAGCGAAACCGTGTAGCGCTCTGTGAGATCTTCGCGTGGAGTGTACCTTTTTGAAGAAAAAAGTATTCCCCTTTGGGTGTAGCCCCCGAGCCTCTTGCTATTTGGAACAAGGAGCTGGAGGGTCTTGTCTTAAAATCGCTCTGATCCTTCGTTGAAATGTTTCCGAGCATGTGCCCGGGTTCTTTATCAAAAAAAACTCGGATATAGCTCGGTCCGGCTTCTTTTTGTCATGATTCCTTGAAGTAGTTTTGTTTTGAAGAAGTCTTCTTGGTGACGTGCGCTTTTTCAAAAAAAATTACACTCACTGAGTGTAGCCCCGAGCCTCTTGCTATTTGGAACAAGGAGCTGGAGGGTCTTGAATTTTATGTTGTTTTAAAATTGCTGACTTGAAGAAGTCTTTCGAGTGATGTGCGCTTTTTGAAGAAAAAGTGCACTCACTAAAATAGCCCCGAGCCTCTTCTTTGTTTGGAACAAAAAGAGTCGGAGGGTCTTGAGTCTGATTTTTTCGAGGCTGAAATCTTCTCCTGTTGTAGCCTCTGAGCATTTATCTGGGTTTTATGATTCTAAAAGAACTCGGACGCATTGTTCTTGGCGTATTCTTTGGTAGTCTGCTGTTTGTCAGGTGTAGTTGTATGGTGGTGGTTGAGTATAAATGTTGTATGTTTACGGGTTGTACAGTGTTGGCATATTCTTTCAATATGCTCGCCTTAATCTTGTTCTTACTTCAGAGTCTTCCATTATTGAGTCCTGTCTTTTCACTGTGTCCTTTGAAAGGCTTGTTTCATTGGTACTCCTAGTCCATGTGCACCGCTCCTTCGATCTATAAATACCCTCCCGGGGTGCTTGCTTTCATCCATTGAACATTTTGTTGAAAACTTCATTGTCATGAATATGGTAGTTTGTGAGGTAGAGCAGCCCCCGGGCGTATCTTATAGTTCCTGTGTGTTTTGTCGTAGCTGGAGGAAGTCTTGTGATAGGGATTAGAGGTAGACTAATCCTGCAGCGGCATTGTACTTAAAAGTACGTGGTGGTAGTTGAAGGAAGTCTTGTGATGTGGGCTTCGTTCCTTCATCCGGTAGTTCTGGGTTGATCCTCGCCGTCTGTCTTGAGACTGTCCGGTGCAGATCAACACCTGATCCTACATCACGTCGGGCTTGGGTAGACAGATGCCTGCCGACTTCCCCTGGTCTATGTTGTCCCACCGTGCTGTTGATTTCCGCCTTGGATGCACTACGTCCATCCTTTGAAGAAAACAGTGTAGCCGATGGCGGTTTGTTCTATCGAGTAGCAATTTGGAGCACGTAGTCGTTCAAGAGCCTAGTTGTGTCCGGGCTCCTTTTTGCTACCTTACTTGTCGTAGTGCCGAGTTCGTTGGGTCTTGTAAGATGTGTAATCTTCTATTTTTGAAGCCATTTGTAATGGAAAGAATCTTGTCTTCAGAGTTGTCATTCATTTTTCTGCTGTAATCCTGGTTATTCATGAGACTCCCGAGTTCTTTCTTTAATAACCGAGTTCTTTTGTTCCTTGCGAGGTAGCCCTTTGTTTCTTCATGGTTGACGGGTTGTTCTTGTAGTGATCTGATAACCCTGCCGTGGTGCTAGATGGATAAGTCTGAAATCTGCTTGAATAAAACTGCATGCTGTGTGTGGATTTGTGCCGTCCAGTCATTTTAGCGTAGTCGATAAATGGACCGTTGCGTTCCCACACGTGTTTTAACAGCCTAGTGGGCGTTTTTATCACCGAAAAATCTATTTAAAGGCCTTTTATCTTCCTTTTCTTTCTTGTCCGACTCTTGCCTTGAAACCCTAGCTTTTAAATCACTGCCGTCATTGTCGCCGTCACCCGAGCACCGCCATCCTAGCTTCGTCTTCCCCAGTGCCTTTTTGCTTCCGCTAGTTCATGGGTAGGAAGAAAACCGCGAGCAAGTCCCAGACAGCCTTCGTGGACGAGGAGTCATCCCTTTCTTTGATCGAGAACTAAGAGTTAAGTGGCCATGAGGGTTTTCTTTTAAGGTTTGGCCGGCTCCAACAACAACCGAAGACCAGCTCCGTGAGCTCATCAGCGATGGCTTGATCCAAAGCAAAGACATTGCTGAATGGAGAGTTCCGGGCGAGCACCGGGTTCCTGCTCCAGGTCCTGGTGACATTGCCCTTTTCGTTTCCTTTATTCGCGCTGGTCTTTGCCTTCCTGCTTCCGCCTTCCTTCATCAATTTCTTGGTTATTTTGGGGTTAATCTGAACCATCTAACCCCTAATGTCGTCCTCCATCTTTCTGTTTTCGTTCATCTCTATGAAGCTTTCCTTGGAATTCCTCCTTCTCTTTCTCTTTTCCGCCACTTCTTTCGTTTGAAGCCTCAACCCCGCCGTGAAAAAACCAATGTTCTTGGCGGCTGTGGGATCCAATTTCGCTAGGGTCTTAAAAGCAAGTTCTTTGACTATGACCTGGTTGATTCTGTGAGGGATTGGCATGCTGATTGGTTTTATGCCGCCAATTTGATTCCTTCTCTTTCCATACATTCTGGGTCTGGTCCCTCGGTTAATGACCGGTGGGAAAAGAACTCCCTGACACCAAACGAGCTCCAGGTGATCCAGCCATTCCTTGAGCGGATACGCACTCTAAAGCAGCAGGGTTTGACCGGCTTCGGTATTGTCTCGAGCTTTCTTCGTTGCCGTGTTCAGCCTCTGAAGGAGCGAGAGAACCTTGGCTTCGAGTATTCTGGGGCTGAGGATCCTTCCCGCATGGTCCCAGCCCTTGAGCTGACCGACGAGGAGGTACTTGAGCGTCTCTAGAAGATGCTGAAAGGAGCAAGCGTTGTCCCATTTACTGTCTTCGAGTACTCCGCCAACAACCCGCCTCCAGCTGTGAGTCGTTTTTCCTTCGTGCGGGTATTTTCTGTATTTCTTTTGCTGTATCCGTTTTTGCTTAATTTTCCTTGTCTTGTTGTTTTATTCTTTTCGTAGGAATTGGGGCGCAATTTTGTTGACCCGATCCCCCTAGATGTCCTCCCTACCGTGGTGAGTACTAGGGAGAACCTTGCTAGGTCTTCTGTAACCAGTAAGTTTCAAATCACCACAGTGTTTCTTGGAGTTTCCTCTGGATTTGTTGAAGTATATGAAGAATATGTTCCTCGTCCAGTCCCTCGAGGTCCTCGTAGTGTCCTGAAGAGGGGGCGGGCGGATGGTTCTTCATCTGGTTTACCTACTTCCAAGAAGTCTCGCCAGCTGAGTACTCATCCAGGTACTCCAGTTATAGGTAGCGTGCTCCTAGGTGAGCATATTAATATGTTTGGTCTTTCACATTTATTTATTTGTACCACCGACCGAGTTCTTTTCTCTCTGTTTTTTCGGATGGCGTTTGTGCATCTTCTTTGAGAGGCCGGGAGAGGATGAGTCGATGATGTGCCCTCATTATTACAGCTTGGGTGAGTTGTTTACTTGTCTTTGTTTTGTTGGCGCCTTTTCTTGTTCTCGACTTCGTCTTGGCTTTTTGTAGCAGGAGGTCATTGGGCTCGAGTTCCTCTGGGGCTCGGCACCAAGTTCCTCTGGGGTTCACAGTTCTAGGTTCCTCTGGGGCTTGGTACTAGCCGTGCTCCCTATCACGCAGGGTGGCGGTGATGTTTTTCTTCAAATCGTTCCCCTGCGAGGTCTTCTTTGTGTTTCTGAAGAAGAAGATAGTCGGGTGAGTGACTTCTAGTTTTGTCTCTTTGCTTCATTTTCCCTTTCTTTTGTTCTTATTGTCGAGTTTCTTTGTCAACTTTCAGGCCTTCGTCTTCTCTCGACCCTCCGTCGACTTCTTGCCATTCTTCCGGTGTGCCTCAAGTCTGGAACCTCGGGACTTGGGCGCATGCAGTCGATGAAGTGGTTGTGGGGAGACAAGGTTTCTGGTGATCTTCTTCTGCCTGCTTTGGCTTGGTTGCCTTGGAGGTGACCGTGGCCATGGTGGTGGATTCATCTAGGGAGGTAGCTGGGACTTCCCATGGTGTGCCCTGCTCTCCTTCCTTCTCTGCATCGGCCGTCTTCCCCCTCCGCTCCTTTCTCTCAAGAAGATGTGGTGCATCAATTTGGCGCCACTCATCGGTGTCGAGTTGACCGCTTCTTGGGAGATTTTGCAACATTTGCAACTTCTTTTGGGAAAAAACTCCAAGTAAGTTTTACGAAGTTCTTTCTTTGGATGTCCATTTTCTCTCTGTTCTCATGCCTTTTTTTCTTTCTTTCTTCTTGTTCGGTCCTTCTCTCGGGACCATATCTGGCTTTTTTTTTGTCGGAAACCAAGAATAAGTTGTCCTCTGAGTTAAGCGCCTTAAAGACAGATCTTGGTCTCTACCAGGCCGAGCTGGAGGCTGAGCGTCAAACGCATCGAAGGAGGAAAAATCACTTCATGCCCGGGTAGTTGAGGCCGAGAGACAAAGGG
This sequence comes from Miscanthus lutarioriparius, assembly GCA_904845875.1. Classification (NCBI taxonomy): domain Eukaryota; kingdom Viridiplantae; phylum Streptophyta; class Magnoliopsida; order Poales; family Poaceae; genus Miscanthus; species Miscanthus lutarioriparius. The sequence continues at coordinate 6,478,102 of CAJGYO010000006.1, read as the reverse complement.
ATCTTTGCTATTCAGGAGGCTTTAAAGAACTCGAAGGCCATGAAGAACTTGGAAGCGACGAAGAAAGAGTGCAATGGTATGGCGAGTTCTTTTCGTTTCATTCGTATTTAAACCTTCCTTTCTTGACTCGTTGTTTGGTGCCTTGTCCACTCTCTCCGAGTTGAAAAGCGAAGCTCTCGAGAGTATCGATGAAATGAAGACTCTTGTCCATTCTAGTCACAACAAAATTTGAGGAGGTAATTACTCGTCTTTGAGGAAGAACTTCGCGCTTGCTAAGTTGATTAGGCGTGGAGCCGATAGAGATCTTGTGCGAGCTCAAAAACTATTGAAGACTTGTCCAGCAAGTTGGCGGCAACTACCGAAAAGCTGAAAGCTTTATGGAAATCCTTTCGTTCGATGGCGACGCTCTCCGAACTCCAATGGATGATAGGCAATCTTGGGCTCGATTGATTCCCAAATTACGACTCGTTTTCAAGAGTTCGTGAAGAGGTGCGCTTAATATGTACCAAGAATGTCCTGCCCAGTCCGGGTTCTTGCTCGAGGCGCCTTTGTCCAAGATAGCAGAGGAAGCCGATAGTAAAGAGTACATTGATGCCGTTGAGAGGATGGAGCCTGAGGTCGAAGACTTAGCCAGTAGAGTTGTAGATAATCTTAATATTGTTATCTCTTCCCCTGATGATGACGTTTGACGTAATTGACCTCTATGCTCGTACCTTGTAATATGACATTATACTTCCTTTTGAATGAAGATTTTTACTGATGTTCTCTCTACCTGGATGCCTTGTTTATTCTTTGGATGAGTTGTCCAAGCGATCAGTGTTATTTGACTTGCCGAGTACTTTGTCTTGCTTTCGACTTTGCCATGTGAACAACTTTGCATGTTATCCTTGTGTCGACAACCTCTCTTGATCTGTTGAGTGTTGGCCTGGCTCCTGTCTACGCCGCATAAACAACTCGGTGTGGACTCTCGAGTGTCTTCAGTGTAGCCCCCGAGCCTCTTGCTTTTTGGAACAAGGAGCTAGAGGGTCTTGACTTGATTTTTCCTAATCCATGTCCGAGCTTAGTCGTTTTATTTTTTTGTTTGGTGTTAGCTTATTAGCTACCCTCATCCAATTTGGCTCAAGCGTCTTTTACGCTATTTTGCTTCTCGGCCGGTAGGCTCGGGCATGTTTCACCATTTTGCTCTTTTGTCCGGGGTGTTAGCTACCCTCATCGTGCGGCTCAAGCATCTTTTCAAATTATTTTGCTCTCGGCCGGTAGGCTCAGGCATGTTTCAGCCATTTTGCTCTTTTTGTCCGGGTGTTAGCTTGTTAGCTACCCTCATCGGCGGGCTCAAGCATCTTTTCAGCTATTTTGCTCTCGGCGGTAGGCTCGGGCATGTTTCACCATTTTGCTCTTGGGTTGGGTGTTAGCTTATTAGCTACCCTCATCCAGCGAGCTCAAGCATCTTTTTCAACTATTTTGCTCTTGGCGGGTAGGCTTAGGCATGTTTTAGCCATTTTGCTCTTTAGAAACAACTCGGGGTTAGCCATCATAAGACGTATGTTGCTGAAAAACCATCTTTATTGATCATGATCGTTTGATAAGCCATAATACATATTTTGTCGAGGGACAACATCTTTATTGGCCATGAGCGTTGATCTCTTGTGGTTTGTACATGTATTCTCCCTTGAGTTGTTTTCATCGTAGAATCTTCTTAGTTGGCTGATGTGCCATGTATTGCTGACTTCTTTCTCATCTTCAGTTATTAACTTGTACGTGCCTGGTTCGGTGACTTTTGAGACAATAAAATGACCTTCCCATGGACTGAGTAGTTTATGGCGTCCGTCATTTTTTTTGTATTCTTCTTAGCACTAGGTCTTCGACTTGTAGTGATCGAGGCTGGGTATTCTTGTTGTAGTGGCATCTTAATCCCTAGAGGTATCTTGCTGATTGAAGGGTAGCGTTTACCCTGACTTCTTCTGTAGTGTCAAGTTCTAATCTTCTGGCGTGTTCTGCTTCTCCTTTGTCATACTGTTCTATCCTTGGTGACGTCCAAATCAAGTCGGCAGGTAGTATAGCTTCTGATCTGTAAACTAGGAAGAAAGACGAGTATCCGGTAGCTCTGCTTATTTGAGTCCGTAGCCCTCATACTACTTTAGGTAATTCTTCAATCCACTTTGATCCATAGTCTGCTAGCTCTTCATATAGTCTTGGTTTCAACCCGGCTAGTATGAGTCCATTGGCTCTTTCTACCTGTCCGTTGGTTTCTGCATGTGCGACTGATGCGTAATCTATGCCGAAGCCACAATCCTGCGCCCAACTTTTGAACTCCGTGGCTGTAAAGGGAGAGCCTAAATCTATGATGATTCGATTGGGCATGCCGAAGCGGTGCATAAAGTCTTGGATGAACTCGACTACTTTGGCTGCGCTGTATTTTGCGAGTGGTTTGTATTCGATCCACTTGGTGAACTTGTCAATTGCCATGAAGATATATTCGAAACCGCCCTTTGCTTTCTTGAGGGGTCCTACTTGATCCAGCCCCTAGCAGGAGAAAGGCCAAGCAAGTGGGATGCAGATGAGGTTGTGAGCTGGCACATGAGCTTGTCTTGCGAACATTTGACAACCTTTGCATTTTCTGATGAGTTCTTCTGTGTCTTTTAGAGCTGTTGGCCAGTAGAATCCGGTGCGGAAAGCTTTGCCGACTAGTGTTCTTGAAGCGGCGTGATTTTCGCAGCAACCTGAGTGTATTTCGTCTAGGATTTATCTACCTTCTTAAAGCGAGACACATTTTAGGAGTACTCCTGACGATGCAGCTCTTCTATAGAGCTTGTCCCCCACTAGGACGTAGTTTTTGCTTCTGCGAACAACTCGGTAGCTTCCTCTTTATCAGCTGGCAACTTATTCTCTTTGATATAATCAATAAAAGCTTGTGTCCATGAAATGTTGATTACCAGAATCTGGTTGCCTTTGGCTGTGAGTTCTGGGGTTTTCTCACCGGGTTGTTTGATAGAAGGAGCAGATAACTCCTCTATGAATACGCCGTGTGGGACCTTTGCCCTGTCTGATTCGAGCTTGGCGAGGACATCTGCTGCAATGTTCTATCGCGCAGGACATGTAGAATTTCTAACCCTTGGAAACGTTTTTCGAGTTTTCGGATTTCAGCGCAGTAAGCGCCCATGTTTTTTTTGGTGCAGTCCCAATCTTTGTTGACTTGGTTGATGACTACTGTCGAATCCCCGTATACGAGTAATCGCTTTATTCCGAGGGTAATTGCCACTCGTGGCCGTGGATGAGAGCTTCACTCTCTGCTTCATTGTTGGTGGCTTGCCATAATATCCCGAAGAACATACTTAAGTTGTTTTCCGTCTGAAAGATTAGGAGAACACCCATTTGGCTCTGCCTAGTTTGAGTGATCCATCAAGTACATCTTTTAGTGGTCAAGGATTGTATTTGACATAGGTTGTTGAATCTCTATCCACTCGCACAGCGAAATCGGCAAGGGCTTGAGATTTGATTGCTTTCCATGATGAAATCGATGTTGAGAGCACCAAGTTCAACTGCCCACTTTGATATGCGCCCTATTGCGTCTCTGTTGTGCAAGATGTCTCCGAGCGAGAAGTCTATCACCATGGTGATCTTGTGGCTTTCAAAATAGTGGCGGAGCTTGCGTGAAGTGATCAATAGGGCGCGTCTGATGGTTTTTTGCACATGTGGGTACCGGATTTTAGATTCGTGATTAGATTACCGATATAGTATCTGGTCGTTGTACTTTATATCTGGCAGCTTCTTCTTCTCTTTCCATGACTATCGCCGTGCTGACCACAGTAGAAGTTGCCAAAATGTATAGCATCATGTCTTCGTCTTTCTTTGGAGGTGTGAGAACTGGTGAGGATGTGAGGTATGACTTAAGTTTCTTGAAAGGTTTATTGGCTTCTTCCGTTCATTCGAACTTGCCTGTCTTCTTTAGTAGTTTAAAGAAAGGTAACCTTTTTTCGCCGAGCCTTGAAATAAAACGATTGAGTGCCGCCATGTAGCCTGTTAGCTTTTGCACATCTTTGATGTTTCGAGGTGGGCCCATCTCTGTTATGGCTCGAATTTGCTTGGCGCTTGCTTCGATTCCGCGATGACTGACCAGGAAACTGAGTAGTTGTCCTGAAGGGACTCCGAATATACACTTGTTTGGGTTCAATTTTCACCTCTATCTTTTCAAGTTCTCGAAAGTTTGTTTTAAGTCCTCAATCAGTGTATCCGGGTTCTTGTTTTTTACCACCACGTCGTCCACGTATGCTTCTATGTTTTCGCCGATCTGATCTCTATGACACGTTTGGATAGCTCTTTGGTAAATGGCTCCAGCATTCTTGAGTCCAAACGATATGGTCTTGTAGCAGTAGGCACCGAACGGAGTAATGAAAGATGTCTTGCTCTGGTCTTGCTCTTTTAATGTGATATGGTGATACCCTGAATAGCAATCAAGAAAGGATAATAGGGCGGATCCTGCTGTTGAATCAACTATCTGATCAATGCGTGGCAGCCCGAACGGATCTTTCGGGCAGTGCTTGTTGAGATCTGTGTAGTCGACACACATGCGCCATTCGTCCGTGTTCTTTTTCTGTACTAGAACTGGGTTTGCTAGCCAATCTGGATGAAGGATTTCTCCAATGAATCCAGCCGCCATTAGTTTTGTGATTTCTTTTTTAATCGTTGCCTTCTTGTCAGGTGAGAATTGTCGTAGTCGTTGCTTTATAGGCTTGGAGTTTTCATTGATATCAATTCTGTGCTCAGCCAACTCTCTTGGGACACACGGCATGTCGGCCGGCTTTCAGCGAAGATATCTTTGTTGTTCAGAAGAAGTTGGTGGCCTTGAAGTTCTATTTTACTTGCGAGAGGTAGGCGGCGATGGTTCTTTGTCTTAGAGGGATCGCCAAAGGCCGAGTCAATTTGCTTGATGTCGGCTTCTTTTGGTGGTGCGAGGATCTTTGGACTTTTTAGTTGGTATATCTAGTTCTTCTTGGCTTATTTCTCTGGCAATAGTGGCTATTTCTTTTCTTTCATTGTCGGCTTGTGCTTTGGCATGATTTGGATTACTGAACGTCATTGATCAAAAGCGCTTCTTCAAATCACTTCAAAGAGAAAGGACACCGTTAGGTCCCGGCATCTTAAGCGATGAGGTATGGATAATGTGGTATTGCCATGAATTTTGCTAGCGTTGGACGTTCGATGATTGTATGGTATGATGAATCGAAGTCTGCAACCTCAAACTTGATGAACTCTCTACGGTAGTTCGAAGGAGTTCCAAAAGTAACGGGTAGAGTAATTTGTCCAAGTGGCATGACCGCCTTGCGGGTAATATGCCATAAAAAGGTGTACTTGTTGGTGTAATCATCCCATGAGTTGCGATCCCATCTTTCTTAGCATTTACGAAAAGATGATGTTGAGTCCGGCTCCCGTCGATTAGTACTTTGGTGACAGCGATCATACGGCAATAGTTGGATCTAGAACCCGATGGGTAATGGCTGCGTTTTCCACGCTAGTCCATTGGTCTTCTCTAGAAAATTAGATTGGATACTGTGACCAATTGAGATATCTTGGAATAGCCGGTTCTGCTATCATGATAGTCCGTAGTGCTAATTTTTTTTGATGTTTGCTTCTGTAATCTGGGGCCCCGGAGAAGATCACTGCTACCATCCCCCTGGATTTTTGGAATCATTTTGTCTTCGTGGTTGTCTTTATCTTTTTTTTTATTATCTTCTTTGGTGTTCTCCTTACTATCTTTTCTTGTGTATCGATCATTGAAGGTGTAGCAATTTCCGATGGTGTGCCTCTCATTAGGGTGTAATGGGCAACGTATGTTTTCGATGTCGTCATATCTTCTGGGTTTGGAAAACTTCTTTGATTTGTCAGCCATTGCCACGGTGTTGTCTGGTCTACGTTTTCTTTCCTGATGTCTGCTATTTCGATGATTTTGCTTGTCTGGGTTGTCTCGGTTGCTTCTATCTGGGAACCTCTCTCGTGTCTTCTCTTTTGCAGTAATCATCTTTTCTACTGTTCGTCTGAATTCTTCGTTGTTTCTCGGATTTTCTTTGCAGAAGTCTTGAAATTGCCACCTAGCCATGATTCCGTGAGAGAAAGCTTCAATTACTTCTCGTTCGGTGATGTCATGCACTTGAGCCCGTAGTTCGCCGAATCGTCGATATTAATCTCTGAAATTCTCACCTCCCTTCTGCTTGAGTCCTTTTAATTCTACGTGAGTGATCGGGTGTGTAATGATCCATACAAAATCTTTACAAAAAGCTCTTTGTAAGTCCTCCTAATTTCTGATTGATCCTGGATTTAATTTGTCGAACCATTAGAGAGGCATGGTTTTCAGGGCCATGGGAAAGAACATGGTCTTGATATCGTCGTCTCCTCCGGCTAGTTCAATTGATTGTGAATATATCCTGAGCCATTGCCTTGGTTCAGTTTTACCATCATACTTAGAGTGGTTGGACGGTTTGAACTTGTGAGGTAGTCGTATTGACGCAAGTCTGTTTGCAAAATAGGGGAATCTATCGTGCGTTCTGGCTTCTTTGAATTCCGATTCGGCACCTTCTTCTGGCCAATTGTTGTTTTGATGAGAGTAATTCTGCGAGGCCGTCTGGGCAGGCGTCCTACTCCTGGTCTTTCTTGGTTGTTCAACTCGGTGGCCTTGACTATGATCCCTCCTACTTTCTCTGTTATGACTTCCACTTAGTCCAAGTCTTTCGAAAGCGGACTTTCATTGATTTTGATCTTCTTGCCTATGGGTTGTTGATCTGGCGGGTAGTCTTGATTGGGTTCTTTCTTCATGCGTCCTCGAGGCCGTTGACCGGAGCAAGTCCCGAAGCTATTCATACTTTTCACCGGGATGTGAGGTCGCTCTGAATTCTTCTAATGCTTCTCGGATCTTATCGTAGGGCGTACTTGCCGTGCGTCTTTCTTCGACTTCTAGTTGTGATTTTCTTCTATCGTACTTGGCCAACTTTGACTCATATCTGATCCAGGCTTCCTTGCGCTGCCTAGCACGGTGTTGGCGTCCTTGCTTCAACTTGTTTTTTCTTTCTCTAGCTTGTTTCTGATTCTCGGTTTCACCATCGTAGCCCTGGGCAAAGGGTGATATGTTGGATTCTGATTCATCCGATGACCTGACATCGGGTGCTTCTGGGGGGACCAATGGTAACCGAGGAATGCGAACCATGAGTACTTTCCGTCGTGAATTGTTACATTGTTGGCGTTAGTTTCCACAACTTTATCGGAGTTCTGGTAACTTTAGTAGAGGCCTCGAGGTCGTAGATCGAGTTTGCTTCTTAGTAAGGTAGAATAGCCTTTGTCGTCATCGTGTAAATCGATCGGTCTTTGCTATCCTCGAGAATGAGCTCGGTCGATGGGCGATGCGATCTTGAGATGTTATAGTCGAGACACAAGAGACCTTCCCGAGCTCCCTTCATGGCATTTTAAGCACTAGGTCTAGGAATCCTTCGGACCGTGCCTGATTAGATGTTGCCATGTTGTGGAATCCGAGCGTTAAAGGATCCGACTTCTTGAAAAGATTCTACGTGTACTCCGAGTTATATTCTTGATAGGTCAGGGCCATGTTCTTAAGCCCCATCGGAAAAGAATTCGGTTTTCCGAAAGAACTCGGATATGATTCTATCTCAGATGCGGAGCCTGAATTCGAGTCGGATGCGCAAAGCCGTGAAACCTGAGTTGAATCAAACATCATGAGCTGCGCGAATCTTCCAGAGATTTGGTCTATCGTAGTCGCCGGAATAGAATAGTCTTCATGGTGTTTTGAATCTTCGAGGAGACGGCTTTGGAGCTTACCATTGTTGTCCGCTTCGCAGATCCACGAGCCGAAGATAAAAGTTGATCCCGTTGAGAAGATCATGTTGTTGAGGTCCATCGAGCTCTCGGATGCAAATTCGTCGAAGGCCCCTACCTGACGCACCAGCTGTCGATGTTTGACCACCGATAGCCTGCCACGGGGTCTCCGGGGCAGTATTGTTCGGGTTTCAGCGTATGCAGAACTCGATGGTGAACGCAAGAGACGGTCGATTTATCCTGATTCAGGCCCTCGATTGTGGTCGAGTAATAGCCCTATGTCCAGTCGACGTTAGCCTTTGTGTTGGATTAATGGTGTTGTAGAAATCGTGATCTCCCGTCTCTAGAAACCATATCCTTCTTTATTTAGTCAGGAGGTTAGAATCCTAGCCGGTTTACAATGAGAGTTCTTAGTAGAATTACAGGATAATACACTACTAAGATTACATGAAGAGAATTCTAGTTAGACTAGATCTTTTCTCCTCCTTACGAGGTATCCTGTGGGTCCCGCGACATATGCCCAATTTTCACATTTCCAAAAGCCAAACCACCACCCGTCCACCCCCCATTCTCTCTCTTTCCTTTCTCACCCCCGTGCCCGTCTCGCCTCGCAGCCGCCGCCGATGGGCTCCGGGGAGGAGCCGTCGCAGATGCGGAGGGCGCTGGTGGACTCGCTCGCGGGCGCCATCTCCGGCGGCATCTCCCGCACCGTCACCTCCCCCCTCGACGTCATCAAAATCCGCTTCCAGGTCCTCCCCCCTCCCCCTAACCTCTCCTCTCCTCCCGTGGTACATTTTCCGGCCGGGCTGTCGCGGTGCTGCTCGCTGGGGCACCACCTGCTGTTTGTTCGCAAGCTAGGTATCGTAAAATTGCGCGGTTGGGATCACCTGGGGGAGTTTTTGAGGGTCTTGGCGTGCCTCTGGAGAGGCGGTAGGTTCGGTGTTTGTATACTGGAAGCTGTTTACCTCGTCTGATTCGCGCCTGCATTGCGTATCTGCAGGAATTCGGGGTATGTGAGTGCCTGCGGCTGCGTTTGTGTCCGTTTTTTAGCGTGGGATAGATACTGGTTCGATCAATTCGGAAATGGATTAGGTATATGTAGTATTTGAAGTCACGAGGTACACATGGATTAACTGATTAACTGCGTGGTTTGGGAGCGGTTTCGTCTCTGCGCTAACTGCTAGGCATGCTGTCTATTGATTTAGGATGATGTTGCCAGTTTTAGCTTATTTCCTTGTTGTGGTAGCCTGTCTGGGCATTACCTTATATGGTCACCGTACATTTAGCAGAAATGTTGATGAGTTCTACTGTTTTATGAAAGTAAGGGTGGGGATTGCTGTTTAATCAATTAATTAACTTTTGCAACCTCACGGAACTGCTTTTGTAATAAAGCTTACCAAATGCCAATATTCATTTGGAAACATGCTTTTATTATGTGTAACCTTGATAAGAATCTCTGGATGTATGATTGATTATGGTTTTGAGGGCCCTGTTTGTCAGATAATGAACCGTTAATATCACTTGCTTAGTTTACATAAATTGGAGGTCTTCATTTTCTGCAAATATACCAAGAAATAATTAAAATTTATTTGACTAGGAGACAGTAAGATCGGAGTATCGGACTATTATGTGACAGAATAATTTTGTACCTGTACTTTTTACTCGACATTATTGCTTTCCCACTAAAATTTCCTGATAGTATTTTTTTACTTGATATTATTCCTTTCCCACTAAAATTACATGATAGTAATGAAAACAGCACAGATGCCATCGGGCGAAATGAAACTTTGCCCTTTTTACTACATTGTAATCTGTTACATATTCTATTGGTCAAAGGCATATCCGTTTTGGATGTTCAGAGGCTTCTTCTTCATTATTCTCTGCAGGTTCAGTTAGAACCCACAACCTCGTGGGGCATTCTTGAAGGGATGTATATGGACCTTCCAAATACACTGGGCTTCTGCAAGCAACCAAAGATATTCTCAGAGAGGAAGGTTTACCGGTATCTGCCTTGCCTTGAACACTTCTTGGCTAATGCCATATTGAGCTATTGAGAAACAGACTAGTACAGATACTGTTGCTCTTGCACTTGCATGCCTCTATATAATAGGTTAAACTAAACAACATTGCACAGGATACCAGTACTGTTGCACTCTAACTGTGTCTTCTTACTAGGTAGAGTCCTGCCCTATAGTCTGGAATTGGAAGAATTCTGATTTTCCTTTTAGCAATCCATGTCTATTTGAGCTTTGTTTGGACAGAAATGTGTTTGGATTTTCCACAACTTCCAGTCTTTCACATTCCCATCTACTTGTTAGACACTGTCAGGTGGCTTTTCATCTAGACATGGACATATCGATATCTCACAACTCAATGAAGCTTGCTTGGCTCTCAACAAGCAAATCATCTAAGTTGTGGCAGTAAAATGGGGTCATGACTTATTTATGTTCTGATGTAGAATACCAATGTTTCCAAATAGTCTAATCGACCGTAGTCGCCATGGCACCGACCAGCCCGACTAATCGTGACTAATTATGACTATGCCATGGCACCGATAAGGCCGACTAGTCGCAGTTATTCGGACGACTTGATAACCTTGCAGAATACATACTCACCATGTCCTTATGTCACACCTATAATGATATTTACGTTTTACTCCTGAAATCAATGATGCTAAAACCATGATGTTATATTTTTGCCTGTAAAGAATATGTTAATATATCGCATGCAAAATAAGTGAGGTGTTACTCAAGAAGGAAAGAAAGCATAGCCGAGGTCACCGGTCACCCTGTGCCACACTATAGCTTTGCATCCATCCAGTCTTTGTTCTGTTTCTTGCCTTTCTTGTGATCTGTGATAAGTGAGGTGTTTCTTGCCTTTCTCACTATTAGTATATTAATCTGTATATATGTTCTTACTGTGCAAGATTGTTACATTTCAGGGATTTTGGAGAGGAAATGTACCAGCTCTGTTGATGTATATGCCATATACAGCTATACAATTCACTGTTCTACACAAACTAAAAACATTTGCTTCTGGTTCATCTAGAACAGGTATCTTGTCTGCATAAGGCACCCATACAACTTCATTTGTTGCTGTATACTGTATTAGTTGCAAGTTGCAACAGTCATTCCCCACACCTTATGATAAGGCTTGCAGTAGTTTTCTTTCTTCTAGTGACTGCGTTCTGTGGCAAAACATGCTAAATCTTATTACCTGCACATTATATCACTCGTGCCAGAACGTGTGCCACCATAGAGGAAAAAAGTACACCTAAGCTCAACCATGGTGCTCATTTGACATTCAGTTGCTCCCATCACTTCAGTTTCAATGAATGTGCCATTTTTTTCATTCTAGGTGTTCTCAGGGATCCTATTTTCATTTTTTTGTTTTCTTCTGACAAAATGGCAGTTACAGTTCCACTAAAACTAGATTTTTTTTTTCAGTTCTGTCGTGGCATTCTCTTGGATTGTCCCATATTCCACCTTTTGGATCTTTGACGATTTCTTTATTTATGTATGATTAAACCAGGGATTATTTTGTAGTACACAACTAACTTTGGAATTGTTGGCTCATGTATCAAACTGTTGACTTCCATAGTAGTAGTGTTTTGATGTGGTTGCATCCATTATAGAAGTTGACGATGCCATGACCATAACCTATTTTAACTTGAATGGCAGTTGTTCAGATCAGTGGTGTGCACAATTTGGTGTTAGTTGAATGATTTGAACATTTCCCCAATCTCTCCTCTTTATAACTGATGCTTTTTGAATATGGTACCTTCAAAGTTAGTTAGCTGTTGTAACTCATCTCACTGCCATATTAAAAAAATCATATATATTGTTCAAAATTAAAGAACTGTTATGAGTATATGCATCTCTAAATCTTATTTGATCTATTGGTCTTTTTCTCTCTCAGAGGATCATTTGCATCTGAGCCCTTACTTATCCTATGTAAGTGGAGCTCTAGCAGGATGTGCAGCAACTCTAGGGTCATATCCATTTGACCTTCTGAGGACTATTCTTGCATCATGAGGTGAACCAAAGGTAAGTCTGATATTACCTTTGGTCTACAAAACTTTTTTTTTTGTGTGTGTGTGGAACACTTGTGGCATGTTTTGTTGTGTGTAATTGATTGGAGTGATGAGGACTTTAGGGTTAGAGACAAGTGTGTGTCTGTGGGATTTCAACAGGAAGGGAATCGGGGAATTTGTAGGTCCAACACCCACTATTTCAAAATTCAAACCTATAGAGGGGTAGTAATTGGAAGGTTATTGCTGTCTGAAGATGAATGGATGCATCCCGACCCTTCATAATTACTTAAACAGCTAAACTAGTGTCTTATCAATTTCCCGTCCCCTTTGCCAAACAAGGTGCTGGGCTTTATATTGAACTTTCTACGCCCTGTCTCATGAATAAATCATAAACTTGTTCTTTAGTTATGACTCTGTTAGCTTGGTTTGAACTGCTCATATTCTTAAAGATCTGATGTTTTAATTTTGAGGCCGATGTAGGTCCTGGAGAATTTTGTCCCGTCACTGCAAATATTTGAAAATATTATGTATTATTTTGCTTCTTATTAATGGATGCCATTATGCATGCAATTCTTTGTTGAGATTTTCTTCTACCATTTCAATGTCAATGTTTTGGCACTTCTGATGCCACACAGGGTTTGCTGATTCAGAGATCTGTACTTTTCTCTGTAGGTTTACCCCAACATGAGGTCTGCATTTGTTGATATAATTAAAACTCGTGGTGTTCAAGGGCTTTATTCTGGTCTATCTCCAACTCTTGTTGAAATCATACCATATGCCGGTTTGCAGTTCGGTTCATACGACACTTTCAAACGCTCGATGATGGTAATGACATTAAACTCACAGTTTTTGCATATTGCATACTTATATAAGTAGAGTTCCTTCTATGTTTTTTTTTTTTTTTTTTTTTTTTTTTTTAAAGAGAGTTCCTTCTATGTTGAATACATGCTTGTCAAGAATACCAAATACTTCTATGAATGCTGGTGAAATTTAGTCTTCCTGACTGTATTTTCTGCCATGCAGACATGGAACAGATATAAATATTCACATCTTAACTTAGGAAGCGAGGATGATTCGGTATCAAGTTTCCAGCTATTTCTTTGTGGGTTTGCAGCTGGGACATTTTCAAAGGCTGCATGCCACCCACTTGATGTTGTAAAGAAAAAGGTTCCAGGTGATTTTCTTGTCTTGAAAGCAACTGATTCCTCCAGTTGCTTTGTGGTATTTAGATATAGGCAAATAACTTGATACTGCATAGCTTTGAGGCAGTCATTGTGGTTTATCATTCTATGGTTGTCTGTCTGTTGTAACTACTTAGGAGTATAAAGTCCTTTATATATAACATTAGCAGAGTCCTTTTCTATATGCACTCATGTACTGTATATTGCCCCCATGGGGCTATTATTCAACACAAGTGCTAAAAATGACTCTACTAACATATACATAAAGGACTCTATACTCTAACACACACCATAGTCCACCAGGCCAGTTACCATTTCCTAATTAACTATAAAGGCAGCTGCAGGATATACCGTTTCTTTACTAAATTAATTAGGGATATACGTTTCTTTACTAAAATAGTTAGTCCTTTCTGGCTTAAAACAAAACAAAAACTTTTCATGCACCCTCCAAATTAGATAAACTCATTACTGGTATTTGGATCTTCTCTCTTGGTCATGCCAAACATTGCAACTTCAACTTTGACAAAGGATGAAGTTTGACCACTTTTTTAATTGCTACTTGCTCGCAGAATGTGTGTATGTTATAAACTATGGTCTTGTCCTTCAGTCATGTCACTATGTGAAATTTATTTGTATAGAATATCGGCACCCATTCGAGTTAATAATAGTAGTTTCTTTTGTTCACTGGGCATGTTTTGTGTCAGTATGTTTCTGCTGACTTACTGAAGACATTTATTTCCATACCGTTATATTTGCTTGTTGCCACTTGCCAGTATGACAGTATGTGGTATACTGGTATACCACTTCATTGAGGAATGAGTTCACCTTAGTGCCTCTTAGGCGCAAATGCCCATTTAGGTTGGCAATGAATTACTTGAGAATGAGTCATGGATCGTAATAGATTTCTTCATGCCTTATGTTATACTCTGTATTTATCTTGAGATTGCTAGCGATGGGATGATCAGGTTTCCTCGGTCATAATGCAGATTGAAGGACTAAAACGCCATCAAGGTATGGAGCTCAATTGAGAGCAGCACATACAAGGGCATGTACCATGCCTTAAAGGAGATTAATACTTAAAGGAGGTTTGGAGGCCTTTATAAGGGCCTTTTCCCCTCTTTGGTGAAATCGGCCCCTGCTGGTGCTGTGACATTTGTGGCATATGAATACATCTCAGACTGGTTAGAGTCGACACTGATGTGAAAATCTTCAATGCAGTAATACTTTATCCCCATTTTTTTTTGTTGCTGTCTATATTCTTTCTCCATACTGTTGTACACTTGTGTCTGGAAGAGCTGCAGTTCCATTGGATCTTGCAGTCCATACGAGGTTTGGGAGCCTGCTAAAATCAACTGGATGATTCATGCTCGTAAGCTCCTCTCATGGGTTTTGGCAAATCATTAGACGTTACACAAATTGGCAATCGAGTTGATCACTGAAGATTTGCATTTCTAGATGTCTACGCACTGAGGCCTACTTTTTCTGCAAACCTAAAGTTTTATGTTTTTGTTGTTGTTGTTGGTGTGTGCATGCTAGTTCACCTTCAAAGCAGTGATAGAACCTGAAACTGATTTGCAGGATAGGGAGCAAGGCAGGAGTTGAGTGAGTTCTTGTTGGATCATGGAGCTGTCAGGATACCATGACGAAAACTTTTTGCACACCCTGGACATGGAGGGTGTCCAGGTCAATCGTGAAGTGCATACAATTCCTAGAGATCTGATACATGTGAAGTCTTACATAGAAAAGAGCTGTTTTGTCGTTTCTTATTCTTTTCCCCAATTGCCTAATATGGTGGTAGGGCATTCGTTGGCGTGTAAAACAAGGCTGAGTAAAACTAACCTAGTGGTCGTGACACATCACTCATGACGAAAGTCAAAGCAGCCGGCAGTTTTGTTGGGATCGTCATACGAATCTTTTTCGGCTGTAGACATGCCATATCTACTCCAGCTAGTACGAGTAACAATATTCAGTACGTGTTCCAACTTATAATCCACGATTATATACCAGCAGATCGTACTTGTCTACTTGAGCTATGGATGATCATGTCTTCGCAGCTTTATTATATTTCTTCTGCAGTCTGGCTAATCTTGCGTCAGATATCGCCCGAGGTGAAACAGTGTGTAGCCTTTGCCTGGCCTGCGAACTGCGCACGGCAGAAGCAATGAATGTGAGTTCACCGCAAATGTTACATGGCCGTATCTCTTTGGACCTTAATAAGATTTCACAGCAAGAAATCTTGCTTTTCTGATAATTTTAACTCGCTGCTTCTGTGCTTCGGTCTCTGGTAATGTTTGTTTCCTATTGTGGTATTCTTCAGATATGGATCCTGGAAGCTGACTTCTAAAAGCGTTAGACATGAGTTGTGCTGAGATAAACAAGTATTATTAATAAAATTCCCATAATGTCCTCACTCTTTGTTTTCTTTTGCTTTACTATGGAAAAAGAGAGCATAATAGTCTTTTGATGTATTGAAGCTGGTTCCTCAGCTTACAGATTATGGAATTTAGGGGGGTCTCTTGATTTCAAAAGGAGCCATACCTAGATTCTAGAAGCTAGCTTCTACAATCTTTATGAACCCAGACAGGCATGTGTGTAGTACTACCTCTCTCCAGAAAAGCAATTATATGTGTATTTTTTTGTTTAAAGTGTCCAAACTTTGACTAAATATATAAATGTTTATGATGAGTATTATGAAAATATATCTCACGTGTTCGCTCAAAACAAATATTTTAATAATACTTATTTGATATCATAGCTATTTATACTTTTCTATATATAGTTAGTTAAACTCGAGATATTTTAACATGGCACAGTCTAAAGAAAGAAGCTAGCAAAATCTTGATTACATTTGGATCCTATTAAAATTAAACCTAGTCACTAATCCAAGTTTAGTCTTTATCCCTGGATGATACCGACTTCTGATTGGTTCTTAACAAGTCCCACCTAAACGTCTCATGGCCAATGCGTCTCTGCTTCGTGCTCGCCCATGAAAAGCGAGATTTCAACTATAGAGAGACGAAACATGAGACATGGTCCTAAGCTCGCGTCAGGCTTGGACGTGATGCACTCTGTGTCAGAGTATCTCCAAAAATCTTTCCTAAACATATTCTTTAAATTATCATTTAGAGAGTTATTTAAATAAAAATTATTCTCTATTAGAATATAACTTCTCTATATTTTGTGTGCACTTTAGAGAGCCAACCCTGTTCTCTATATTTGACTTGAGAGAAATTTGAATAAAGGAGGATGGCTATATTTGAAGATCTAATTGAAGAAGTTGTTAGAGGGAATTTTTTTCACCAAAATTTCTATCACCAAAATTTTCACCAAATCTCTATGACTTCACGACTCAGACATGTTAAACATTATCATAACACTTTGTCATTTTTTATCAATGGTATTAAAAAGAACCGAGTCCGAGAAGAATCCCAAGAACTCGAGAGATGAAGAAATGGACACGACTATCCCCTTTCTAAAAGCCAAATAGCAAAGGGATTAAAACCCCAACGCTAGCTTCAAATTGTAGTACACTTTATTTTGGTCTCAACGACAACAAACAACAACAAAGCTTTTAAGTCCCAAACAAGTTGGGGTAGGCTAAGTTGAAACCAAACCAGTAAAGCAATCAAGATTCGAACGCACGTGAATAGTTTGTTTTTCCAAGCACTCTATCTAAGGCTAAGTCTTTGGGTATATTCCATCCTTTCAAGTCTTCTTTTATTGTCTCTACCCAAGTCAACTTCCGGTCTTCCTTTGCCTCTCTTCACGCGTTATCTCTTGGCTTAGAATTCTACTATGCACGGTGCCTCTGGAGGTCTCCGTTGGACATGTCAAACCATCTCAACCGGTGTTGGACAAACTTTTCTTCAATTGGTGTTACCCCTAATCTATCACGTATATCATCGTTCCGAATTCGATCCCTTCTTGTATGACCACAAATCCAACACAACATACGTATTTATGCGACATTTATCTCATTGAACATATACGTCTTTTAAATGAAGCAATAATATTCTTGCACCATACAACATAAGCAGGTCTAATCGTCAGTCCTATAAAACTTGCCTTTTAAAACACGTGGTACCCTTTTGTCACATAGGACACGGATGCTTGGCGTCCTTCATCCACCACAACTTTGATTCTATGGCTAACATCTTCATCAATGTCCTCGTCTCTCTGTAGCATTGATCCTAAATATCAAATGTATCCTTCCTAAAGCACTACTTGATCTTCCAAACTAATATCTTTCTCCTTCCTGTTAGAGCGATGGTCTTGAAGTCACATCTCACATACTCGATGGTGCCAAAGTCACATCTCATACACTTTATTTTGGTCTAAGCCAAATTTATTTAATTTAACTAATATTTTCAAAAATATATTAACATCTATAAATTCAAATAATTGCATTATAAAGACATATTTATAAGGGTTTATGAAACCAATTTGATATTGTAAGGTCAAAACTTAGTCAAATTAAATTTAGAAAGTTTGACTTAACACAAAGTTAAAGCGATGGTAGCATAACATTTAAAAAAAGATAGCACTGACATCGTGGCCCCCACTGCTCAGTAACAGGCGATGACCCCCTAGCACTGTTAATCAACAGCCCACTAACTAATAACGGAAGCGAACGAGGGGGAAAAAGATAAAAAAAGAAACGAAAAATCCTCTCCGTGTCTCCCAGCTCAACTCTTTCCTTTCCGTCTCGTCTCCTCGCGTCCCCATCTCCTTCCTCATCCTCGCGGCCCACCTCCAAACCCTAGCGCACCGCCGTGCCGACTCCCCTAGCCAGCCACTACGTCGAATAGGGCAGCGGCGGAGGCGGCAACCTGATGCCCAGCCCCGTGGGAGAACCATGGAGCTCGTCCCCGTCAAGCCCGCGGCCGGAGCTCTCGTCGAGGTGGGCTCCGGGTCCGTGGCCGGCGCGGGCTCGATCCCGGCGATGGTGGCGGCGCAGCAGAAGCTGCTGCACGAACAGGTGGACCAGCTCCAGCGCCTCGTCGTCGCCCAGTGCCGCCTCACCGGCGTCAACCCCTGCCCAGGAGATGGTCAGCAACTCCGTCTTCAATCCTTGCCTTGTTCTATTGAGCTTCTCCCATTGCATAATGTGAGCTGGGCAATTTCTAGTTAAGTAGCATGTGGTTGCTTTGGGGGATATATATGCGATTGGGCGTGGGTAAAACCATAGGTTCCTAATGGTGATATATGAGCTGAGTTTGCTGTTCTTATTTTAGGCCGTGCTTCATCATAGTTCCTATATACTGTGGCGCTCCATTGTGGGAACTGGAAAGTTATTTGTGTTCCTGAAACTAGGAAAGTTCTTCTAATATTTAGATTATGAATGCTTGTGTTATTATGAAATACAACTAAAAAAAACTATTTGTTGACTGCAGCATTGTTGAAAAAAGCTGTTCTGATCCTTCCTTAGTGCAATTGTTAAACCATTATTAACTTCATCAAATTGCTGATTGTGTTGTATACAGCGTTGCAATGCTATTGTGTTTGTGTGTTATGGATTATGAACATCGAAAGAACAAACCTTTGAGTTGATGCTGGACATTTAGGTTGAAGATTGCCAGAAAACACTTCTTCTGCTTCCATGTTTTGCTTGCTCGCCCTCTTTCTGTGTTATTAGCTTTCTGTAGCGTTCAAACACACTGCATGTCCATGAGCCATCATCACCGTTTTCAGCTAAATTATTTTGATTCATCCGTTTACTTATGTTGCACTTGGTTGGGTCTTGCAGGCTGCCGGTGCATTGTCTATCAAGATAGGTCAGTTTGTCCACATCAATTGAATTCACATTGGCATAGCATGTGTGGTGGATGTCTTAAAATAACATGGACACCATGATGTAGCGTAGCTAACATACGACAATATGCTGTTTTTTGAACCTGATTGCTGAAAAACGTCATGAGCTTATGCTTGAATTCTCCCAGAATCTAAAGTGACACAAGATCTGATTTTTCTTCAATTATTCCATAATTTTTGTAATTATTGCATGCTGTTCTAACTTGTAAGCACTATTTAATGTTAGTTAAAGCTTTGCAGGTAAGAGGCCAAGGATCTGTTGAATCCAAAAGCAGTTAAGTACATGCAGTCACTTTTTTGCCTTGAAGGACACTCTTGGCAAAAACCCGAGAAATTAGTTTACTCTGTGGGGTCACTGTTACACAGGTCTGCTCCACATCTCAGATGGGATACTTTTCTGTACTTTGATTTGATGTATTATGTTTTTTCTTTTGTGTGCCCTCATAGACCTGCTTATAACACTAAAAAAATGTCGTCAAAACAATTGGACAGAATCCAGTAGAACTGTTTTCAACAGGACTAGGCTTATTTTTTATTTGTAGTCTAGTAAGTAGACTGTATTTTTCTTTCTTCTTTTCCTACATTCAAATTAATCACACTGGTTGCTTTTATTCTTACTGTCTGCATTACTTGAGCGGGGCTCTAGTTGAGTTGGTTAGGTGGCTCTAGTAGCACTCCACGGTCTGGGTTCGACTCCTTGTGGGAGCGAATTTCAGGTTGGGTTTAAAAATCCCTCGTCTGTCCACACGCCAAAAGCACGGATCTAAGAGTGCGGCCCAAGGTCGTGGTCGTTCTCACATGGGCTACGGTGCCTGCATGTATGGATGGAGCAGGGGTTTGGGGTTTTTTCTCGGCGTGTGTGAGATGTCTTCTTAGCAAAATGCCAGGCGAGGTTGAGTTTTTATACCTTGTTTTTTCCCCATTTTTTTATGTACATTTTTCATGTAATGACCTGCACATTAATAAATGTTAGGTTAGGGAATTCTTTACAATTCAAAATCATGCAGTGAGGAGATTTGTTCGCTCTATCTCAAGAAAAAGCGCTGAGAATAGAAACACCCAAGGAGCAGGACAATGCATACTCCATAAACACTGAGCTGATACCATTGGACATAGAGGCACAAGCTGAAGTTATCGAACCTCTGAGCACTTTAGAACCAGTGGTCCTACATAGCTCTTTGCAACCAACAGATGTCCCTCAGGTCTCTTTGCAATCATTGGAGCTCCAACAAAGCGATCTGCAGCATATGAAGTCTTCCAAAACTCTTTTGCAACAAACAGAGGCCCAACAGAACTTTGCAGCTCCTATGATGCCATCTGGAACAATGGTTATGCAACCAACTGATGCTAAGATTAGCTCAGACTCTGTTGAAAGGAAATTAAGCAAGAGGAAGTTCATCCTGGTGTTGAGTCAGAAGATAAAAGTTCTTGGAAAGTATATTTGCTCTAATGCAGAAAGAGGAAACATTCTCTGGGCAGGTCAAATTAATGGAATGGATTCTGCAGATAAATAATGTTACAGTTCTTAGTAGGTAAGATATCAGCTCTTTAGTACCAACTGAGCTTTCAATCAATGATCATATTTATACTTGGTTTCACCTTTCCAATAACTATTCAGGTTAAATGAACGATGGGTGGTTTGACCATTATGTCAACATGGTTGAGTCAAGCAGCAATTGAAGAGCAAACATCGGTTATCCATGTTATTTTCAAAGGTTCTTATATTTTTCTTTGGTGAACATGTAATGTACTTATCTGGGTCATGTATTTTTTTGACTCATATTACTGGTGTAGGTGCTGCTCCACCTTCCGTTACATAAGGCTTTACCAGTCCACATGTCGGTTTGTTCTGCAAACAATTAATAGGTTACGGTTTTATAGAACACAAGGTGTGTATAAATCACCACAAGGCTTCTCTATTTTGCGCATACTTATTGGATGGTGGCATTTTACTTTACTATTATTTGGAAACTTGATCTTCTAAGATAAAATGCTGTTGATTTGCACCCTTTGCGGATGATATTTTGAATTAGTGATTTGGAATCTTTGATCCCGCACCTTAAGGTTGTGATAGTTGGGTCTTTTGATTATAATAAAGTGGCAAAAAGCTCAATGTTTTGATTGCTTTGTTATGATTCACTTCTCAGTTTGGTATCGATGAGATGCCATTGCCCATCAGAATTCTATCTGATGCATCTGTTCTAGCATTTGTTTCCATTTCATATTCCACACTAATGTTGTATAAGATATGCACATATAGATGTTTCTTTTTCTTTGGCCTGGTTATTAGAACTTATCTGATTCCAAGATCAGACATATCGAGCAGGGGCTAGGAACCTCTTATCCAGATTGAGCAAAAGTGCTTGTAAGATTCAGTCATTGAAGAAACCTCAGAAGGACTTGATATGTAAACAAAGGTGAATTTTCCTTTCTAACACTACACTGCAGTGCTGTCACTCCCTGTTGTTTATTTCTACCTTTTTGTTTGAAGGAGCAAATTATAGTTTTATATTTTCTTTTGCAGGATAAGTGAAATTCTCCGTGATGAGTCTTGGAAATCAGAAGTTGATATTACCGTAAGCATCTAAGTGATACCATGTATGTCAACAGAGTAGCTTTACTTTTGCAAGTTTAACTTTTGTGCTCTTACCAGGAGGAGATACTTGCCTTGACTGATGGTGCTAATGAGAGCAGGTACTTTTCCTATATGGTCTCTGCATTGAGCATGATTGAATTGCAGTAGAGAGCGAAATGATGTACCTAAGTACCTAACGTCCATTTGACTAGTATAATTGTAGTTTGACCTTGTTTCTGTTTCATTGTGCAGAAAGCCTGAGCCCAGAAAACACCAATGCTTCTCACTGCTTCTGCTGATGAGGCAAATAAAAGGAGTTCTGTGCAGAAAAGTATCCTTTACCTAAATATAGATTCACCTCTATACATAATTTTGTTTCTCTCTCTCTTTTTGTGAAATATGGTCAGCTAATACCATTCCATGTATATAGGCTATTAAAGAATATATTTATTTCATCTACAGCTCCCAAGCATGTACAATTCCTATGTCTTTATGGTAGTTATCCGAAGCAAATAGCTTTCATCTGTATTATTCTGTACTAATATCTTTGGTGGATTTTAATAGTAGCTTGGCAGTGACTTTCACCTTTTATACAAAAGAACTATTTAGGTAAATAGCATTGCTTAAAAAGTTTGTTCTGAGATGTTTGTGTTTAGTCAATAAGGATTTTGCTAAATTTAATGATTGTCTATTCTGTAAGGTTTTCTAGGTTAGGCTATGTATTTTTAGTTATTATTAATTGCTTGTGAAGAATGGTAAAAAGCCTGTTGATTTGTTCATTCATTATTTCTCTTGGTACTTACTGTAGCTCAAACTGCCTGAGCGTATTTCCTTATCTGATCTCCAGACTCCAAACAAAAAGGAAAGTTCAACTTGTGGAACATCCAAATAAGAAAGCTGTGGGAAGAATGCTAATTCTGTCAGGAACACATCCACAAACAATAGCAGGCCATTATCTGCAGATGATATTCAAAAAGCAAAGATCGTGCACCATGTTCATACAGGAGAAGTATGGCAAGATTGACACAAATAAAGCGAAAGTGATAAACCACAAGCAATGGATACGCAAAAAACTGCTGGATTAGTAAATTCAAATGCATCACCTATGCCCTGACCCCATACATCAGCTGCCACGACCTGTTGATTTAAGCCCATCTACTTCTAAACAAAGCACAGATTCTTCTCAGCCTGATAATACAGAAATCTCAGGTGGTTTGAAGTTAAACATAGGTTCCCAAAATAATGTTATAGAAGTTGGACTCCAAGAGAGTTCTTTGGCAAAATACCACCAGGTATATTTTTTGCTTTGTGCTCCTCGATTTCCCATTCTTTTGAATGTTGAATAGTTCTGAGCTGCTTATTGGACAATGAAAATCAGCAAAGTTGTGCATAAGTTCAAGAACTAAGCATGCTGTCACCAGTGCAAGCCTCTGAAGTATTTACATTAGGCATCGTTCTCCCAAATCCAGTGTGCTTCTGTGATCCAGCTTCAGTCAAAATGGAAAAAAAATACCCCCCAATCCTGCCCGTGTGTTGTATATTCCTAATTCCGCAAACAATTCGACTAAAAATTTAGTGGCTCTCACGGCGTGCTCGAGAAAAGAAAATATTGACATTTAACTCATGTATCTGACCCAAAAATTAGTAATGAAACAGTTTTTTCTGAAGGACTTGTTTGGCTGTAGGCAGCCATCCTTATTTATGTGCACTCAACTTATTCAGAATGTAACACTTCATTTGGAACTATGAGTTCTTGCCTTAACTTTTGAAAGAGCAGTGGACTGCAGTGCAGTTTTCTGAAATGGCACGAGAGATTAGCAACCATGGTTATGCACTTGTGTACTGTATCCCGAAACATGGATCTATCCTGTGTCTCGAAAGTTGGAAGGTTTGTAAGCCCATAGCTATTGTGCACTGTCCACTGCTAAATGGTGTTTTCCCCCTGCATTTGCCAAGATATGCCTATAAACATAAAATTACTTAACAACATACTCCTCCTTTTCTGCTTTTGTAAGGTGTGTTTTAATTTGGCAGGCTGGCACAGTCTCTAATGTCACATTTGACCATTGACATCTTATCTGTCATTATGCTCATGATTGTAGTTTAAAATCATGTAAGCAATTATTAAATAAAGATTCAGTGTTTCCAAATTTTGCTTGGTATGATCTGCAAATTCTTAGTTCAAATGTTAGTCAGAAGGTTGTAAGTTTAGATCTTACAAAAAGAAAAGGAAGGAGGACACAATATAGATGAATGGTAGTTAAGTATGAAATAGCACCAAATATTCCTCCATGTACACTAGCTTTTTTTTTAAGCAGCTTGATAGAACTTATTAGTAAAAAAGATAAAATACTAATCCGATGATTTTATTTACTAAAGAACACCTGCCTGTTTCCCCCACGAACATACTTTTACAACTTTGTTTACGTTTGCTCAAAAAAACCTTGAGCTGGGCTCTGTGATTACTTCACACTTAAAATGAGTTCACCGAGAATTATGTTTCAAATTCATTTTCTGAGAGTTAGCAGATGGAAAGGCCTAAATCCCCTTACTACTTATATTAGATGCACATTTGTGGATCGGAATCTGTTGCATACCAAATGTTGGCATTACTAGTGGGCAAATTCAATGTTGATTCATATGAATTGCCATATTTCCTTGTTTCTTCATAGTATCAGTGTGCACTGTGGTTATCTGACCTGGGGCTATATTAGTGTAATTAGTGAGTAGAGCCTATTTATTTATAACATCTGGAAGCAGCCACTGATCTTCCTGGGATCCTCATTCATTACTAGG